>OZ038485.1:86194679-86232179 GCA_964036315.1 Acanthosepion esculentum
GAGAGAGAGAGAGAGAGAGAGAGAGAGAGAGAGTTCCCATTTTTGTTGTTTTCGCTCCTTAATAATATATTCTTCTTCGCTCTCAGTAACTCCATGCCTCTTAGTCTTTTTTTGCCTTACCTAGAGTAAAATGATTAAAAAAACAAATAAGCAGTCACGGGCTCGCTTCCAGAGTCAGTGTCGTTCTCACAAGAACTGAAACTATTGATTAAAATGCTCACTGATGTGCGTATTCGCTTAGCAAGTCGACAACAATCATCTATGTATGTTAATGTTAACGATAGGTAAACCAAAGCAGAAAATAAAAACAAGACTATACGAATTTTCTGAATAGATGTAAAAATAAATAAATAAATCCAAATACAGAAAAAGACCTGCAAATTCGGAAAACATAGTCGAAAGAAAATAAGGTAATCAAAAGAACGACCAAAAATAGAATTAATTAATTCGAAACTAACGTTTTTTTTTATCATTCAGTTTGGTTTGTTTAACGCCATATCAACACCGTATGGATCATGGGCGCTTTGTAATTTTCTTTTCAAAAATGGTAAAAAGATTTTCTTCCTTTTCCTAGAATGTATTGATAGCAATTTTGCTTACCATGAAAATATATTACTGGTATTTTTATACTTTCATAATATTTTTTATCCCAGTTTGGAGTTCACTATTTACCCATAGCTGGGACACAAAAAGTGCTATCACTCCGGGACAGGGTTGACCTGGGAACAATAGCAATTGGTTTCACGTTCCACAAAACCTCCCGATCAGATGCCTTGCTGCCGGATGCAGTTTTTTGTCATACCCAGGACAGTTTTTCTTTCTTTTTTTTTTCTTTTTTTTTTTAGTTAAAATTCGTCAATCTTGGGAGTCTTCCAAAAACACATCATTTTTGTTTAAGTTCAAGAAAGCCGCATACCAACAAGCCCAGATTAAGATATAAATATTGCACGAAGAAAACACTTCAAAAGGCAAATATCATAAAAACTGAGTGGGTAAAGCTAAGTCTAGCTCTTTCGTCCTGAAGGAAAACAGTGCGAAATAGTGAGAAATGCTACCAAACAGAAATCATGTTGCCCGTGAAAAACTCAATAGCGATGTTCGCAATAGTATTGATGTCAATTTCTCCGAGAACGTTGACACGGAAATTAGATCCAAGGTCGTTGCATCTGCCTAAATAGGACAGAGCTCTGAAATCATCAAAGGCATCACACATCGAGAGAATTCATTCACTTTATGCGACATTTATACATGCAACAGTTGTTGGACTAAAATATCACACTGAAGTTCACCAAAATATTGATGTAACAACTGCAGTAAAATGGGGTCCAACGTTGCCACGTCCGCGCAAGAGAATGTAAGACTCTAGCAGACCTGAAAATTCACATTTACATTATACATATTTGAAAGTAAATCAAGCCATGCCATTGCTGAAATCGAATCGTAGCCAGTATGTCTAGTGGGTGCGATGGATGAGTTGTCGTCTAAATTATGCAGAAATGAAAATAATACTGGTATCTCATTTTAAAAGATATATTTACCAAAATTACACAGAAATATCGTGAAATACTAAAGAGCAAATTTATTCAATATAATCGCCATTGGCTTCAACCACGACTTCCAGACGACTTCGGAAACTCCTGCAACTCTTCTGGATAGTCTCCTTGTTTAAGTCAGTGAATACTGCCATAATCCTTGCCTTCAGTTCATCTTTGGTGTTACAAGGAATTTTGTTGTTCTACCGCTCAGCTGCGCCCCA
The DNA here is from genome assembly GCA_964036315.1 of Acanthosepion esculentum. Lineage (NCBI taxonomy): Eukaryota > Metazoa > Mollusca > Cephalopoda > Sepiida > Sepiidae > Acanthosepion > Acanthosepion esculentum. Next base: position 86,196,436 of record OZ038485.1, read on the forward strand.
CACATAATAATCAAGGGGGTTGTATTCTGGGAGTTATGTTGCCAAATGTAATGGGTGATGTGGTCGCAGAAACTGTCTGACAGCTATGACTGGGTTCTCCTGCTTGTGTGGCATGGTGCAGAGATTTGTTGGCAAACATAGGGTCTTCCAGCACCCTCTAGACCCAGAGCAGCAATACCTCCTCATGGCACCTGATGTAGGCCGCCGTGTTGACTCTGAGGCCTTGTGAGATGATGAGTGGAGGCATAACGTCGCTATCGCTAGTGATCACTCCAAAGACCTTTGTAATCACCATTAGACTCATCCAACTCTTTCTGAAATCTATGCACTGTCCTCAGATTGACACCTAAACCGTCTGAAATGTTCGTATTGAAGCTTCCGGTGCCAATGCCAAGCAGTACGGAATGCCGTTTCCAAATTTTCTGGCGTAGTGAATTGCGTCATGATGTTCTTTTTTCTCACAGACGTTGCCCAACTGACCCTACTATACTGAGCTGTCGACAAAATCAAAAACAGACGACGCGCATGCGCAACATTAAATATGTAAAATGGCGACAATTTACTTACCGTACCCTGTATATTATGTATGAACAAGGTTATTCAAAAACAGAGAGCAGATTTCGAAAATGTATTAAAAGCAGATGCTAAGAAACAGAAACACAATCAACACATTACCAATAAAATGAAGCATTCAAAGAAGATTGAAAATTTTCCAATCTAGTAATGCGTTGAATGTGATTCTGTGTCTTAGCGTTTGTCTTTTACTAAATTTTCGAAATTTGCTCTTTCTTTTTTAATAAGCCTGTATGCCTGAGGTGGTACGGAAAACTGCTCGGCCTGACCAAGAATGAATTCACCACAATTCTGACATCACGAGATTGGTCAGATTTTGGTACGTGGGTCGAGCCGATAACTTTTAAGTACCTCTTCATATATATATATATATATATATATATGGCCATACGTAGATGTGTTAAAATGCGTTAAATGTATAATTTGAAGTATTTATAAAATATTTATAAAACTATAAGAAATATTTAGGCAAGCTATTCATAAAGATACTGCCATTAAACTTGCAAATATGTTGGTGCTAATGGAGATGTTTACATCTCCGAAGCTAACAGACGTCTGAGATTTCTCACCTGTTCTCCGGAGCTTCTTCTACTTAGCATGCTTGTTCGAGAACACGGTATAGGCATGACGTTTGGGATTAGGTTTATTTTGCTTTACGGCATATCAACCTCAATGGGTTATTTAATGCCGACAAGATTTTTAGGATAGGTTCGTATGAATAGAATATGTATTCTTTGTAAGAAATCAGTTTGTAGGATTTAATTTGATTTGTTTGTTTAACGGCATATCAATTGCTAATGACGAAATTTAATTTTCTTGGGAGCTGTGAAGTAATAAAAATATGATATATGTTATTCTGCTTTCACAGTTGAATACATGGTAGATGATACTCAGTATGAACATAATAGAGGTAGTGATATGTGTGATTTATGTTGTAGTTTTGTTGAAGTTATATTTTGGAATACAGTTTGATTTCTTTAAGTAATTATAGGATATTGTATGGATTAATCTCATGAAAGGGTTCTTTCATGTTGATGGGTGATTTGTTGGAAATTTTACTACAAATAGATATTATTGGTAATTTTTTTATATAAAAATATATTGGTGATATTTCTACTATAAAAATCTATTGCTGTTATTTTTACTTTTTTTTATTTTGCTATATTTTACTATTTCCATTGTTTATTTATTTATTTATTTTTGTCATTTTGGGGGGTTTAACTATATGCCCATAGCTTGGACCCCTAACAGGTGCTACCACCGAGTGTCAGGGTGACCCTTGCAACAGCAGAAATTAAGAGGTGATTCCACGCTCCTCAAAACTTCCAATCTCCTGATCAGAGGCCTTGCTTCCGGATGTAGAATGTAGGAGATCAGCTTTCATTGACGTATTTTTGTAAAAAGTATTTGCAGAGAGTCTGATTTCATTGATGTATTCTTTTCAGATATACAGTTTGTAGAGAAGTTGGTTTCATTGACATTCATATTTGGTTTATATTTTTTGGTATAGTCCCAAAATATATTGTTGGTAATTTTACTATATGTATTGTTGGTATTAGTTTTATATAAAAATGTATTGCTGGTATTTTTAGAATAAAAATGTATTCTTATAGTTCCATAGTATTTTGTTTGGGATGTTACTATTTCTTTATACCTGGGTCCCTAACAAGTGCCACTAACCGGGTCAGGATGGACCTGGGAACAGCATTAATTAAGAGGTCGTTCCACGCTTCTCAAAACCTCCAATCTCCCGATTAGAGGTCTTGCTGATGGATGCAGTTTACCGTCATACCCAGAACTTGCCAATAGAGAGAATTTTACATCTCTGTTTCTCTTTGCCATTCAAATCGAAGGATATTGTTGGTAACTTTGCTATAAATAGGTATTGTTGGTAACTTTGAATTAAATTGTTATTGTCGGTTACTTTGCTACAAGTAGGCATTGTTGTTAATTTTACTATAAATAATTATTGTTGATAATTCTACCATATGAAAATATTTTGCTGTTATTTTTCCTATAAAAATGTATTTTTATACTTTCATAGCGTTTTGTTTTGTTTGGGATGTTCACTATTTGCCCATACCTGGGACGTTAACAACGGCTGCAGCCATCCTGGGTCAGGGTAGACCTGGGATAGATAGCAATTAAGAGGTGGTTCGATGCTCCTCAAAATATCTAATCTTTTGATCAGAGGCCATAGCGTTTGTCTGAAGAGAAAAATAATGAAGCAGTTGTAGTGATTATTCCAAAATATGCGCGATTATTTCTGAGTAAATTGGCGTTCATGCTCTTACAGCATTTCACCTATCTTGGCAGATCTTCTAGCATGGCATTGACATGATAACTAAATCGAAAAGACACTCAAGGTTGCCACATCTACACTAGTTAATCTAATAGGAATAAAAATAATAGTTTTTGATACCTATGGTTTAAAATAATTTTTTAATAATGAAAAAGCATGCTTGAAGCTTACTTTTAAGCTTTAAAATCGGTCATTTTGACACATTTGTAAGCAAAAGTTAATTCTCGGTTTTAAATTCTTCAAAAAATAAACTATGCTTTTCTGAAAATTTATTTGAGGAATATTAACTTATTTAAAGTATAATTAATCTGATTTGAAAAAAAATTTAAGCGCTACAAAAATGAATTTCTCCAAGTTTCATAAAATTAAATAACTGGTGGGTAATATAAAAAAATTAGCCAAGCTAAATGATTAAATTTACTATTTCCAGTAAGCAAAATACGCTAGTGCATTTCAAATAGAAATTATATTGATTGGAATCGATTTTTTTATTACTTTCAGTAAAATCATTAAAATCGGCCATTTTGACAAATTTGTAAACAAAAGTTAATTCTCGGTTCTAAATATCTTCCAAAAATAAAACTTTATTTGAGGAATATTAGCTGATTTAATTTTTTTTTTAATTGAATTAAAAATAACACAGAGCGGATATTTATGAAAAATGCAATGTCAGTTGCTGTCTAATGTCCTCCTGATTGCTCTTCTTTCTTTCTCGTTCTTTGGTAAGGTTTATGTTTTCGAATCTTTCCATACCCAGTAACCTCCACCAATTATACTTTAAATCAGCTAATATTTCTCAAATAAAGTTTCAGAAAGTATATTTTATTTTTGGAAGACTTATTAGTATAGAGAATTATACTGCGATGAATGTCGACAAAGGTCGCTAATCAGCTATTTAAAAAAAAAACGATTCCAATTAATATGATTTCTGTTTGAAATACACCATAGTATTTTGCTTACTGGAAATAGTAAATTTAGTCCTTTAACTTTCAATTAACGCTAAAATGACAGCTTTTTTTATGCTTTCAGTTTTATAAAAAAATCATTTAAAACTAAGGTATCGATGACAAGCGCATAATCACCGCTGATTTAAAAATCCATTTCTATGTTATTTTCAACTTAATGTAAATAATATTTGATTCAAATGAAATTAATTTTAACTGAAAGTCCAGAAAGTCTCATTAAAAACCTGCAATTATTTGATTTTTGCAAGGTTTTCCAAATCAATGAGTTTTTCACCAGAAAAAAAAATCAAAAACACTAATCGTAAAACAAGCAATTTTTAACAAAAATGTTGAACATGCTAAAAAGGATTAAAAAATTTTAAAAATCATTAAAGAATACTTTTGTCTTTCTTCTTAATGATAACATCAACATTTGATGATAAAACGTCTTTTTTTTTTGTTAAGTTTGGGGCATTTTTCATCATGCGAAAAAGTAGAGATACCTACATTTTTAGAGTCAGGCTTCTCAGTCTAATCCGGTTGTTATATATCTCACTGTTTAAGAAGATTTAAAAAAACACAGAGATAACAACTCAAATACTCGTATCCACTAAAAGTAACGTTAATAGTAATAACGACATACATACAGCGTGCGATGGATAAATTGTCATCTAAATTTCGCAAAAATGAAAATAACACTGGCAACTCATTTTAACAGATATATTTACCAAAATTACACAAACATATCTTGAAATACTAAAGAGCAAATTTATTCAATAAAATCGACACCGGCTTCAACCACGGCCTCCGGACGACTTCGGAATCTTCTACAATTCTTGTGGACGATCTCCTTGTTTAAGTTGGTGGATGCTGCCATAATCCTTGTCTTCAGTTCAACTTTGGTGTTACAATGAGTTTTGTTGCTCAACTCTGACTCAGGGCAGCCCCCCCCCTCAAAGCATATTATATTGAGTCTGAGGCGCTGTAGGCAGTTGAATGAAGGCATAACTTCGCCATCACTAGTGATCACACCAAACACCTTTGTAATCACCATTAGACTCATCCAACCCTTTCTGAATCCGTTGCACTCTCCTCAGATTGACACCTAAACACACTAAAATATTAGTACAGGAGCTTCACACACACACATACACACACACACAAACACACACACATATATATATATATATATATATATATATAGAGAGAGAGAGAGAGAGAGAGAGAGATGTTTGTGTGTGTGTGAGAGAGAAAGAAAAGGGTATTTAAATCTTTACATACGAGAACAATGTTAGGAAAATTACATACAAGAACAATGTTCTCATATATATATATATATATATATATATATATATATATATATATATATATATATATATATATTTAAAATTTGTGTAATCCTTCTTTCAAGCACATTTCATTAAAAACGACTGACAAGGTGGTTTTATTTAGTTTTTTATATAATTTCTCGTGCGATCTAATAAAGTTTTTCTTTTCAGAGGATAAATTATATAAAAATTGTCCGAATGTTCTTTTTATCCGAGCGCTTTCGGCTACACATTTAGCCATTTTCAAGGATTATATTTCAACTGTTAGAATTAGAAATAGTTTGTTATGTGTATGTTTTATAAAGTGATTCATTTTTTTTTTGTTTCAAAACACGGTCAAGATATTATGTCCATGTTCAAAGTTAATATTATTAAGTGTTGGTTTGAACATTCGGACAATTTTTATATAATTTATCCTCTGAAAAGAAAAACTTTATTAGATCGCACGAGAAATTATATAAAAAACTAAATATATATATATATATATATATATATATATATATATATATATATTGCACCTCTAAAACTCGTGACGATCAGATATTGGCAGCTCACCCCCTTTCTATTTTACAGTAACTTCCTAGTGTGGTAAAAATGGCTGGTTACATTCAATGCCTCGAAAATCAAACTGTTTACATTCCATAACCGCCAATCAGACCTCTAACTACTTCCAGTCACGATGAACGGATGTCCCCTCGAAGATGATTTGTGCCTTGAGAGAATATTGGGCCTCAAGCTCACACCCGACCGCAAGTGGAAGTCTTATATACGATCCATCGCTAAAGATGCAGTTAAAATGATCAGCTCTCTGTACCACTTTAGTAAATACCTGACTCCTCGTGCTATCCTCTACCTTTATAAAATCCAGATCAGGCCGAAAATGGAATACTGTTGCCATATTTTGGCGGGAGCTGCCCAGACCTCAGTTTCCAGTCTTCATAGAGTTCAAAAGCGTCTCCGTGTCTTTGTTGGAGAAGAATTATTTTCCACCCTTCAACCTCTCATTCAGAGGCGGAATGTGGCGAGTCTCTCACTGCTCTATTGCTATTACTATTGAAGGTCCACGGACAAACTACATTCCTTGCTTAGCGCCAGATCTAACCTTCACGGCTAGGACCCGCCATTCCACTTACATAGTACCAAAACACCGACATTCCCTCTGTATTCCATCGGTGAGAAGTAAGTTGCACTCATACAGAAGCTGTATGAGTGCAACTTACTTCCCGCGAACCACTACTCCGTGGAAAAGACTCCCAAGAGGATGTTTCCTCGATCACTACAATCTTAACCTGTTAAAGTCTTGAGTTAACTGTTATCTTCCCCTCATATGCACATGAACTACTCCTTAACGTAACCCTCTACCTGGACGGCGCCTGGGCCTTGTACAAGGTAAACCTTACTGTAAAAAATATATATGCAAATTGAAAGGTGTCTTATATAATAAAGAAACCAAAAATAGGTTGAGCTACTTCTGTTATTTGGGTATTCGGCATAATAAAACGAGTTCTTCCATTAAATGGAATTTGGCTTCACTCATTTCTTTTTCTTTTTCTTTTTTTATTCTCGTGCCTCAAATATTCTTTCGTAACATTTTCCTTGCCAACAACGAAACACTCCTCGTATTCCGATGCATTTATCTGCTTATCTAGATATTTCCTAAACTCGGCCTGGCAAGAAGCCGCTCTCTTAGAACACCCAGTGAGTATAGGACTCACTAACAATATCTTGCTTGATTAGCACAACAATTCCCGCCTCACACCAGACCTTTCGTTGTTGTTTACGAAGCTTGGGCTTGAATCTGACACGAGGCGAAACGAAGAAAATAATAGCCTAGACGCCGGGAAGTTTGCTGCAGACATCCAGAGGCGCATCCTAAGTGTTCCAAGATGTACGACTTACGATAAACCTATCCAAATCAAAAACTATGATATGATGTTGGATATGAGATGATATTGGAACGAAATTGGTGATAGTACACACCCTAAATACATCAGAAAAAAAATCAGATAGTGAAATAAATACTAGACACTTCAAATCATAAGTGAGCTGAAGATACTAGTCTGATCCATTAGAGATGGACACAAACTTAACAATGTAAGATACGCAGATGTATACTGTCTTAATTTACAGAATGAAAACTACAAGCAGTAAAGGAAAGCAGGGATAGAGGACTAACTATCAATTGTATGATAACAGATTGAATCTCTGCCAGCTCTGCCAGAAGTGTACTCATTAAGCATCTAAGATACCCATTTCTACCTTCTGTCAGCATGGCTAATTCTAACCTCTAGGAGAATGACTCGTTGAGCCTTCTAGAACTAATGTTCTCGTCTGACATGAAGTGGAAAGATAATTTTTTTTTTCTAAGCTTTTCACCCCAAGCAAGGCTGGAAGCCACTAACACGCAAGGGGTTACAGAAGATTTGGAGGAAGAGCAGGTAGGAGTGGTAAAGGAGAGGATGTGGAGAAAGATAGTGGATCGATCAAGGCAAGGGGGTTACAGAAGATTTGGAGCGAGAGCAGATAGGAATGAAAGAGGAAAGGATGTGGAGAAGGGAAGTGGATAGATCAAGGCAACTGGAGATGTCGATTGACGTTACACTTAAATAGTTGGAGATTATATTTGTCAGGGAAACAGGGATAAGGAAGGGAGTTCCACAGGCGAGATGTGCGAGACATGAAGCTATTGGAGTAGAAGAGACGTCTACATCTAACAGTTTCAACAGTGAAGGGGTGGGAACGGGATACCAGCCTCGTAGGACGCTTAAATTCATGAGGCCTGGGAACCAGCGAAAGCTGCTCATTGGAGCAATTACCGTGAAAGTATTTTCGTTATATTAAATTTGTTGCTAAGAATCTTGGTTCCCACTTTCGTGCTAGAGAATTTCTTTCTTCAGAATTTATCTTACATATCTTTACTTCTACCATTCGTCTATGCTTTGAATATTCCTGTCGCATATGTTCCGGTTCTCTTACTATATAGTAAGTTCTTGATAAAATCCAAAAATAAAGAATCAGCAATAATACTGGTCATAATCTAGCGTCTCGGCTTATCGTCACTTTCCCACTACCGTAAATTTGCTTCTCCGTGCTTTTTCTATAAATACTGTCATACTTTGCTATAGTTTGTGTCATTTTTGTAAATACGTTTTCTATTTCTTTTTTAAGCATTTTACCCCAAGTAAGGCGAGAGTGCAGCTAGCACGCAAGGGGTTACAGAGAGTGGGAGCAACAGTAAATAGACGTGATTGAGAGAAGGACGGGAAATTAGATCAAGGCATCAGAAGATGTCAATTGACATTACATTTGACTATTTATAGACTATAACTGTCAGGGAAGCAAGTAAGAGGAAGGGAGTTCCACAGACGGGAGGTGCGAGATATGAAGCTATTCGAGTAGAAGAGATGGCTACATTTAACCGTTTCGACAGTGAAAGGCTGGGACTGAGGTGCCAACCTAGTAACACTCTTAAATTCATGCAGTTTGGGAACCAGTGAAAGTAGCTCGTGGGAGCAGCTACTGTGAAAGTATTTGTAGAAAAGACAGAGGGATGTCTGTGAGAAAGTGACTGTAGGCAAGATGCCAGACCAGGACCAACCACATTGCACATCCGTCTCTGGATTTTGTTGAGGACATTGAGATGAACGGCTCTAGACCATATATGGCAGCAGTATTCCATGCAAAGGCGAATGGTCGGTTTATAGATTTGAATGATGGGCTCAGGCGAGAAAAAAACTTTCTGGTGCGACACAAAGAACCAACTTTCCTTGCGATAGATGAAGCTATTGATTCAATGTATTTGTTCCATCTGAGGTCAGCGTACAGCGTGAGACCAAGCAGGCGCAGAGAGGCTCTCTCGTGGAGATAAGCATTCTAATGGGAGGCAGGGAGGGTTCTCTGTGGGGATTAGATTTTTAAACTGTTATTATATTCCACTCCCCCCCACACACACACACACTCAAACAGACATGAATTCTATATATGGGAACCAGTTAGGATTCTCATAGAGACATCGAGGTATTATGGTGGATGTAGTAAGAATGATGAGAATGCTTTGCTTTGGTTTAAGGAATATTGTGGTATATTTGGGCCAGTGATTGTGGTAGCTAAGTGTAAATTTAAGACAGAAGAAGACCGTTCTTTTCACCGTTCTCCTTTTGTCCTTGTGACACATTTTGTATATATATATATATATATATATATATATATATATATATATATATATATATATATATATATACATACAAATAAATATTGCTCTTCGCTATTGTACCTAGACTTTATGAATTTAAGCGCAGTACTAGATTAGCAACAAGGTCTTATCAATTTGCAGTTGAATTGGCTAGATGCAACCGTAAGTTTTATCCCAACAGTTTCTTTTCTCACACTTCTCGCTTGTGGAACACTTTTACGGCTTCATGCCGACCAACCAACAAAAATGTAAATGCAATGTCAATCCATATCTCATGTCTTCCTGATTACTCTTCTATTGGTCTCACTCCTTAATAACGTTTCTGTTTTCTAATTCCTTCACACTCAGTAACCCCTTGTGTCTTAGTGATTTTACTGCCGTGAATGGGGTGAACAAATATCTGGGAAGTGTTTTAACAGATGTCGGAAAATGCGAGGCGGAAATCCGACACATTGCGATAACAAAAGATGCCTCCAAAACAAGTAAACATATTAAGAAACAGGAGAATAGTGTGCTGAACTACTATGTAATATCAATTCTCCAACATGGCAGGGAATGCTGGACAATTTCCTCGAAGATGAAAAGAAAATGATTGAGTTGTCTGTTTAACGACATGTCAACTCCCTATGCGTCATTTAATGGCACATTTTAATTTCCTTGAGACGTTGGAAGTAATAAATGATATATATGTTAATCTGCTTTCACACTTGAATATATAGTAGATGATACTCACTTTTTATGTCTGTGTGGACATAATTACTAGAGGCGGTGATATGTGCATTTTGTTTTGTTGAAGTTATATTTTAGAAATATTGGTTGATTTCTTTAGGAAATTGTAAGCTATTATAGTAATGTCATTAAAGTCTTTAATGTTGGTTATTTGGTAGCATTTTAAACAGATTTAGGTGAAGTCACTAAATATGTTTATATGTGTTTTGTTAATTTTAATATATAATTATTTATTGTCGGTAATTTTTTATATAAAATGTATTGCTGGTGTTTTTTACTATAAAAATTATTATAAAAATGTGTTTTCTTTTTGTTTGAGGGTCTACTGTTTGTCCATAGCTACCACCTCGGATCAGAGTAGACTTGGGAGCAAGAGCAATTATTAGGTCCCCAAAACCTCCAATCTCCCGATCAAACGCCTTGTTGTCGGATGTAGATTATCGTCTTACCCATCACTAATGAAAAGAAAACCTGCGACAACAGAGAAGTGAAAAAGAGGACACCATAGACGGAGCATGTGAGTGATAGAGTAGTTTTAAGGAAAACAGAAGCAAAAAGGACAATGAGGCAGAATGAAAAAGTGACAGTTGAATTTTCTGTTACATTTAATGAGGAAAGATGGCCTGGAAAATGTGGCATTCACAGGACACATTGGACACAAGAGGAAGCCTCGTGTGGGGGATAGCCTTTGACATGTGCAGGTAAATATAGTAACAGAAAAAGTAATACAAACATATACAAACGAGAGTCTTACGGCAAGAATGTTCGGTCCGACTGCCAGATCTCACTGCTGGAAACTTCCCTCTCCAAAAAGGCAGTACCTGCTCCTATTTATAGCTGTCTATGCATGCGTGGATAAATTACCATAACAGATAGTCAAAAGACAAACATTGCCGAGACTGTGAAGGATAAAATGTCGTAGAGTGCCATGATCGCTCACGTCCTGAAGTGACACAGTACATAAAAAACGCTTTCAAATACTTCGGTGTATAGATCAAATTTAATAAAGGAGATAAAGGCATTTTATTTATAACAGTAAAATCAGCACTTGCTCAACATCACAAATTGTTACGATGTCAAGACATTAAACTAAGAAGTCTTAAAGAGCCTCGTCAAATCGAGACTTTCATTTAGATATCGTGGGTGACGTCCAATCAGTTTAAAAATGGCGTGACTAGCAGTTATATACAACCGTTTTCTCAGATCAATGATTAAAAATGACTTCATGTAGGTTTAAAAGGAAGCTACCCTTCATTAGATCTCTCAGACTGGTGCTTCACAATAACACATAACGTTACCAAATAAGAAAAAGCACTTCAACAGAAGATTTCCAACAGCGACAACAACTAAATTGGATAGGGAAAATAATGACATAATGAAAATATTGGCCTTGCTCTCTAAGGTAAGCAGAAGGTCGGAAAGGAAACTCCATCAATAACAGAAAGGGTGTTAAGAGTTAGCGGACTTAAGAAACCTGTTTTTCTGAAAAAGACAAAAACTCTTTTAAGAGGAAGATTTGGAATATCAAACGAAAGTAAAACTGACTGTTGATCAATAAATGCCGAATGTTTCCTATATGAAAACGGATATTGTCACTGTTACCATTACCATAGGTATAGCGAAGAAATATGGCTTCGGGAAACTAAACAAATTATTAAGCAATAGAAAGAAGATGGAAAAAGAAATAGGACAATGTTAATAAAAAAAAACTGCTGAACGGCTATATAATCTAATATAATGATCAATCATTATCTATCCTCTTTTCCTCGTAATATTCACTTCCTTCAACCACCTCTTATATTCTTATCACACGCCTCACTCTGTAAACCTTTAGCTTGAGTGACTCTTGAGTCTAGATTTGGGTTACTCGTGATTATACCTGAACGAGAATTGGTTTTTCAAGTGCCCACTCAATTATTCCCTTCTTTCTTAACCATTGTGACATGTTAGTGACAAGAAGGTCTTCGTGCATAGATATGGAATTTATAATTCCATATCTATGTACGAATGATAAATAGGTGACTAATACGAAGGGAACAAAAAAAAGCCTCACCTGAAATTCGGGCTCACTTCGCCAATTCCGTTACAGGGAATAAGCAAGATGGAAAAATTTAATATATTGGTAATTAATTCTTAATGGTTTTTTTAAATCGTACCTGGAGTTTTTTTTTTTATTCAATACAACTGAAAAGAAAATGTATGTTCTTGTGTCTTGAACCATTGAGTCAAATAAAAAAAAATACTTTTTAAACTTGTAAAAGTGAAGTGAAAACGAAAGTCACACGGGAAAAACGAACGTTCTGATTTAGTTTCGGTCAGTAACTTCGCTTATGAAAAATAGTTCTGTAGGTAAAGAGGAAGCACTCTGAAATTTCCACCAACTGCAAACAGGCCAACCGAATTTCATCTAAAAATTAAATGTAAAATGCATGCGTTGGCAAATAGAGCCCATTGGTAAAAAGTCCTGGTAGCTAGCTAGCTAGCTAGCTAGCTAGCTAGATAGATAGATAGATAGATAGATAGATATGGGTAAACTTTTCATTATTTTTATAATAGATAGATAGATAGATAGATAGATAGATAGATAGATAGATAGATAGATAGATAGATATGGACAGATATTTTATAATTTTTTTAACAAAAAGATTTCTATTCAAATTTGTTTCTTCATAAAATGGTTAAAAGTATCTTTATAAAAGGTAAATAATAAATATAGCGTTGTATTTGGTTCATATATTTTCATAATAATTGCGGAGGGCGTAAAAATAGACGGGATAAGAGCAGTGTCTAAGGAATAGCCGTCCTTTTGACACATCGTTTATTTTATTTTCCTTTTGGGTTTGTTAGTTTTTTTTTTGTTTGTTTGTTTGCTTTTTTTTCGCACAGATGAATAGTAGATTTATAAATTTTCAAGATGGATTCTGACGAGAAAAGTTTGCTAGCACAACACAGAAAACCAAATTTCTTCGCTGTAGATGTAGCAATTGATTTGATACAGTGGCTTCACTTTATGTCAGAGGAAAACTTAACGCCAAGAAGGTGTAGAGTGTTGCTCTTCTGGAGTTTAATATCAGAAGGGTATCTGCAGTGATTAAATGAAAACAATTTTGTACTGTAGGCGTTAAAATTTAAAAGACAATTTTTACCCCAGTTAACCAATGTTTGGAAGTCCTTTTCCAAAGCAGTTGCCAGTATTTTCTCGGATTTACTACTGAGAAAGCTGTAAATGGTTCTGTCATCTGTATCAATACCTAGTTGTGAACTGGTGACATCGGGAAGATCATTGATGAATGAAGATCAAAAACAGCGTAGGTTCTATGATAGAACCCTTGTGAACCCCCACGTTAGTATTAAATTTCATACAATGCGTAGTTCAAAGTGAAGTTCAAAAAATTGATAAGATCCGTAGTTCAAAATGAAACTCAAAATAAATTTGAGTTAGTTAAAGAAATAATGTAGAGATTTAAATAGCGTAAACTTTTCTGAATTATAAAGTTAATATTAAAATTAATCTTAGAATCTTATTTTCCGATAGTTGACAATAGAGGGGAAATAAATTTCTCTAAGAGATGTTCGCAAAGAGAAGATCTACGAGCGATTTATACAGCACGTGTTCTTGATTGAAATGTAGTATTTATGCAAATGGCCTCGTTTAATTGTTGCTAAGATTTCAGGCTTACAACGAAATAGGCGAATGACTATCAGATTATATTTGTCAGAGATAAGACTAAAGTACAAGTCGAGAGATGAAGTACAAAATTGAAGTTCACAATATATCTCTTGTATTAATCGCAAATTATTAATTCCTTTGATTTCTGTTGTATACACATTTCCTTCCGGCTCCCAACCACCAGAGATCAAAGGTCAGAAACAGCTTCATGACATTTTCCACTGATCAGTTTTGTAAAAAAAAATAAACTAAGATCAAACATGTTTTACATTAACAAAGCTCTTCGTAATGTGTAAGCTGTACGTTTGAGTACAATTTTTTATATTTCTTTAAGGCATGGGCTACCAGGAAACCCTTCAATGAGATTATCGGAAACTTTCCAATCTGAGAGCTCCAACTACAACTGGAATTATTGATGTCCTCATGGTGGATAGACATGGTGTTATTATTATCATTATTATTATTATTATTGTTTTATTTCCTTTGGTTTCTGGTGTATACTCATTCCTTTCCGGTTCACGACCAGTGACTTAAGGTCAGAAATGGCATCATGACAGTTTCCAGTTTTGAAAAAAATCGCACATATTTTACAGAGATAAAACCCTTCGTATGGTCTGAGCTGTGCTTGTATTATTATTATTATTATTATTATTATTATTATTATTATTACTACTACTACTACTACTACTATTATTATTATATTCTTTTTTTTCTCAAGAAGATCGAAATCCGTTATTTAACGATCGGGAGCGGGTCATAACAAATGACCATGATGTCTCGCTAGATCAATCTTACCTGAGCAGTGAGTTCGATCCGCAGTCGCTGCTCCGCCTTCTCTGCCTTGTGCCACATCTAAGCTACGCTTAGAAAATCATTTGGGCACTTCAACGTGGTCTAATACTTACTAAGCTTGTCTCGCTAGATCAATTATGACTAAATAGTGAGTTCAATCCTCATTAGGTGCCTCGTACATTTCGCATTGTGTCACATCTAAGCTACGCTGAGAAAACCACTACTGGGCACTTCGACGTGGCGTAATGGTTAGCAATCTTGTCTCACTAGATCGATTACGACTGAATAGTGAGTTTGATACTCACTGGGTGCCCTATAGTCTCAGCCTTGTGCCACATCTAAGCAACGCTTAGGAAATCATTTAGACACTTCGACGTGATGAAAATGGTTAGTAAGCTTGGCTCACGAGAACAATTACAATAGAATAGTAATTTCGATCCTCACTGAGTGGCCTATACTTTCGGCCTTGCTCTACATCTATGCTACGCTTAGAAAACCATCAAAATAAATGACCATGAGTCGTGTTAATTCTTCATCTCTCTACATCGACAAATCTTTCCTCAGAATTCTGCCTGTTTCAAGCTGTGCTGTTTTCTGAAGCATTTCATTTCGATTCACAGTCCCAATTTTACGCAGATATATTTGGATTTTGTCTCTGTTTCAAGGGCACCCACAACAATTAGGAATACCTTACAATGTCTTAAGCACCTCTTTCTGCTTTTCTTTTTCAAGTCCCCTTACGTTGCATGATACAGCTATACTAATGATCCAACACTGTCTTCCTTCTGGGCAGTAATGATATTCGACCTTCTTTTTTCCTTTGCATCATCATTTAATCATTTATAGCATCATCATCATCAATAGTATTATTATTATTATTATTTATTCTTCTTCTTCTTCTTTCTTCTTCTTCTTCTTCTTCTTCTTCTTCTGTGGACTTTAGGCTACCATGGATGCTACGTGTGACGGATATTTTTAATGAATTTTTTTTTTTTTTTTGCTAATCATTAAGACACAAAAGTTTGCTGTGGAAGAATTTTAGAAAAAGAAAAAAACGTTATTAAGGAGAGAGAACACAATAAAAGAACGGGAATTATGAAGACAGAAGATAACGATTAGCATTACATTTACACTTTTGAAAGTCAAAATTGACTGGAAAGCAAGGAGCCGAAAAAGAGAAAGCGAGAAGTCCGAGAGAAAAAAAACGTTTCAGCATGGAACTTACGGTTACACCTTACAATATCAACTGTAAAATGAGGATACCTAAGTGCTAATCTAGTACTGCGCTTAAATTCACAGTACCACTGAGAAAACTTCATTAGAACAATTACCATGAAAGTATTTATAGAAATATTTGAAGGACAACATCCATTTTAATAGATAGATCGTCGATATAGCGGTAAGGGTAGTTCAAAAAGAAAAGTATGAAAGAGGAAGTGTATCATTTGTGCAGAGCTGATAAGGACTGTCTTCTGCACTACTTGTATCTTAATGTTACCAAGAATATTGTTGGTGCATTTTTCCATCCCTTTCTTGACCAAACTGAATCATCCTATCCTTGGGATTGATTTGGTATTTATGCTCCACATTCTCTAATTGTTTTATTTCTAATTGTTTATATTTGGAAAGTTTTTCTGTGGTTCCCAGGAAGGTGTTTCTTTCGATGAGGACAGACATGTTGAACATCCATGCAATTTCATTTTTGCCCTTCAATATTATATAAGGTCAGTAGACCATAATTTCTTTATTAAATTTGGATTAGCTTTCCCAACAGAATAGTAGCTTCATCATTTTGTTAAAGGTGATTACTCCTGTTCATAGGATTTGTCGATGGCTTTGATGTTATCGTGCTTAGAGATTAATTTGTGGGGGTATTCTTATGCTTTATGTCTTTGTGTGTATTCCGTTTTGGCCAATTCTCAGCAGCCAGAGAGCAGACAGTCTATTGTTTCTTCTTCTTCTTCTTCTTCTTCTTCTTCTACAATTATTATTATTATTATTATTATTATTATTATTATTATTATTATTATTATTATTATTATCTATGGTCTGAACGAATAGTCTATTTGTCACATAGCTTGATTACAGTAGATTGTTATAAATATTCTATTTTATTACCCGCTACTATTGTTAATCGTTTATTGTGAAAAATTAATACGTTGAGTTTTATCATATATATATATATATATATATATATATATATATATATATATATATTGTAAGGTAAAAAATTCGTTGGCATATAATCCAAGTGGATCCTACTAATTATGGAAATATTAGAACTGATTCACAAAAACTGACATCTATGTATTTTATTTAACTTATACAGAGCAATATAATAATCAAATAAATCCTTTTACCTCATATGGGGTACTATTCCCCATATGAGGTAGAAGGATATACTTGATTATTATTATTATATATATATGTGGGCAGCAACCTTTCTCGTAAACATTTTTGGTTGAATATGACAATGTAGGAAAATTTATATTATTTTTTTTTTCAGCATTGACTTTTTCAGATTAGTGGCTGTAAAGGAGTGCATATATATATATATATATATATATATATATATATATATATATATATATATATAAATCAAAAAGCTTAATCGCATTACCTATACAGGGTGGGATGCATAAATTGTTGCCATTATATATTTTTTATTTCGCGCATGCGCCCTGTTTATTTTTTGTTTGTCTTTGATTTTTACTGCACAATATGCTAGGGTCATCTGGGCATTGTCTTTGAGAAAAAGAGCACTATGACGCAATTCACTTTGCCAGAGATTTGGAAAGGGCATGCTGTACTGCTTGGCATTGACGTCGGAAGCTTGAATACGAAAATTTTAGAGGACAATGCAGATGATTCGGAAAGAGTTAGATAATATATCCAGTCAGCATCATGGCGATTGAAGTGATCACTTGTGATGGCGACGTTATGCCTCCATTTATCTTCCCACAGGGACTCAGATTCAACACGAACGGCTACATTAAGTGCTTTGACGAGGTAGTGCTGCCATGGGTCATGAGAGACTTCTGGAAGATCCTATATCTGTCAACAAGACTCTGCACTATGCCACACAAGCAGAAGAAACAATCATGGCTCTTAAACAATTTCTGCGACCACATCACACCTTACATCTGGACACGTAACTCTCCAGGCTGCAACTCCCTTGATTATTATGTGTGGGGCGCAGGTGAGCGGGAGAACATCAAAACTCCTTGCAACACCAAAGATGAACTAAAGGCAAAGGTTACGGCAGTATTCAGCAACTTAAACAAGGAGACCATCCAGAAGAGATGCATCAGATTCTGAAGTCGTCTGGAGGTCGTGGTCGTAGCCAATGGCGATTTTATTGAATAAATTTACTCTTCAGTATTTCAAGATATTTTTATGTAATTTGGGTACACATATCTGTTAAAATGAGATGTCAGTTTTATTTTCATTTTTGCGCAATTTAGACGACAGTTTATCCATCGCACCCGGCATATGCCGTCAAATGGTATATTTTATACCATTTTTTATATATTATATATATTTCATATATTTATATGCCGTCACATGGTATATTTTTATATCACTAGTTACTATGGATATTTACTCATAAGATGCGTTGCGCTGTAAATGTTCAGGGTTAATCTTCAAGCAATTAAGAGATAAGTTTGCATTTTTTTATTGCAATAAAAATATCATAATCGTGAGAAAAGACGTCTTGGGCTGTGCTCTTTCATGTCCGACACAGTATTTATTTATTCTGCTGGCTCAGTATTTGCAAATGATTTGAAAGAAATATGGCGCGATAGTGCGCAAACGTCAAAGTTGGTATTAACAGCATCTTACTGTAGATGGACCATATTAAGAGTAGATTTCTACATGGGCCACTGCCATGCAATATTTGCTTTGCCTTCGCCACTTTGAAGAGATAAAGCAGTTATGAAGAAGCGTAGGATTGTGAGAGGGATTTGACGGCTGGCACTGTTTTCCTCCGCCAATGGCTGAAGTCGATTGAGAGAGTGCTTCTGGTCGGGGCTGGGATGTAAATGCGTAGGAAGAATAAGAGAAAGAAAGAGGGAGAGAGATAAAGAGAGATTCCTAAACATGGACTAACTTATCTGAAGGTCTCAATGCATAAGTAGAAAACCATTTTCTTCACAGATAAAACTTGGCCTGCAGATGGCATCTCAAAGTAATAGTCATTAGCGCATCAGGGGAACCAATCATTAAACAGAGGCGTGAAATGTCTAATTATATTAACAGGGTGTCCAGGTTATCCTAGGTTTGTAGTTTCAAGCGGAGGCACCCTAAAGAAGCAAATAAATGTTTTTTTTGTTTTGTTTTTGTTTTGTTTTTTTTTTTTGTTTTTTTTTGTTTTTGTTTTTTTAAAGTGGAAGGATTCAGGAAGAAAGTCAAAAGAATAAAATGCTTGTTGGGGGAAAATATTTGAGCTAAAGAGAGAGACAGAAATCTATATGAAGAGTTACAGTAAGTTATGCTAAGGCGAGAGTCAAATTAACAGGACACTAGAGCATTGGCCTCAAGCCAAACCAAAAGGTTTTTCTTTATGCCATGTCCCTTCAGGACGATGAAAATCATGACTCTCTGCAAGTTACTTTATTTGCATTCATGACTCTCTGCAAGTTACTTTACTTGCATTCTTGTGAAAGATAGTGGAGTGATTTCCCGTTGCCTCCCCCACAGATTCTTTTTCTTCATTATTTGGAAATTATTATCGCTTCTTGGGAAACTAGTGGAGCGATTTCCCGTTGACTTCTGTGCATATTTCTTTTATTTATTATTTGTGAATTACCTTGCATTTTGGGGACAGATACTGGAGATATTGCTCATTGTCTTCTCCGCATATTCCTTTTTTATTATCTGCGAATTGCCATAAATCCTTGGGGAAAATAGTGGAGTGCATTCCCACTGCGTTCTCCATATATTCATTTTCTGTATTCTCTGTGAATTTCCATGGGTTCTTGAGAAAAATAATGGAGTGATTTCCCGTTGCCTTCTCCACGTACACCTTTTTCTTTATTATCAGTTTAATTACGTTGCATTTTTGGAAATATAGTGGAGTGGTTTCTAGTTGCCTTCCCCATGGTTTGGAGTTCATAGTTTTCTTTCTCTTAGACTTATTCACTTCCAATTCTACAGAGTCCTGTTTACCCTGCTATTTAACACATAGTTGGGAAAAAAGATGAAAATTCACGTCTTTGTCAAGTGCACTTGTGTCAAAGTAAACGCAATGGAATTTAAACGCGACTCGTTAATTCCACTTTCGGTGTCGATATCCATGGAACATCCTACAATCGCATAAAGACTAATAAATAACTAATCGGGCATTTGAATGCGATGCCTCCAGTGGCGAATAAAGGTGAATAAAAAGTTCGTCTCCTAGATCAATATGCTAGCATAATAAATTCTGATCCTTCTATCCACCAAAACACGCACTCACTCACACACATAGATAGATAGATAGATAGATAGATAGATAGATAGGTAGATAGATAGATAGATAGATAGATCAGAATAAACTGACATAGATAGATCAGAACAACTAGGATAGATCAAAACAGACTAAAATAGATAGATAAATAGATAGATAGATAGATATTAGGTTGTTGCATGAATTTGTTCGATTTTTACAATTTAGTTTAATACTTATTAATAGTTCTGGTATATCAATCGACAACGTTGAGTTCGATCCTCACTGGGTGCCCCATACTTTCGGCTTTGTGCCACATCTAAGCTATGCTTATAAAATCACTATCAATCGACAATGTATTTCCTTGAATTGTTTACGTCTTCCTGCCAACGATCCACTAATTGTTCAATACCTCGACGATAGATATCACTAAATTTTGACTCAAAAAATTAATCTAAATTTTATGCTCCATGTCGTTGTTGGACGAAACGATCTTCTAGTTGTTAGAAAGCGACCGAAAAGTGTGCTAGTCTGAAGGGGATAAATCAGGAGAATATGGTAGCTTTGGCAGAACCTCTCAACCGTCCTTTCTTTATATCCACGAACAGCCTGGTGTCGAGCGAGTAAACTCGTGGCAATGGAGGAGCGCTGGAGTTTGTTTCTCTCGGTCAATGCGTGTGACACTGATGCGCCGTGTTTCTGGAACCTTGCCCATTGAGTGAAGATGACGAGCGACAGTAACGTGAGAGCTTACCATCTTCTGAGCCAATTGTCAAGTGGTCTGGCGTGGTTCTTCATTAATCAGTGCGTGAAATTGATTCTCACCAGATTGAACAGGTCGTCCAGAACGCGGAGAGTCTGTGAGTCTTCCCGTCCTTGAAGCGAGGAAATCCTTCCTGCGTCATTCTGTCGGTAATGAAGTCATCTCTGTACGCAGCACAAATGCCTCGCAACTTTGTAACCTTGAATTAAAAGGAGAGATAATTATGTCGAACATGCTCATTCTTGTCGACTCGGCATTCCATCTCAAAGAGATGTCTAATGTAATAAGGATATACCAGGTGCATTCATAACAGCCAAATAGGCGCGATACTGTAACCAGGTTTAGAACAAGTAGAGCATTATCTTGCGAGTGGAGCCCAGTTATAACTTCAGATTCGATTATTATTATTATTATTATTATTATTATTATTATTATTATTATTATTATTATTTCATTTCCTTTGATTTCTTATGTGTACACATTTCTTTCCGGGTCCCGCCCAGAGACCTAAGGTTAGAAATGGCATCAGGACATTTTCCACTGACCAATTAAAAACAAAAAAAAAACATATTTTACATAGATAAAACCCTTCGTAAGGTGTGGGTTGTACTCGTGAGAAAATGTTTTTGTATTTCTTTAAGGCATGGGCTTCCAGGAATCCCTTCAATGAGTCTACTGGAATCTTTTCCAACCAATCCAAGGGCTTCAAATACAACAGGAATTGCTGATATTCCCATGTGCCACATTTTTGAGATTTCGGTTTCATTATTATTATTATTATTATTATTATTATTATTATTATTATTATTATTATTACATGTACTTTTATTTCTGGATAATATTTTAATATCTGGCAATTAATTCACAAGATAGCTGGTCACAACAAACCAACAGCCTTAGGTATTAAGCAGTTTTCCTCTGACTCTTGTTCTTCATCACGGATTACTCTTGCCGATCGTCAGAGGATTTCTGTCTGCAGTAGTTGCACTGAGCAATCAATGTCGATTCTCCTATATCGCAGTGATTGCTGGACAATCACAGATAAAGAACATGGACTGAACATGTGTGCAACGGACAAGCTTTAGGGAAAATGGAAACAAAATGGATACCTATACTTAACACATAATGAGGAAAGAGTGCTTGGAAAACGTAACACGCACAGGGCATATTGAAGACGAGTAAACGGGGGAAAGCAGCGTTTAACCTTCCTAACGAAATTGTGTAAATGATTGGCAGAAAAAGGATTAAGAGAGATAACGAGACAAAAAAGGATACTTAAACCTAGAATCAGGAAGACATCATTTAAATCTTATAATAAGGAAAGAGGGATCGGAGAATTTGACACTCACAGGCCACATTGAATGCGTGACAAACAGAAGGAAGCGGTGAATAACCTACCAAAAAAGCTCGTGTAATTTGTTGGCAGAACAGGGTTTAGGAGAGATTTTTTTTAAAAAAGACAAAGCTTTCTAATAGCCAACACGGATAATAGATGCTGTGGAGAGTCGTGATCAACTACACACTTAAGGAACAGAGAATAAAGATGATGAAGAAGAAGAAGATATTACAGTACAATCGAGCTTTATTATTGTATTAATCACACTGGCGAACTGTCAGAAATATTTCAGTGTTTCATTAAAAGAAAGGAAAGTTTTGATATGCTAGTCGAATAAATCCACTCTTGATATCAGTAAGTTTCAAATATTGTTCGATGAGTATCACTCATTATCATTGGTGGGACGCTCCAAACCTTCTGAAAACGAAAACGATTAAAACAACAAAAAAGAAACAGTTTTCTATGGACTCCAAATTGAAATACGAAGTGGCTCACGCTTCTGTAGCTTCGTCCCAAATCTCTCATCAAATTCACTTGATCTGTGGCAGTTTCTAGCCAACGCCTTTCTCATCGGATTTCCAGCGAAAACACAGGTTTGCCTTGTTTCCCAGCCAAGGGAGACGCTTTGTAAAGCACAAGACAAATTTATGAGTTTTACTGTCTTCATGATGTATGTAAAAACGACTTAGTAATTTTAAGAAGTGCTAATTGGTATGAACGTTTGGGATCTGGGGCGCGGAGGGATGATTTGGGGGGAGTTGTTTTCAGGATCCCCACCTAGCAAACAAGATGGATTTTTTTTAAAGATGTGACGGGAAAAATTACGATGACTTTAATTCGAAATATAAATTCTATACGAAATTTGGATCACAGACTAAGAGGTAATATAAATACATCTGGAGAGAAGTTAATATAAACGCATCTGGTGGAAAATCAATATAAAGACATCGGTGGTACGAGGAGTCAATATAAGGATGTCTGGATAGGGAGTTATTATAATGGCATGTGGTGCTGAGTCAATATAATGAAATTTGGTATGGTATCAATGTAAATGCAGCTGACTGTGGTTCAAAAGAAGCATGTAAAGACATCTGGTAGAACGGGGATTCAATATAAAGGCATCTGGAAGAGATCTGATAAAAAGAAATCTGGTGGGGGAGTCAACGTAAAGACATCTGGTAGAACGAGGATTCAATATAAAGGCATCTGGAAAAGATCTGATAAAAAGAAATCTGGTGGGGAGTCAACGTAAAGACATCTGGTAGAACGGGAATTCAATATAAAGGCATCTGAAAGAGATCTGATAAAAAGAAATCTGGTGGGGGAGTCAACGTAAAGACATCTGGTAGAACGAGGATTCAATATAAAGGCATCTGGAAGAGATCTGATAAAAAGAAATCTGGTGGGGGAGTCAACGTAAAGACATCTGGTAGAACGGGGATTCAATATAAAGGCATCTGTTGCGTAGGCGACATACCGGAAGAAGGCGTAGCCACGTGAAGTGATATTATTTAACCAGACCGATCCTTGAGCTGGAGAGAGAGGCTAGTTAGAGTTTCACCGAAGATTGTATCCATCAAGTCCTGTGTGCGCAATCCTAACCTCTGTGATTCTCCCTCACTCTACCCATTCGTCGCAACTCGAGCAATATATATATATATATATGTGTGTGTGTGTGTGTGTGTGTGTGTGTGTGTGTGTGTGTGTGTATTCGTCACTGCATTTGAGCCCAGCAGCAATATACAACATCCATCCCTACGAAGTGCCTCTCTTTTATTGACTTGTCTCGTGCATTAAACTTATCTTTGGGTAAATATCTTTGGTTGTCTCACCGGGGAGTAGGACTATACAAGATATTCTCGCAGTCCAATATTACCGTTTCAGTTGCAGTTGTCAGCCCATGCATCTTCCTAATACCGCTGTATTGATTCTGGATTGCTATGGGAGCTACCAAACGTGTTTATTTATTTACTTATCTATTTGAATTTATTAATTTTATTTAATTATTCATTTATTTACCCTATTTATTTACATATTTATATCTTTCTATTTATTTATTTATTTACTTACATATATATATGTGTTCTTATATACATGGCTTTTATTTTATTTTTATTTTATTTTATTTAAATTATTTTATTTTCATTGATATATATTATTTTTATTGTTACTTTTATTTAATTTTATTTTACCACAGCATTTTTTATTATTATTATTATTATTATTATTATTATTGATATCACTACTTTTAGTTAGTTTATTAATATTAGTATTATTAATTATTTTATTGATTTTCATGTAAAAAAATAGTTATCCCCCTTGATTTTCTAACGTCTCTTCTTGTTTATTACTTTTATAACATCAGCGTCTCTCTAAATTAGAATTTATAATTCTTATTTCCAACCTTATTTTCAGTCTCAAATTTTAATCTGAGCCTTAATCCAAATTCAAAATTAAACCATAATTCATTTAAATATACTAACAACAATAATATTCCACCGCAATAATAAAGTATCACGTGATAACCAGAAATTTCATTAAACTGGTGTGAACCCAAAGCAAAAATACCATCACTTGATAATTGCTTTGGCATGAAACTCAGAGTTGGACAATCAGTGTAAGGCATTATGTATATATCTTAATATATATATCTGATATATATATATATATATATATAGTTAAGTAATGAAAAGATTAGTAAGAGCAATTATTAATTCAATTTAAATAGAAAATAAACAACATTAAGAGTCCATTTTGATGAAAATGATTTTCATGAAATCATTTTCATCAAAAATTACCCAACATCGCTTGATAAAATTCGAAGTTCCGAAACATAGAAATTTCTGTGTTGATTTAAAACATTTTTTAAATAAAAATATTAATGTATATATATATATATATATATATATATAGAGAGAGAGAGAGAGAGAGAGAGAGAGAGAGAGAGAGAGAGAGAGAAATTAACTAGATTATTTATTGGATAATCCAGTTGGCCTGGGATTTTTGTCTATTCAAAATCTAATCAATTGACTAAACATCATTTTGCTTTTGATTGGCTTTCTCACCAAGCTGAGAACTTTTCAACTCACCCTTACATCGTTAAAGCTGATTATCGCATACTTTTTCCTTATTTTCCCATTTAACTGTTTCAATTTCCTTATAAGACTATTTTCTAAAAGTGAATGATTCCAATAATATTGTTTTTTTTGTTTTCTATCTTTGTTTCCCTTCATGAAAGCAAACGCTTTCTATTTCGAACTTTGTTAAAACCAGCTTTTATCATTCACCATTTTTTTCTTTTTCATGTTTTACCATTTTCTTTTGTGTTCTTCGTTAATGCAAAGGTCCTTTTTTTTTCTTTTTGTCGGGATCCGTATTTATTCACTCGTTCATTTCATCCATATAATTTTTTTTTATCCAATCAATAAACAGACTGTCTAAACTGCTGTCCAATTTTCATTAGCGCTTTCCTCAAAATAACGTCTCGGTCTGACGCGACGTATTGTGTTTTCCGACAGATATGAAAATAAACTTTTGTCTGTCCGTTCTTTTACCTATTTCCATTCTTTTTGTTCTTGTTGCTGTTTTCTTTTCGCTTCGTTTGTTTGTTTGATGTCTATCCTCTTCCCCTGCAGACACAAATTAATCAAACTTAAAACCCGTAAACAGACAATACACAAAAAAGCAGTTTTATAGGCGCGACTGCTCGATAGATGTCAACAAGTTTGAAAGGGGAGGAAAAAGTAATAAAAACAAAGAATCTGATTGGTGGTTGAATCAGTTATATAATTTCCTTTCATTGCCAAAGTAAAAGGTAAGCCAAGGTAAAATATAAATAAATAAATAAATAAATAAAAGCATGATAATTTCGAATGGGATTATTTATAAGTATGTAGGTCTCCTCAAGTCGCAAGAGTGTTGTAATGTAATTTTCTGGCTTTCGCATTCCCTTCGGCTATTTGGCTTCATGCCGTAACAAAGAAAAGCGAGAAAAAGAAATATTAGAAGACAGAATATATAGTCGTCGCCAAGAGGAACAGCCAAATGTGAAAGCTTCGAATTGGAAAGGTATAAATCAAACCAGTACATAAATTTAGCTATCTCGATAGTCTAGTAACAGACGACGGAAAAAATGACGCAGAGACCCGAAAGCGTGTCGGAACAGAGAAAGATACCTTCAAGAAACATTAAAAAAAACAGCGAAACATTAAAAAAAACAAAAGTATGCCGCACTGCTATATAGCTATCCTCTTATGCGGCAATGAATATAGAAATATTTCTTTATAGATGGAGATGACCATAAACTACACCTGGCAGCGAGGCCTCTGATCGGGAGCATTTTTTTTTAATCACCTCTTAATTGTTGTTGTTCCCTGGTCCACGCTAACCCAGGGTGGTAGCGTCTGTTAGAGTCTCAGCTATAGGCAAATAGTGAAGCCTAAAGTGAGGTCAAAATATAAAAATAAATTAGAAAAAATTATGAGCAATATATTTTCACATAGAAAAAGTAAAACATTACCATTTTTTGAAAAAAAAAATTAAAAATTAACAAAGCACGCAAGAAAATAAAATGTCGTCATTAAATGACTCATGGAGGCAGTTTATTAATGATGTTAAGAAACACATGCAAAATTAATGGCAGGAACAATTCTAGCAGAAAAACGCAAAATAAACTAACTACAATCTTACCAACCATCAGGAAAAAAAAAACTGACATGACAGAAAATCCCGAAGGGAAGAGGTTACTATAACACGAGTATAAATAGGTCACAATAAAACTAAGCATCCTTTCTTACGGAAACAGAAACCACTACCATGGTCTCCTATGTGTCAAACCCAATTTTCGGGCAAACAATTTCTAATTGAATGCATTGATTTTGACTCCAAAAGACATAATTTCTTTAAGGCAAACATCCTAAAAGAACTATTCGAAAATATTAAAATAAATAGAATTATAACATTCCTGAAATCAGTTGGATTATATCTGAAATTAAAACGACTTTCTATTTTACCTAAATATAAACCAAAATAAATCGGTTTGGACCTAAAATGACTCCAAAGAGTTAATATGCTGTTAACATCCGCTTCAACTTAAAAACTTACAGATAAAGAAAAAAGGCGCAAAGCAACAAAGAAGCAGTTTTACAGACGGACACTGAGAATACCATAAACAGAACAGGTTAACGAGGAAGATCTAAAAAAAAAACGGTAACTGGAAAGACAATCAGCAATATTACTGGTCTTCATCTGGCGGCTCGGCTATCAGTCACCTTCCCACCGTAGTAAGGTTGCCTCTCTGCGTCTTCTATAAGTACTTTCATGGTAATTGTTCGGATGAGCTCTTCTCTGTGGTACCTAGACATTGTTTTTAACTTAAGCGCAGTACCAGACTGGTGTCGAGATTTCATCAATTTACAGTTGATCTGGTTATGTGTTACCGTAACTTCTATGCTAACAGTTTCTTTTCTCGCACTTCTCGCTTGTGGAACTCCCTTCCGGCTACATGCCTTCCAGCCAACTTTAGTCTCCAAAAATTTAAATGCTATGTCAATCACTATCTACTGTACTCCTGATTACTTTTTTTCTCTTTCCGCTCATTATTGCTGTTTATTTTCCTAATTCTTCCACACCCTGTAACCTCTTGTGTCTTAGTGGCTTTAGTGCCTTGCATGGGGTGATACTGATCAAAAAAATTCCGAGATAGTTGAAATTTCTGGGAAACATTATGAGGAAGGACGGCTTAGAAATTTTAATACTCACAGAACGGATTGAAGAACTAAAAAAACAAAACAGCAAGAGAAAATATGAATGGAAAAGCGAAAAGAAAAGTCTATTAATTAAAAGAAGACAGAATGTATGTGTTGTGGCCTTGTTAGATCCAGAAATAAATACACAAAGAGAGGAATTGAGTTAAACAAACATATTAACAGAAACAATGATACAAACATATACAAACGAGAGTGTTACAGTAAGAATGTTCGGTCCGACTGTCAGAGCTGACTGCTGGAAAATTCCCTCTCTCCAAAAAGGCAGTACCTGCTCCTATTTATAGCTGAGAGAGTTCATGCGTGCGTGGGAAAATTACCTTTACCATTAACATTATAGTCGTCAGTAAGAGAAACACCCAAAGGTGTTTTTTTTTACCTGCTTGATTCTAATTGTCTCCGAATTGGAGACAATTAAAATCAAGCAGGTACAAAAATTTAATCACCTCAGTTGTTAACACAGTCAGTCAGTTATGTGCCATGCATGATACACGCTTAGGCGATCTTTTGATACATGACTGACGAGGCAGATTATTGTTCCCGCAGTATGTTACCATTTCATTCTGCGGTAGACCAGTTGCCATCCAAGGATACAGAACCCGTTCTGTCCTGCTATTTACCCATAGCTGGGGGAGGAAGAGGATTCATACCTTTCCCAGTGTTATTAGCACGTAAGTGAATGCAATTCATTCGACTAGAATTCGAACTCGGCTCACCGATTTGTCAATCCGAGCCGCTCCTGGGCAACAAACAGTACGGGTTTCGGCTCTTCTTTGTTCACTGTTCATGTCTTAACTATTATTATGCATAGACTCAGTGAAACACTTGATAATAAAAACATATCGAGACTGATCGCAACAAATATCAGGAAGGCCTTTGACAAGGTGTAGCATAGGATATTGCTACACAGACTTGCAAACTATGTGATCTCTGGGAGAGGCCTCTTAATTATCAGCCCAGTCAGGTTGGTTTATGAAGGTCGTTGTCAATGTCCTCTGAAATCAATGCCGGCTTTCGTCAAGGCCCTCTCCTCGGCACAACGCACTTTCTACTTTATATTAACGATCTGCCTAAGAAGATTTTCATATCCTTATCCTTTTATATATATATATATATATATATATATATATATATATATATATATATATATATATATATATATATATATATATATATATATATATATATATTTGAATAAATTGTGTGAGGTACAAAACTTACAAATTGCTAGAAAGAAATAAAATTTATTACTAATGGGCATAATGTGAGAAAGTAAAAAAATAAAAATGAAACAATCACTCAAAAGACCAACCGGTTTCGTTCCCTAACTTATCAAGGTCTACGGGGAACTTTTTTTAATTCTATAATAAATAGCTAAATGACACAGGCAAAATTCACACAATTAAAACATTAAAATTAATAATGATCAATCTGTATGAATAAGAAAGACATTTTCCATATTATAAACCCGAACAGTACAATTTTCTGCACAAAAAAAAAAAAAAAAAAAAAAAAAAAAAATTTATGTAGCAGAAAATAGAGAAGGAAAGGGTGGGGAATAGAAATAGAAAATGCTAGAGCGTGATTACATGAAGAATATATATATATATATATATATATATATATATATATTCGGGGTAGACAAAATGTTACTAGTATTGTTTTGGAAGTACTGAATGAGATCAGCCAGTCTTCCCCTCATTGAGCCATGAGAGTTAGTTTAGAGGATAGAACAACTGTCAACTGCACGCATACAACATAGTTTCATCTTCACGCACACACACACATACACACACGCACACACACACACACACACACACACATATATATATATATATATATATATATATATATATATATATATATATATATAGTACAGGTAGTAGGTTCGTTGGTATATAATCCAGGTGGATCCTAATAATATCAAATATTAAAACTGATCCACAAATAGAGCTCAGTGTATTTATCAATCCCGATGAGTGCTCATACCCTCAAATAGGCTTATTGTCTTGAAGGCCTACTGGGTCAAAGACTCACTACCAGCCCATCGCAAAAGATTCTGGGAGAATGGTCGGTTCCTTGTATTGCTCCAGAAAATAACAAATTCCTGCTGCCATGCTCTGTCTTTACTAGAGTCAGCTCAGACCACGAATTGACTATTGCTGTCATATTTGGACTGATACTACCAAGTCTTCACTGCCCAACTTCAACAATTCAAAAGTGATTACGCAGCCTTGATAAATTATTCTTCATCCTGCAACCCTAAAGAGACAACATGTTCCTAGTCTCTCATTACTCTATCGCTATTACTATGGCCGATGTTCAAACGAGTTGCGTTCCTTAGTTCCACCAGTTCATAGCTAGGACCCGCCATGCGATGTACACGGTGGCAAATCATCCCCATTCCCTATTCCTTTGATAAAGAGTAAATTCCAGTAGGAGACTTTCTTCCTCAGAACGGCTACTTTGTGGAACAAATCCCCGAGATGATGCTTCCCTGACAACTACATTTTTGACTTTTTCAAGTCCACTGTCAACCGATATCTATTCTACACGCCAACATAATATTCAGTTTTTAATTACTCATTCTCGCTCCCTTACAACAATCTCCCTCGTTAATGCTCTACCATGAGTGGCCCATGGGCCTTGTACTGATTAATTAATAGTATGATATAAATATCGATAGTGTAGTAACAGGCAACGGGAAGCATAACACAGTGATCCGAAAGCTCTTCGGTATTAAATTATTTTGTAAATATGGGTATTATTTAGAGTTTTAGTCAAGAACATGTGTTGTTTTGGTGATTTCTGTATGATTCTTTTTGTATAAAGGCGAAGTTAAAATTTCGACATGTAGAATTAGGAAATATTAAACATTTCAGATACCTCGGTGTATGGAACAGTTACAAGAAATTTAGCAGAGGAGAAAAGAAATTGAACATACTCGGAATAGTTTCGCCCAACGCCGCAAGTTCCTACTAACCAAAACATTTATCTAAAAACTCGATTCATGTTTTTAAATAGTGACGTCAGATCAAGAAAATTGAAACGAAAATGAAATTTATACTTAACATCAGGAAGAGATAGTTGTTTATCAGGACAGTTATCATGAAAATATTTATAGCAAAGACACAGGAAAACTACGTTAGTGAGGTGGGAGAGTGACTGAATTTAAATTCAGAGTTGTCTTTCTCTCTTCAGAGTGTAGCTGATCATGGCTCTCCACAGATTCCGTTTCTTTATTATCGGGGAATTATCGGTGAATTATCATGAATTCTTCAGAAATATAGTGGCGTGACTCATTTTGCTTTTTCTATAATTTTCAATTCGGTGTAGTCCGTCTCCAAAATTCCTTTTATTTATTATCTGTGAATTACCATGAGACTTTCGGAAAGACTGTGGAGTGGTTTCCCGTTGCCTTCTTCATGGTTTGGAATTCAGAGTAGCCCTTCTCCAAGATTCCTTTTTTTTATTATCTGTGAATTACCATGACACTTTGGGAAAGACTGTGGAGTGGTTTCCCGTTGCTTTCTTCACGGTTTGGAATTCAGAGTAGCCCTTCTCCAAGATTCCTTTTCTTTATTATTTGTGAATTACCATGACACTTTGGGAAAGACTGTGGAGTGGTTTCCCGTTGCCTTCTTCACGGTTTGGAATTCAGAGTAGCCCTTCTCCAAGATTCCTTTTCTTTATTATCTGTGAATTGCCATGACACTTTGGGAAAGACTGTGGAGTGGTTTCCCGTTGCCTTCTTCACGGTTTGGAATTCAGAGTAGCCCTTCTCCAAGATTCCTTTTCTTTATTATTTGTGAATTACCATGACACTTTGGGAAAGACTGTGGAGTGGTTTCCCGTTGCCTTCTTCACGGTTTGGAATTCAGAGTAGCCCTTCTCCAAGATTCCTTTTCTTTATTATCTGTGAATTGCCATGACACTTTGGGAAAGACTGTGGAGTGGTTTCCCGTTGCCTTCTTCACGGTTTGGAATTCAGAGTAGCCCTTCTCCAAGATTCCTTTTTTTTATTATCTGTGAATTACCATGACACTTTGGGAAAGACTGTGGAGTGGTTTCCCGTTGCCTTCTTCACGGTTTGGAATTCAGAGTAGCCCTTCTCCAAGATTCCTTTTCTTTATTATCTGTGAATTACCATGACACTTTGGGAAAGACTGTGGAGTGGTTTCCCGTTGCCTTCTTCACGGTTTGGAATTCAGAGTAGCCCTTCTCCAAGATTCCTTTTCTTTATTATCTGTGAATTGCCATGACACTTTGGGAAAGACTGTGGAGTGGTTTCCCGTTGCCTTCTTCACGGTTTGGAATTCAGAGTAGCCCTTCTCCAAGATTCCTTTTCTTTATTATTTGTGAATTACCATGACACTTTGGGAAAGACTGTGGAGTGGTTTCCCGTTGCCTTCTTCACGGTTTGGAATTCAGAGTAGCCCTTCTCCAAGATTCCTTTTCTTTATTATCTGTGAATTGCCATGACACTTTGGGAAAGACTGTGGAGTGGTTTCCCGTTGCCTTCTTCACGGTTTGGAATTCAGAGTAGCCCTTCTCCAAGATTCCTTTTTTTATTATCTGTGAATTACCATGACACTTTGGGAAAGACTGTGGAGTGGTTTCCCGTTGCCTTCTTCACGGTTTGGAATTCAGAGTAGCCCTTCTCCAAGATTCCTTTACTTTATTATCTGTGAATTACCATGACACTTTGGGAAAGACTGTGGAGTGGTTTCCCGTTGCCTTCTTCATGGTTTGGAATTCAGAGTAGCCCTTCTCCAAGATTCCTTTTCTTTATTATTTGTGAATTACCATGACACTTTGGGAAAGACTGTGGAGTGGTTTCCCGTTGCCTTCTTCACAGTTTGGAATTCAGAGTAGCCCTTCTCCAAGATTCCTTTTCTTTATTATCTGTGAATTGCCATGACTTCTTGGGAAAGACAGAGGAATGGTTGCCTGTGTTACTCCACTTCTACCAATTAGCATTTTAGTTCTTCCAACGTGGGCAGCTTTGTCTTGGTGTCTGGGTCGTCCGTTCAGTGATGATGATTTCCCACCCAAAAAGAAATTCTGCTGTTTTATTCCTTGGCAACAACTACATTTAGTAACCTTGAGTGTCCCTTGGGTATTGTATTGGGTGAAAAGATTGTAAAAAGAAATATTATACAGACAAAATTGTAGTAATTATCGGCAAATTATTTCTATTGCAATTATATTTCTCTGATTGAGCTGATTATAATTTCCTAACTCACTGTCTTCTTATTGCATTTTAAAAAAATTCTATCGACGGATGTGCAAGCAGATTAGCAATTTTTGGCGTAGAGAGAGCGAGAGAGGGAGAGATCGGTGAACTGAGTTCAAACTCTTGCTAATGCTGTTGAGTTCACTTTCGCATAAATAAACTCTTCTCCACCTAGCTACGGGTTAAAATGTACTCTCTAGGTTTCTGAAAGGTATAAATAGATCTCTTCTGCTCAGATCTATGGGTTAAATAGCAGAATAGACCGGCCTACCTATCCTCAGAAAAGGGATGAATCTATCTCTTCTTCTCCCAGCTATGGGTTAAATAGCATTGTAGAGTAAACCCACTAACCTTGGAAAATGTATAAATCCATCTCTCTTGCTCTTAGCTATGGGATAAATAGCATAGTAGACTCAACTTTCTATCCTTGGGGAAGATATAAATCGACCCCTTTCCCTCCTAACGTTGGAATAAATAGCATTGGTAGCCTGAACATTCTAGCCTTGGGGAAGATATAAATCTACCTCTTTTCATTCCAACTTTGGGTTAAATAGCTGAATAGACAGGACCCTCTAGTCTTGGAAAAGGCATGAATCTATCTCTTATCCCACCTATGGGTTAAATAACAGTATAGGCTACGCTTAGTTTTAGAAAAGCTATGAATCCATTTCTTCGCTTCCCAACTTGTCGATGAATATCCTGTAAGACTGGAACTTCAAGCTTTGGGGAAGATATAAATCCATCTCTTTTCCTTTAGACTGAACTTTCTAGCCTGGGTGGCAACCAGTCTAAGAGAAGAGAAACTCTGAATTCCAAACAGTATAGATGGCTGGGGGAAAAAATTCACTATTTTTCCTAAAAAAAAGGCTAACAATAACGAAGAAAACTAATCTGTGGCGAGTCATGATCGCCTACATGCCAAAGGGACATGGGACTCAAGAATTTAAAATGCAGATGTTTAATTTAGTGCAAGTCTTTTCTCAATGCAAGACGAAGTGAAAGGATGTGTACTTATTTTTGTCACACGACATTTATGCAATTACCCTTTCCCGACATTCTTCGGTAGTGGGTTGTTATTTTTTAATTACTGCACGAAAAAAAAAACATCTGCCCGAGTTTTTGAGGCGTCAAATGAGCGAAAAATGAATATTTGTGCATCACCTTAATTTTTGTCAACGTGGCGTATGTTTCCCTTCATGACAATCTCTTTCCTCATTCGGTACTATTCTTAAAATGCTACTCGACATTAGACTCTCTCTCTCTCTCTCTCTCTCTCTCTCTCTCTCTCTCCCTATATATATATATATATATATATATATATATATATATATATATATATATATATATATATATATATATATATACAGCATTCTCTCCCAATAAAACTTTAACTTCGTCTTTTTCTAGCTTTTTAATGTCAGTCATATATGATTAAATAAAGTACAAGTAGGGAACAATAATTTAAGATGTTTCGCTATTCATCAAAGTTTATCAGAAACTTAATAAGTATTGCAGAGTTGTTACCATTATTTAATTCTGTTTTTTTTTTTTTGGTTCATGGTTTTGTGCACGTCACATGTTCATTTTAAGGCGGGAGAACGTAAGCATGTCTCAATCATAACTTCAGAAAACCATTTCTTTGAAACTGTTTTAATAGGAAGATTTTATAAATTCCAAACAACAGTAGCACTGACTGCTCGGTCAATGAATGTCTAATATTTCGTTCTAAGGAAACAGCTAAGATTATTATTACTATTCCAATATATATATATATGTGTGTGTGTGTATATGTATATGATCCGACATTATTTATTATAACTGGTACTGGAACGTTTCAGCTATAGAAGCGTTTCCTCGGATGGAAAAATGCTTACAATTTGGTAGGATTTAGGTTGTTGCGTTTTTCCTGGAATATGTGAAGAATTTCAACCATCTGATGATCGCTTGATTGCCTGAAACTTTTACTCACGGCAAACTTAAGTCTTTTGATATTTCTTTAACATATATATATACCTATATATATATATATATATATATATATATATATATATATATACATACATATATATATATATATATATATATATATATATATATATATATATATATATATATATATATATATATAATAATTTTTGAATTGGACAAAAACCGACAATTTATTTAAAGACATTTATTATATGTTTAACGTTCTTTTTACAGATACAAGTATTTAAGCAAATGCTGTTTTATAAAACAGAGCATTTGCTTAAATACTTGTATCTATAAAAAGAACGTTAAACATATCATAAATGTCTTTATATATATATATATATATATATATATATATATATATATATATATATATATATATATATAAGAAAAATATAACATATCTCGGAAAATCTAATAATAAATTTATTTCGGCAAGTAAGTTTTTCATACTTGCCTCATCAGACGGAATTACAAAATGGATTAAATTTATCCAGACAATATGTGATTTTTTTTAACAAATTGTCTACATAAATTTAAACTATTTTGTAATTCCAGTCTGATGAGGCAGTTATTAAAAACTTACTTGCCAAAATAAATTTATTATCGGTTTTTGTCGAGATGTGTTAAGTTTTTTCCTTTGATGTATATCATATTGCTCTGTATAAAATACACAGAGCTCTCTTCATGGATCTATCTTTTTAAGATTTTATAT
>OZ038485.1:86234679-86357179 GCA_964036315.1 Acanthosepion esculentum
TATTACGCTAGCTAGCTTATCTCTAATTGTAGAGGAATCGTTAGATTCACTCCCTGATGGCTGCAGTGTCCCAATGAGGACGTTTCCAGGGAATTGGGATACATTACATCTAATCCCATGTATCGTTCCACTTTAAACTCGGCTATATGCCATATTCCTTCCGGGTGAGCATAGATACATGCCAAAATTGCATTTTGTTGGTGCTATGCTAAAAATCCGTATATTTTGAATGAAATGAGAAGCAGCACGAAAAGAACACCATTTGTACGTTCTATTTTATTTTAATTGGGTCCTAACTTCCCAAAAGACCTTTGTATTTCAATATTGCCGATGTCGGCATATAGAGAACAATTTTTTCATTTCAAAATAAAGTAATATGCAAAAAATGCCTATGTCAAATTGCGCCCTCTTCGAATCACATCGACGATTTTGATAGTAAGGTTTTTGCGTAATATTTGCATACACATACACACCCACCACACATGAACAAACAACCAACGTTATATAATTCCTTTACAGGGTTTCAAGCACATACCCTAGCAGCTTTAGATATTATATATATATATATATCAAGTATCTGGTGCAGTTCAATTTACATTACATGAATCATTCATACATTCACTATCTGCTTTTTGTATGAATGATTCATGTAATATATATATATATATATATATATATATATATATATATAGTTTTAAGGTGAGCTATATTTATGGGATTAAGTGCTCAATATCAGAGACAGAGCATATGTAAATATAAATATAAAAGTGAACATTGAAGTCAACACTCAGATGCGACAGGCTGTTTCATGCTAGACGCAATCGTCAGACCGTCTGACGATTGCGTCTAGCATGAAACAACCTGTCGTCTGAATGTTGACTTTTATATATATATATATATATATATATATATATGATAATACAAGTATTCAACCTTTCTTCCTTTCTTGGCCTCGGTGATGGATAATCGCCCTCCATTGCGACCATCCATAGTTTTGTTTTTGTATAACACACATAGTATCTGCGCCATCTTTGTACAGCTTAGGACTGCTAAGTTTTGTATCCGACGTTGTCCTTCTCCTAGACTGTTTACCAAACATAGCTAGAGAGACCTGTTATTTAACCAATAGCTGTAGTTGGTGGTAGGATATATGGATTCATACCATTTCCAAAGGTATTCCTCCGAAGGTGAATGTAACGCACACGATTGGAATTCGAACTCAACTCGCCAATTTCACGTTCCGAGCCTCTAACCATAACGCTGCCTCTACATATGATAATCAGGAGAGGAAATGTTTCGAGAAGTGAGATGTCTAGTGCTTAAAAGTTTGTAAGATACGCCTTTCCGATGCGAGGTAGAGATGTTACCAGTGATGATTTACAACCGGGATCATAGGGGGTTTCAAATCTTTCAACATTAGAATCTTTTCTCAAGTTGACCCATTCAGGGCTGATCCACACACTGGATACCACTTCATATATCTTCATTTCTCTTTTTATCTTTATTTTATATAAATGTAAAAAAAAAAAATATATGGAGATTTGGAGAGATATCGGTTTTCATTATCACTTACACTGATCCACTCAGTCTTTAATATTCTTCACTCCGTAATGCTATTGGTAATATTAGCAGTTTCCTTATAAGGAAACATTGGTCATTCAATTGGCCGAGAAGCATGCGTTAATCGAGTTACTCTTTTCTTCACTCCTTAGTAGTTTGGCCGGGATCAAAGTGTAGTAACTGCTCTCATCACTAATTGTTATGGTAATATCAGCCGAGGAAATATTCGGCATTCATTAACCGAGCAGCCAGTGTTACTCGAGTTAAGCAATTCTTCACTCCTTAATTGTTGGGCGGGGATCAAAGCGTAGTATCTGTCTTCGGGTGGACAAACTACATTTTCTCCTTCAATTGTCTTTCTGTCTTCGGACAAAGCGCAACGTTGTATCTTTGTCTTCGAGCAGAGCACAACTGAAAATAATGCGAGGTACCCGATTCCGATTTTAGCGATTGTACCTCCCTCAGTGCATTAACAATGGGGATCGGCAGCTCTATC
Source organism: Acanthosepion esculentum (assembly GCA_964036315.1). Lineage (NCBI taxonomy): Eukaryota > Metazoa > Mollusca > Cephalopoda > Sepiida > Sepiidae > Acanthosepion > Acanthosepion esculentum. Next base: position 86,236,736 of record OZ038485.1, read on the forward strand.
GACGGTTCCAGGGGTATTTTTCGATCTGACTTCAGTGCATGCCCTCGGGTTCCCCACATTAAAATGACCTTGTGTCACATCCTGCCAGCATGGGACGGCAAATAAATACTAATTGTAGTATCAGTTCTCCATATCTCTAATGGTAATGCTAATATTATCCGTTTCCTTATAAGGAAACATTTCCTATTCATTGACCAAGCAGCCAGTGCTTAGAAAAAACTGTATTATTATGGTGACTGTAGTACGAATGGTAAGGAAGATTATAGTATATTAGCCGTTTCCTTATGAGGAAACATTCAGCATTCATTGGCCGTGGAGTTTGTGTCTCTGTCGGGTGCAATTTATAAAAAAATTCTCTTAAAACAATTTTTCAGGAAAATGGGTTTTCCGAGCCCAGTAGCTGTTATTGCTCTTTCCGGTATTGATGGAGGTTTCCTTCCTAACCTTTTGTTTGACCTAGTGTGAAAGATAAACGTTTTGATTATGTCATTATTCTCACTTCTAGTTACATGTAATATCCATTTTAGTTGTTGCTGATGTTAAAAATCCTCGAGTGATGTGGTTTCCGTTATCTGCTACAGTGATTGTGATTATGTAGGGCCAATCCACGATATACGAAGTAGGGCGGTCCTCGCTGAAACCTACACACTTCATTCAAAAACGTTTTTAACCATCGATCTGAGAAAGCGGTTATATATAGTCGACAGTTTAAACATTTCTGGGCGTGTTTAGCGCCGTGAATGACATCCATATGTAAGTCTTGATCTGACGTTACTATTTAAAACATAACCCGGGTTTTTAGATTAATGTTTCGGTTTTGAAGCAGCTTGCGATTTGGGATGAAACTACCTCGAGTGTCTGTCTATATTTCTGAGATTAGGTATTGTAATTATTTAGATTATTTACATAGTTCGGACTATTGTCCTCAACTTTATTGCCATATCCACGACGTTTCGTCCGTTGTACTATCCAGCCTTCTTCAGGATTTGTCTATATTTCTGAGATGAGGTATTGTAATTATTTACATTATTTATATTGTTCAGACAGGTATCCGCATCTTTATTGCCATATCCACAACGTTTTTTTTTTTTTTCGCACATTCAAGATTACAGCCCCTGGTATTTCCAAGCGGTCACCCATCTAAGTACTGTTCAGCATCGACATTGATTAACCACGCTGATCATACGGGAACCGATGTTTCGGTGTGATATGACTGTAAGACACAAAGGCAAAGTGCGACGGACAGAGAATCAGATTCATATAGACATACATATATATATATATATATATATATATATATATATATATATATATATATATATATATATATATATATATCGCATGTGAATGATTTAACGAGATGAAAACACCCTTCTGCGTTATTTTTGTCATTATCATTTGAACCCCAAAAGACTCGAATATTCAAGACGATATATTAATGAAAATATTGTTATAACTCTAATTATGTCAATTCTTAGAGGCTTTTAAATGAGAATACACAGTAAATAACGTAAATCAATCTCTAAAGAGATTATATCAACACATGCATATATATATATATATATATATATATATATATATATATATATATATATATATATATATATATATATACATATATATATATATATATATATACTTAAAGTCTTGTTTTTAATAGGATCGCTTCCGAGAAAGATCTGATTAAATTAATTAACACCAATTTAAACGTCTTTAAAGTAAGCTGCTTGGAATGCAGGAAGGCAAATTTGCCTTATATTTCTGTGCTAATTTCGTAAACATTAGTTTTGCTTTGAAAATACTGCCCACGTCAAAAGAATTGCGAAACGCAGTCGAAGAAACGGGCAAGAGAAAACAAACAACTAATTAGAAACCGTCACTCCGTAAATCTTTTAATACAATGTGAGACAAACGAAACAACGAATAAAAAGAAATAATATAATGTACAGTAAGTCCCCGCGTTACAACAGTCCCGACCTGCGACGATTCGTGTTTACAACACAATCTCCATTAATCAAGTCCGCCATGTTGTCGTGCATTCGACCTTTTCTGCTTGTGTTGCGGTTGTGGAAACCTATTGCCTTTCATTATGGTTCACAAAAATAGTGTAACCTCTTCTACTGACGGCGCTTTAAAGATAAGGAAGTAAAATTACGGATGCGTTTTGACTTACACGGAAAATGGCGTTACGATGCGTCATTGGAACGGAAGTCTGTCGTAAGTCGAAGAATCCCTATGCATTCAAATAATTAAAATAATTCGTCTATAGTTCCTGTTCAAAAGACGAGAAAGGAATGTGATTCCCGGAACAATTCCTATAGACTCAAATATAAACAACCAATATTTACCTATCCCCGAACAAAATAAATGCATATAGACACAAATATAAAAATCAACGATTTAACTATAGAAACAAATATAAACGACCAATATTTACTTATTCGTGAAGTAATTTTTATAGGCTCCAATATAAAAAATACTAATATCTACCTGTAAGCTCAAATATAAACGACCAATATTTACGGAGTAAAATTCAAAATGTAGAATAACTAGTTTATTACAATATACAACTTAATGCAAGCTAAACAAAACATTCATTATCCTACCTAAAACATTTTTCTGGACTTATATCTGTAAATCTTTGCGTGGCACTTTCTACGCCTATCTTCTTTACAAGACCATATTCTATTGACAATAATATCCACAGAATTTAATCTGTCTTGAACCAGATAAATGATTATAGACTCGCTATTCATTATTATATAAGTATTTTACAATTGATCTTTCACCACTTCAAGTGAATGAATTCTCTTTGTTCTGAAAAAGAAAATTCTTCATCAGAATCTATGGACTAACCCTACACGATCACAAACAAAAGGCTTACCAAATAACGAGAGTCGCATCGTCACTTGAATGTTTCCAACAGCAACAACTGAAACGGGTAGCGCGTGTAAGGAGAAGAGGAAGTAATGATATAATAAAGATATTGACTTTGCTCATAATCTTAAAGAAAAAGTTAGGAAGGAAATTCCATCAGTAATGAAAAGAACGATAGCGGTTGACTTGTCAAGTCTAATTTGCAGAAAATCTGTTTTAAGTAAAAGATTTTATAAACTTTAATGAATGTCGAATGCTTTCTGTATGAAAACAGTTACTCTCAAGATTGCCATTACGTTAAGCGAAAACAATGTAATATTGATTGTCAGATTTTATATCAAAGAGGTGTTATACCCAGTGATGACCCTAAGGTTGCTGGCACCCCGGGAAAGCTGAACTTTGGCGCCTTTAAAAAACTTTTTTCTAATTTCCACAAGGAGTAAAACTAAAAATGTAGAGGAACAAGGTTATTACAATATAAAAGGTGTTTCATTAAGACGGATTATATATAAGGGTGTTTCATTAAATCGGATCAAAGTCAGCTAAACTAAACATTCATTATCCTCCTTAAAACTATTTGCTAGCCTTTGTATCTGCAAATCTTTGCATGGAACTTTCTACGCCTATCTTCTTTATAAGATCATTTTCTATTGATAATAATATCCACAGAATTTAATCTGCTTTGAGTCATGGACGATCACAAGTATGATTTATAACCTTTAGTTTTGGAAGATCCCAAACACATGACATGGCGGCATGGTGGTCTCCTGGGCCTTGAGGCCGCCTCGAATTGCAACTGCCGGAGTTGCGACTCCTCGAGTTGCCAGTACCTTGATCCGGACCTGGTTATATATTTCTTATATGCATAAGGAAAATTCATCCGAAAAATAATACCGGATATTTGATTTAAATTATTTTATATTTGTATTGTCTTTCAGAAACGAAGTCGATATCGATTGGGAAAAATTTGGTTTGTCCACATGTGACCCAGAGGCTCGATACCTTGACTATGACGACGACTTAGTTGTGAAAATCATTTCTGCAACAGCTCGGCTTTCAGGTAAGAAGTTATATTAGCGACAGAGAGAAGAGTAAATTAATTTCGAAGTAAACGTCATCTTTTCATGTGATTTATTATTCCATTTGGAAGACCCATAAGAAATAATATGTTTACTGCCTCGAACAGGATTTCTTAAATGAGATAGATATCACAGTTAAGAGATGCGCGGAGCTAATTTGCAACGTCAATTTCGACGACACGGGCTGGAGGCAGGCAAAGCTCCCTTTGAGTTTCGGAGGCCTGGCCCTTCGACCAGCGGTAGATTTGGCCCTTCCAGCATATCTTTCTTCACTTTCGTCCAGTCGCGAATTAATTGATGAGATACTCAGTGTATCATCTCAGTGTTTCTCGGGTAGTTCTTTCGAACAAGCTTGCAGCGTCTGGACCCAAGAATTACTTTCTATCCCACTAGACACATCAAAACAAAAAAGCTGGGTTAAAATAAAATGCGAGGGCAATTTTACTAATTTGAGACTCTCTCTGGATCAGCATCGCCTCGCCTGTCTACTATCTGCTTCACAACCGAATAGTGGCGCCTGGCTCAACGCAGTGCCCTCTTCATCTACCGGTGCCCTTCTAGATGATGAGTGCACTCGGGTCAGAGTCGCGATCCGTCTTGAACTCAAATTATGTGAGCGTCACAGATGCAGATGTGGAGCCTCTATCGATGAGTTTGGTTTGCATCCTCTCTCCTGTCGTCGTAGTGCCGGCCGCTTTCCACGGCATACAGCAATTAACATCATCAAAAGAGGTTTGGATGCAGCTGGGTTCCCTTCCCAAATCGAACCCGTAGGCCTCCACCGTGGTGATGGAAAGCGGCCAGATGGCATTACCATCTTCCCTTTTAAAATGGGTAAGTCGTTGATTTGAGATGCGACCTGTGCGGATACATTTTCGGTCGGTAATTTGATCAGGCCCGCGGTTGAGCCGGGGTCCGTCGCCCGTGACGCAGAGATAAAAAAAATAGCTAAATATTCTTCTCTTGCTGATAGATTTTTTTTTACTCCTGTGGCAGTGGAGACTTCAGGGGTTTTTGGCCCTCGTTCGATGGCGTTCCTTCGGAGGATTGGCGCGACTGCGTCCCGATTACGGAACGAGCCTCGCGAAACGGAGTGGCTCTTGCAGCGTGTCTCACTGGCGATTGTTCGAGGTAATGCTTTCTCCATCATAGCAGCTGGCAGATGATAGAAAAAACTGTTTATAGTTACGTTGTTCTGGAATTGTCAACAATGGTCGACTGAACTTGCTTTGTTTCAATGACTTTTGTTTTGTTATTATTAGTTACTTTGTTTTTTTCACTAAGTTCATGTTTAATATTTGCAGCTTTAAATGGAAAATATTCTCTTGTTCACGATCAGGATATTTCCCGAATGTAACGCTTTTTAAAACATGCAAGCTTTGTAATACGTCATAATTTAACACCTGGCACGTGATTGTAATCTCTTCGAAACTCGAACTAGTGGCAGATAAGTGAGAACAATGTTTTACTGTCTTTTAGTACTCTCGGGAATACGCGGTGTTGTTCGAAAGATCTCTGAAAAATAGTTTATTGTTGACTATTTGTTGATATTTTTCAACCATATTATGGAAAATATTTTTTGTTCAATCTTTGAAAAATAAACCACATTATATTTTTGGTTTGTTACAAAAAAAGTAAATTTACGAAAATACCCCACTACCAAAAAAAACCCGCTCGGCGGGGGTCTAGGAGGCTGTGCATCCACATATTTTTACTCAAAAAGACACATTATTTTTCGATTTAAATACTAACCTAAATAATCTGTTAATGTTGTTTTCAAACAAATCAAATTTAACTTTTTTAATTTTTTTTTCAAATTATTATTAATAAAAAAGTAAATAAACTTAAATTAAGATATATTCAAACATTTAATTTAATCATTTCTAAAGCAAATTCTATAGCGAGCCTTACTTTTTGAAAAATAATTATTTGGAGGGGAATTTAGATTTTTAAGTAAATAAAGTTTTACTTTTAAAAATTGCATTAGTAAACATTTCTCTGTAAAGAATTTAATTACTATCTACTTTGAAAGAGAATAGAAGCAAACATGATACAGTGAGAATTTAGATTTGAAAAGCGATTATTTAAATTTCAAGTTATATTTGCATTTGAAAAGAAAAGAAAAACTTTCGTTAAATAAAAATTAGGAGAGACAGACATGACACACACTCTCGAACATTTGAATATGTAAATATTAAACATTTTGTCAAATAAGTCTATTTAATATTCTTCTTATAAATCTACTGTTTTTAATATTCATTTTTTAAAGTTATTCTTTTATTTACTATAGATGTGAAAATAAATTCAATTTTAAAGTTTTAGTTTTAGCCGGGCACGCACACACATACAGACAACTAACTTTTATATATGTATAGATTAGAAAATAAGTAAAAATGATTTCAACAAGACCTATAATAAATCTTAGCGAGAAAAAAATGATCTTGAGTAGCAAAATTTGTGTGCTTAAAATCTCTCTTATTAGTCGTGTTGAATATTTCTTATATGAATTTAACTATATATTATTTTAATTAATTTTCGAAAAAATAAGGCCGCTATATTTTTGCTTTGATAAAACTTAAATGAAAATTATTTACTTTTTTATGTTAGTTACAAGCCAAAAAAAAACAATGTTTATTTTTTAAAGATTGAATAAAAAAATATTTTCCATAAGATGGCTGAAAAATATTAATAAGTTAATAATACACAAACACATACAAACAACTGCCCTTTAGGGTGATACTGAGTCTGTATATACAGACAAACTTCTCATCAACGGACAATAGTGGTCTGTTAAAGCTGATCGTCCGTAGGTAGGAAGGGCTTATTTTTTGGTTATAAAACCACTAAAGTAACTACCAGTAGTTATGATCATAATGTAAATACTATAAAAATGTATATATGGCATAAATAAACATATACTTAATGTAGATATATTAATCAAAATAAAAAAAATAATAGATTTCTCACATCTACTGTATATTTATTTTGTAGCCTGGAACGCACGCACACACACACACACTCTCGAACATTTGAATAAGTAAATATTAAACATTTTGTCAAATAAGTGCATTTAATATTCTTCTTTTAAATTTACTTTGTTTTTAATATTCATTTTTTAAAGTTATGCTTTTATTTACTATAAAATAAATTCAATTTTAATTATTTCTTAAATTATTAATTTATGTTTATTTACTTTTTATTAATAACAATCCCCTCCCAAAATAAATAGTAAATTATTATTTTTCGCAGAAGTAAGACACGCTATAGTTTTTGCTTTAAAAATTATTAAATTAAACATGTTTAAATATATCTTAATTTAGTTTATTTACTTTATTTAGATGTTTTAGCCGGGCACACACATTCGAATATTTGAATAAATAAATATTAAAGTTTTTATCAAATAATTTTATTAAATATTTTTCTGCTTTTAAATTTACTTTGTTATTTTAATAGTCATTTTTCTAAAGTTACCCTTTTATTTACTGTAGATGTGAAAATAAATTCAAGGGAATAGAAATTTTAAAAATACATAATTGGATAGAGTTTAGCAGAAGAAAAGAGGTAAAAACGAACGGTAAATCGACTCGAGAATAAGAATTCTTACAGTGCGTTTTTACTTTTTAATTCTGAGAACTTCGAATGCATTCTAATGCATTTAAATTTTTAAATATCTTCATAAATACAGATCATACGATGATAATTTTTTACAAAAAGCTGACTTGGGTGATAATGAGTCTGTATACATATTTCTTTGTCATTACTATTGTAGTTTTTTAGTTTTAGCCGGACACGCACACACATACAGACAACTACCCTTTATATACGTATAGATAAGAAAATAAGTAATAATGATTTCAACAAGACCTATAACAAAAAATGTTCTTAAGCAGCAAAATTTGTGTACTTAAAATCTGTCTCATCTATTATACTTTCATAATATACAGAAAATATTTTGATGAGTAAATTCTTTAGTGTGTCATTGATCTTCATTTAAAATTTGGATTCAATCCGGAATCATAAGTTTAAGTTTTATCTTAAACAATAAAAAAAGTTAAAAATTAAAATTTCAGACACACTTGGTTATATATTAATATTTTTGTTTTATTATTTAAATTAAGCTCCTCGACTAGTTTTGGCCAGTATATTGAACTGCACCACATACTTTATATATATATATATATATATATATATATATATATATATATATATATATATATATATATATATACAGAGTGCGATGGATAAATTGTCATTTTATATTTTTAATTTTGCGCATGCGAGTTGTTTGTTTTTGATTTTGTCGACTGTACAATATAGTAGGTTCAGGTGGCCGCCGTCTGTAAGAAAAAGAGCCCCATGACGCAATTCAATCCGCCAGGAATTAGGAAATGGGATGCTGCATTACTTGACATCCACGTCGAAAGTTCCAATAGGAACATTAGAGGACAGAGCAGCGGGTTCGGAAAGAGTCGGATGAGTCTAATGGTGATGACGATGGTACGGCAGCTCGGAAAACTCACTTTGATCCTTCTCACAAGAAATGAACTCCCGAATTTGTTGGCGAGGGCCTCAAACTCAACATGGAGGCCTACATCAAGTACTTTGAAGCGGTAGTGCTGCCCTGGGTCACGAAGGTGGCTGCTGGAAGACTTTGTCTGTCAGAAGGACTCAGCACCATGCTACACAAACAGGAGAACTCTGTCATGGCTGTCATACTTTCATTTGGCCACATAACTCCCCAGACTGCAACCCCCTTTGATTATTATGTGTTGGGCGCAGTTGTGCGAGAGACCAACAAAACGCATTGTAACACCAAAGATGAACTGAAGGCAGGGATTATGGCAGTATTCAGCAACTAAAACAAGCAGACCGTCCAGGAGAGTTGCAGGAGATTCTGAAGTCGTCTGACGACCATGGTTGAAGCCAATGGTGATTTTATTGAATAAATTTACTCTTTAGAATTTCTACATATTTTTGTGTAAGTCTGGAAAATTTATTTGCTAAAATGAGATATCAGAGTTATTTTCATTTTTGCATAATTAAGAAGACAATTTATCCATCACCCCCCTCTCTCTGTGTGTGTGTGTGTGTGTGTGTGTGTGTGTGTGTGTGTGTGTGTGTGTGTGTGCGCGCGCGCGCACGCGCGTATGCGTGTGTATGTGAGTGTGTGGTAGTGTAATGGATAACAGGTCGAAAATGAGAAATCGGTGAGCCGAGTTTTCTTTGTTACATTCAATTATGCGCAAATACCCTTGGGAAAGGTATGAATCCATCTCCTCTCACATCTATGGGTTGAATAGCAGGGCAAATTGGGTCCTATAGACTTGTGGGTGCAACCAGTCTACTGCAGAAAGAAACGCCAACCTACTGCGGGAATATTTTCTGCCTAGTCAGTCATGAATCGAAAGCGACATGATCCCCCCAAGCGTGTTCCACATACGGCACTTAACTAACTGATATATATTAAGCGTCCCCAACTATGGATAAATTAGCAGGAGAGATTGGGGCTTATCTTCTAGGAGAAGGAAACTCTGAATTCAAACCAGCTTCCTGCCTTGTAGGTTCTGCCTCTTTTGGCAAAAGCTAGAATAAGTTAACTTCAAAAACAAATCCACCTTGCAGAGAGGAGGGACGAGATAACTTTAACATCCCCGGTGCATAATAAACCGGCAAGCCATTGTACTGTATGGCCTTCGATGCCACCATGAACAACAATTGTGAGATTGAGGGGTGTGGTAACCACAGCAGCGCAATATAACTGAATAAAACGATGAATGATATGAAGGGTGCGTTTGTCTTCAGATCTATTCAGACTATAAAACGTGACAAGTAAGGGTAAACCATCAGTTGTATGAAGACAGAATTTATGGTCATTAGCAAAAGGAGCAGTCCAAGATACGTAGTACACATTGGAAACGTCAAAATAGAAGTACAGAAAAGCGAAATGTTATAATAGACTATGGAAAATGTGTCACAGAAATTTAAACACGATTTTACTGTCATATAGAGCGACTGGTATTATATAAAAATTGAACACTTTTCATTGTTTCTAATGAACTTTTCCTGTTTCTTAATATTATGCTGAGCTTCGGGAAAGCACTTTCGCTATTCCAATGCGTCTTTGTTTTACTGTCATATTTTCCGTCGTCAGTTATAAAAATATAATAAAGAGTAAATTGACCAGCATTCACTGCCACACATGTGTTTTTAAAACAGGTTGGAAATAACTGAGTATAAAAAGTACTTATTCTGAAATATTTCCCCTACTTTTCCAACCAACTTAAAGAGTAATACAATTGGAGTCCTTTTAAAAAGGTGATTTCCCTTCGGGAAAACTTAATAGCCATCAAAGTACGCGAAGCTCTCGGGGGTAAAGTGAACGGCTTCGTACACTCACAAGAAGGTACGTAACATCAGTGGGCCCTTGGTATAGAGAAATATGCTTTCTAAAAGTTAAGCAAAGTATTAAGAAAGAGAAAAATCTTTAGAAACAAAGAAAAGAGTACTGTACCGTTACGTAATATCAGTCCTATATGGCAGTGAATGCTGGACAATCTCGTCACAGATGAAGAGACTTGAAACAACAGAAACAAAAGGTTGAACTGTTGCGTGATATCAATCATCCTATATGGCAGTGAATGCTGGACAATCTGCTCACAGAAAAAGAAGAGACTTGAATCAACAGAAATCTGGTTCTACAGAAGGATGCTGAGGATACAATGGACTGAACACGTGAGCAAATTTTAAAAAAATGGAAACAAAAAAGGAGGAGGAAGCTGAAATTTCTCGGACATATAATGAGGAAAGACGGCTTGGAGAATTTGATACTCACAGGACAAACTGAAGGCAAGAGGGACAGGAAAACAACGCATAACCTATAAAAGCTATAAAGAGTAGGAAATAGTGGGGAGCCATGATCACCAACTTCCTGAAAATACACACTACAAAGAAGAAAATGACGAAGAAAAAAATGATGATGATAATGATGATCATGATTGTGCTGGCGGAGAGCTATGATCACCAACGTACAGAAGAAGAAGAAAATTACGAAGTATTATTATTAGTAGGAGGAGGAGGAGGAGGAGGATGTTGGGGAGTAGGAGGAGGAGGAGAATGATGATGACAATGATGATGGTGCCGGTAGATTGCCATGATCAGCAACGTATAGAAGGAGGAGGAGGAGTAGGAAGAGGAAGGAGGATTTTTTGCAGACATGCAAAAAGTGTTACCCACACCAGCAGATATACATACATAGTAGCGAGATAATTTTAATGTCAAGTTTAAGTATTCAGTCTGAGGCAAGTAATTCATAATTTAATTATTTATTGCCTAAAGTTCTTTTAAGAATTTTACGCATAGATTGAATCTCGTTCTTCAAGCCAACATCTGCAGGCAATTTCAATTTAATACGAATAACGTTGTACACATTGTTGTTAGGCAAAAGGAGGTAATGTCTGTCTGAATTTCTGAGACGACGAATCATCATCATTATTTTACACTGATTCATTCAAACTGTTGTTCTCATCTTGGTTGTTAGGATATCTTCGGTACAGCCGTCGTAAACTCTGACCTTCTCCAAAAGTCAGTCGTATTTGTAATCCCTTCCTTCGGCTACCAGCACGATAAAATTAATTTAGCAGGTAAGCAAAACCACGGATATTACACATTGATCTGAAGCATAAGTGTCGATCTGTAAGTAAATAATCTCATCAATTTACGGGTAATTTGTATATTTATAAACTTAAAAAATGTGGGGTGGGGTGAGAAAAAGGCTCTTAGTAATAGTCTGAACTTATTTAGAATTGATTCATTGACCGACCAATTAATGTTACTGTCGGTTGAAATTTACGATTTTTTTTCTCAAAAGTCCGTTAACTGTTATTTTATTTTTTTTAAATCGGTTTCACTCCAAGCAAGGCAGTAAAGCCACTAAGACACAAGGAGTTAGTGGGTGCGGAAGAATTAGGAATATTACTAATGAGCGGGAAGAGAAAAGAGTAATTAAGAGTAGATAGCGATTGACATTGCATTTAAACTTTTGAAGATTAAAGTTGCCTGGAAAACATGAAGCCAGAAGGGAGTTCCACAAGTAAAAAGTGCGAGAAAAGAAACTGTTAGCATAGAATTTCCGGCTACATCTAGCCAGCTCAACTGTAAATTGATGAGACCTCATCGCCAATCTAGTACTGCGACTAAATTCAAAACGTCTAATAGGTGACATAGCGACGAGCTCATCCGAACAATTACCATGGAAGTATTTACAGAATAAGGAGAGAGAGGCAACCTTATGGCGGTAGGAAAGTGACTGAAGCCGAGCTGCCAGAACAGAACCAATAATATTGCTAATTCTTCTTTAGATTTTATCAAGGAGCTTCAGGTAAATAGCAGGTGGTAGCATTATTATAAGCATGGACAAATTGTAGACTTATAGATATGTTAGAGAAAACTGTCTCGCACGACACAGTGAACCGACTTTCTTAACAGCTGACCTAGGAATGGATTCAATATAGCCTTTCCACTTCATGTCAGCTGAGAACGTTAGCTCGAGAATCGTTCTTTCTAATACCGGGGGAAGGTTCATTCTATACTTTCTGTTTTTGATAGTATGGAAAATAAACAGTTTAATTTTATCATTATATTCTTTTTTATTTGGACTCGCTAGCATTTTTGATGATGTTAATGTTGAAAGTGTTCATACGATGTGGTTTTCGTCACTTGGTTCGGCTCTTAATCTGTGATTTTGCAATGCTAGTCTATACCGTCTGATGAAGCACCGTCTTCTTTAAGACTTAGACGGTTAGGCTGTTATATAGACAGAATTCATAGAAAAGTTTTCGATGAATAAATTCTTTAGTTTATCGTTAAACACGATTTAAAGTATCGATTAAATTAGGAAATTAAACTTCTCGAGTCCACTGTCATAGTTCTTTCAAATACGGATGCGAGTTTCATTTTAAACTTTCTGTTATTGGTCGCATGGAAAATAAATAGCTTACCGTATAAACTCATGTATAAGTCGACGTCATGTATAGTACGACCCCTGAATTTTTTGCATGAATATTAACCCTTCCAGAAAAAAAGAGTATAGAGCAATATGTCCCCGAAAATGCATGATTTTTAACCTCTTCAAAAAATATTCCCTATGTATAGTGCACCCCCACCTATTTTTTGCATAAAAATCTGATCATAAAAACTCACACTCTACTTCAATATATAATACGGTAATTTATTTTCATGATTGTCTCTTCCATTTTGATGTGCTATCATTTTTAATTATGTTACTGTCGAAAGTGTTCATGTGATGTTGTTTTCGCCATTTGGTAAATCTCTTTGTTTAGAATTTTGTGGTGCCAGTCGATAGAGCCTGATGAACGACAGATAAACACGGTTCATTCCCTTAAAGCCATTTTAATCATTGACCCGAGAAAACCGTTGCACACAGATGGTAGTTTACATATTTCCGAATGAATTGGATTTGGTTGATTTTGTTTAGAGGTATATCAACACCTCTATGGGTTATTTAATGCCGAAATCTAAATATTTTGAACGCGATTGTATGTCTTCAACTATAGACAAAATGTATTGTTGCTGATTTTGATACAAAATAGTAGTGAATGGTAATTTTACTATAAATAGGTATTATTGGTCATCATCATGGCTTGGCTTCGCATAACGAAGATCACGTGGGAGTCTGTACACGTCAAGCATACTCGGTCGCAGTAGTTGTAGCTAAAAGTCTGGCCTGGAAACGATGGCATAGCATTGCAGTATTTCCTCCTTTACCTCTTGTCCCTGAGAGCGGCCATGCAGGTTATTTTCAAAGAAGAAGACAGCATGGTTGTTGGTGAGACACTAGGCGTCACGGTTCTCTGCTAGGGTTGACTATTTGCTATGTTTAATACGACAGGCAACAAATGATTTTTCAGGGGGTATTTTTTAGTAATTTTACTATAAATAGGTATTGTTAGCAATTTTACTAAAATAGGTATTGTTGATAATTTTCCTATAAATCGGTAATTTTTGGTAATGAAAATGAAAACGATACCTCATTTGTGGCAAGCCATGTAAATGAAATTGGGTTGTCGAAACCATTCATAAACTGTCTAGCTTTCTGCTTATAGATAGTTAGAAGCTCTTCACTTTTGGTTGGCAATCTGTCTAGAGATGGTGGCATCCATCCCCCCCGCGGCTTGAGCCACTGATGGAGATGTCTCGATCCTTAAAATGGATTAGCTACACTTCTAACGATACCGTACGTCAGACTAAGCTAAACTTTTGATTATCGGTTTGTCGCCTGTATTAACCGACAGATAATAATCTAGTGTTGCAGTCCATTTCTGGAATTGAAGTTCGATCCTCGCTATTCACTACATTATTAAAAGCCCCACACCAACCCATGAATAGTAAATTATAATAAAACATCTGGGTTGAAATTATTTACTACGGCCTTAATTATTTCTTCTGAAATATTATGGTGTTAATTTTTTTTTTTTTTTGATAGTTTCTTTCATTTTGAGGCTGACGGCCATGTCACGTTAAAAAATTAATTACCGTAAGATCTCCGAAGTTAGGCAACGTCGAGCTTGGTCAGTACCTAAATAGGTGACCGCTTGGGAATACAAGGTCCTGTAAGCTTGGATGCGAGATGGTGTAATGGATAATGGCTCGAGATTGTTAATCGGACGAGCAGAGTTCCAATTGCCGTTGAGCTCCTTATATTCACTTACGCACAAATATCCTAGGGAAAGGCATGTGTCCACCACTTTTCTTCCCACCTATGGGCTAATTAGTAAAATTTGTAACACTAAACTATTATTAACTCCCACCACCGCAAAAATTCCTACAATCTGCAAAAGGTTGATAAAGAGTAGAAAACAAATCAATCAACATATTTCCATAGAAAGTGTTTAGACAAACTAAATTCCATAGTTCCAACAGTCCCAACCTTCACAGCTAAAACCAGCTAAAACATTGTTGCGAATCACCCTAATTACCTTCCTATTCCATTGGTGAGATGTAAGTTCCAGTTGAACAGCTTCTTCTTGCGAACCGCTACTCTGTAGAATGGACTTCCAAGTGGATGCTTCCCCGATCACTGCAATCTTAAACACTAAGGTTAATAATTCTCTTCCCGAGATATTTCCGAAAACTATGCCTGTCTCTTACTCTATAGCCCTCTAGATCGAGTACCTCTTATGCCTCATAATGGGGGAACATAATTGTAAAAATAAATATTAAAAACCCCTGGGGAAGCTATTAATCCACTTCTCATACAACACATATAGGTTAATTAGTAAGACTTGTATCACTAAATAATTATTATCTAAAAAGTAATTCTTACAACCTAAAAATATTTTCTGGCTTTAAATAACCTGTAAATGGTTGATAAGCTTTTAAAAGACAAATCAAATAAAAATAGTAAAAACAAAAACCAACTTTATACTTAACATCGGGAAGAGGCAGCTGAAGTTTCCGGGGTCATGTAATGAGGAAGGAGGGCTTGGAAAATCTGATACTCACAGGTCAGAATGAGGGACAGAGGAAAGCAGCACATGGCATACTTGATGAGCTTGGGTAAGTGGATGGTAGAACAGAGTTCGAGAGAAATAACAAAGAGACGAAGGTGAAAGTGGAGGGCCACGATTGCCTACGTCCCGATGGGACAAGGCACGTAGAAAAAAGAAACAATAAACAACAGGGTTGGAATTATTTTCTGCAATTATAATTATTTCTTCTGAGATATTCTGGTGTTATTTTTATTTTATTTCTTTTTTCTTGGTTGGTTGGTTCATTTTTATTTTGGGCGATTTTTTAAAACGGGCTAATTTGGTAAAAATGTTTCCTGTCCAGATATTTATAAGCTTCTAAAAACAATAAATAAATGACAGCAGTTCATCTTTTCAAGACAACCCAGACAGCAAGGTCGTTTGATGATATTAATAGTCTCCCTCTCTTCCCGCGGGTTTGTCTCATTTCGCTATTTTTTCATTAACGGTAACGCAATTGAGCACGATGTTGGATTGTTGGGTTCAAAATGATGCGAGTCAAAATGACGCTTCGTGTGGTTAACTCAGCTTTATTTTCATTTAACTCATACTGACCTCCACGTGAGGAAGTACGAGACGGGTGTGAGGCGGAAGGGATGACGACACCGACGGCGGCTATTGGAATGAAAAATGGCCAGAGAATGAAGTTTTAATTTTATCTGTTTCAAGTATGCGCAATTATTTGCAGGAGGAAACGGCGACACTGCTGATGACGATCGTATTCAGAAATGAGTTTCTCGTAAGTCACTGTTACATACAAACGTACATCGAGATTGCCACATCATACCCAGATGAGATCCGCCTCCGCATACCCTACTCCATCTTGTTTCGGCGTCCAGAGATTGAAAGGTTCTACAACAAAACAAATGTGACACCGACTTGAATCGAAAAGAGATACAGGTTCAATTCCTGTCGGAGGCACAATGCTTATTTTAGTGGGTTATATCAATCTAGTTTGGATATTATTATTTTCACTATTTAAGAAAATAATAAAACAGATCGGAAAGACTCAAACATAAACTTAATAGGAATAAGTATATAATGTATATTTACATATATATATATATATATATATATATATATATATATATATATATATATTAAACATGTACACACTAAAACTAACCTCTAGAGGAATAAGTATATATATATATATATATATATATATATATATATATATATATAGTGTATATGAGTATATAGTGTATATAAGTATATAGTGTATATATATATATATATATATATATATATAAGTATATAGTATATATATATATGGTGTATATAAGTATATAGTGTATATATATAAGTATATATTGTGTATATATATATACGTATATAGTGTATATATGTATAGTGTATATAAGTATATAGTGTATATATATAAGTATATAGTGTGTGTATAGATATATAAGTATATAATGTGTATATATGTATATGTATATATTGTGTATATATATAGTGTGTATATATAGTGTGTATATATATATGTTATAGTGTGTGTATATATATATATATATGTATATAGTGTGTATATATATGTATATAGTGTCTATATATATATATGTATATAGTGTGTGTATATAGATATATAGATATATATGTATATAGTGTATATATATGTATATTGTGTGTGTATATATATATATATATATATATATTAAACATGTACACACTAAAACTAACCTTTATAGGAAAAAGTTTATATATATATATATATATATATATATATATATATATATATATATATATTTATATATATATATATATACTTCCGGAGCCTTCTAAGTGTTCAGTATATTTGAAGGTTCCTTGAACTGGGGATAACAGTCAAATGTTAATTAAGCAGATCAATAAGATAGTTTCTAATTGTTTTCCATCTGTTGCTCTGCGTTGCATTTTTCGTACTAGGCCTGTGTTTCCGTCGTTTCATAAGAATAGTTTTCCCTACATCAAATTGAGTAAATTGGTTTACGAATTTAGTTGGCATTGCGCCGCTGGTTATGTGGGGCGTACCACCTTATATTTAGAAACAGGGATCAATCAGCATGTGCCTTCGAAAATAAGACTTGGCAAAATAAGTAACTGCTGTTACTGCTGTTACTTTCCCTCTTCGAATATGGAATCTGCTATCGCACAACAGTCAGCGGAAAATATCGCTTGTGCCAAGTCTTATAAGAAATAATGCTTTAGAGTTATTCATAGAGCTGTTTCCAATCATCATTGGAATCCGTCTCTATATCACTGCGCAAACTTTCCCTCTGCCGGCAGAAGGATTTTGTGAAGTCTCTTAAATTGTTGGGGAATATTTTATTTTAATTGTCCCTCTATAATTGTATTTACACGAGATTTCCCCATCCCTCAATATATTTATATATATATATATATATATATATATATATATATATGTGTGTGTGTGTGTGTGTGTGTGTGTGTGTGTGTGTGTGTGTGTTTGCATGTATATATATATATATATATATATATATATATATATATATATTATCGTGTTCCCCCCCCACCTTTTTTTCCTCTTCATAATTTATTGCCAAGGATTTACTGCTGATGAAAGGGCCTTCGGGACAAATGTTTTCCTTGTTTTTAAAACAATATATATATGTGTGTGTGTGTGTGTGTGTGTGTGCGAGTGTATAGTATATATATTTGATACACGTATGTGCACACACATACACACACATATACATACATACATATATATATATATATATGGTGTATCAAAATAATTTTACACACTTTGGGTGAGGTTTCTTCACACCAAAACAAGGACAAAAAGTCCATTCAATCGTATGTCCGCAAATCCTTAGTTTTTGAGTTATTAAGTTTAAAGAACGTTTATAGTAGATGACACTGTATTGCTGTGTGGACTGGCTTACATCTGTCATTCGTGTACATTTGTTGTTTGTCTGTCTTCAATGTTTAACGTGTGTAGAAGTGATTTAACTGAGAAGTTATCATTTAACAATGACAGGATATTCATATCGTGAGCAGGCAGATATGATTTTTATATATGGCCGCGTGGATGATAAGTCATCCAACTTTTGGTGTTGTTCATCGTCGCGTTGCTGAGACAGGATCCATGATACCACAAACTATGTATCGAGGAAAACTGAGATCCGCTCGTACGCCTGACCATGAAGAACACATTCTACAGGCTGTCCGAGACAACCCAGGAATTAGAACATGACAAGTGGCCATAGCATGTCGTACATCTCATACTACTGTATGGGGGGGGGGGTAATTCAAGAGCAGCTCCTGTATCCGTATCATTTGCAACGGGAGAACTTTTGTCGATGTTTTATTGCACAAAATGCCGATCAGTTGTTTGTCTCTTCAGTCTTGTTTACGGATGAGGCAACATTTCGAAGTGATGGAATAAAAAATTTGCACAACCAACATTTGTTTGTGGATCGGAATTCCCATGGTACAATACAGAGTAGACACTAGCATCAGTTTACGATTAATGTATGGGCTGGAATTGTAGGTGACTGTCCTGTAGGTGCATATGTTCTCCCAGAATCAGAGCTGTCTACAGTGACTTTATTTCGAACAGACCTGCTAGAGGATTTATTCCTGCTGATGCATTTCAGTTACATTGTTTGCAATGCACTGGCTGACATCTACCATGAAAAATGAATAGGGTAGTGGAGAGCCGGTTCCATGGCCTACACGTTCTCCCAGATAAATTCCTTTGTATATGTATTTCTGCGGCCACCTAAAACAATTATATTATTAATGCAGAGACACTTCATCAACGTCTCATGGGCGCCAGCGAAACGATTCGACACCGTGTGGAAGTATTTGAAACTCAATGATCCGACGGGTGCATGCGTGAGTAGAAGAAACCGGTGGACATTTTAAACTATGGTTATGAGTTGGTGTGTTGGGGTAAAACGATGGCTTTTTCGTCATATGTTTATATGGATATTTCAACACGTTTGTAAAAATATCTTGGATTGTACATCCAACTACCATAAAATTAATGACTCAAAAATGAAGGATTTGCGGACATATGTTCAAATGGGCTTTTGTCTTTGTTTTGGTGTGAGATACCTGCCCCAACGTTCATTCGTTTGTTTATATATACATATATATATATACATATATATATATATATATATATATATATATATATATATATATATATATATATATATATATATATATATATATGTAAGAAATATTGGAGCGTGCAGTCGCAACGCTGAGGTTTAATTTTTAAACACACAATCTTAAAATTTAAAAATTCAACCCCAATTTCTTACAATTAACAATAACACATTTCGAAAAACATATTTCGGATTACATTTATTTTTTCATTGTTCTGTTATTACCTGGATGTAAAAAAATATATATTTTCATGCCTGATGATGTCTGTATGCACAGATGAAAGCTTGTAAAAAAATAAAAAAAAAGACTTTATGCAACTGGAATTTATAAACAAGGATCATAACTTCATCTACAAGTTTGGGGTTAATGTCATTTATTAAATTTGTTTGCGAAGATGTATTCTTGCCCTTTATATCATTAACTTCAATATCTGTTTTTTGTATGAATGATTCATGTAATGTAAATTGAACTGCACCACATACTTTATATATATATATATATATATATATATATATATATATATATATATATATATGTAAGTGCGTACAATGAGTGTTAGCGGGAATAAAAGTTGTAGCTAACAGTGATGAACAGAATGTGTGCATATATATATATATATATATATATATATATATATATATATATATATATACCGTTCTCTTCATAGTTCTTGAATGGACTTTGAAGATGGATGCCAGAGTATGAATGATGGTATCATTACTGAAGGCCTAAATGATCTTTTTCCTCTCAGTATTGCTCAGTTGGGAAAACAGAGAGCCTGAGAGAAAATGATTTTAAACTGTTCTCTTTCTAGCTGAATAACTCAAGGGTTTTTCTGTGATTCTTATGACAAATGCTGTCAAGATGTCCAAACGTCTTATCTGAATATCTGGAAAAAAGAAACTAAACTAGCGTAGTGGCTTTTACATTTTGTGGGATGGTTTATTATGCCGTTACACGATTTTGACAATTTTGCTGTTACACCCGGTATATAGATAGATAGATAGATAGATAGATAGATAGATAGATAGATAGATAGATAGATAGATAGATAGATAGATAATCCGTATGGATAATTCCAAAGAGGATATAAATCCAAAGAGAGATCAATGTAAGAACAAAGCAAATGATAATTATGAAATCGGAGATTTTAGTAACCCATAGGTTTTGAAACTCCGATGGATTTTATAAATCTCCGATTTCATAATTATCATTGGCTTTGCATTTAAAACTCATGTGTTTCTAAAGTCTCCGATTTCATAATTATATATATATATATATATATATATATATATATATATATATATATATATACATACATATATATATATATATATATAGGTCGCTCGTCTCAGGACAGAGGAAGCCAATGGTCTCTTCACAATCATGAATGGCATGGCCAAAAGATGGAAGAAAAACTTTAATGGACTACTGAACAGGCCTTCACATGTGGACCCTGAAGCTCTCGATAAAATACCTCAAAGACCCATAATTGTAGAACTTGACAACCAACCATTGCTGGGCGAGTTTCTGCATGGTATGGAGGGACTCAACATGGGTAGGGCTGTTATGGTTGACGGTCTTCCTGTGGTGATTCTTCGTTAGGGTAGAACACATTTTAGTTAACTTATGCACGATCTTATTGCAAAGGTTTGGAGTGATGGAGAAATGCCAAAATATTGGAGGTATACAAGAATGATACCTATATATAAGGGTAAAGGTGCCCGGGAATTATGTGGTAATTATAGAGGGATTGCTGTCCTTTCTTCGGCAGGTAAGATCTTAGCCTCTTTTCTTCTGCAAAGATTAAACCAGAATATAGTTGACAATATACTGCCTGGGTCAGTGTGCTTTCTGCCAACATAGAGGAACCGCAGATATAATTTCTCCAGCACGACAAATCCAGGAAAAGCGCTGTGTGCAACAAATAAACTTTTATCAAGTATTTGTAGATCTGGGGAAGGCTTTTGACACTGTTAATCGTGCTGGTCTCTGGAAACCCTCTCGAAATTGGGCTGTCCCCACACCACCACCACTTTCTGAAGATTCTGAGGTCCTTCCATGACGGTATGGAAGCCTGTTTCAGTTTTGCGGAATGCTTACGGAGCACATCAAAGTTGAAAATGGAGTCAAGCAGGGAGATCTTCTGGCTCCTACACTGTTTTCTGTCTACTTTGCAATTGTACTGTTTGATGCGTTCGGGGACTGCCATGATGGTATTATGACAAGGTAGAGGTCAACGGGCAACCTCTTCAACATACGAAGGTTTGCAGCAAGGACAAGAGTCATTTTGAGTTTAGTGCGCAACCTTCTCTATGCCGATAACTATGACCTGGTCGCACACACAATTCAGCACGCACAAGAGTTCATGGATCGACTATCAGGGTCATGTAAGGCTTTTGGACTGTCCATCAGCCTTGACAAGACATTGGTGATGTATCAAGCTACCCGAAGAATTCCGTATATAGAGCCATCAATTTATGTTGATGTTAGTCAAAATATTGGAGGGGATGCAACAATTTTTGTTGGCAGTATTTGTTTGTTTGTTTGTTTGTTTTTATGGATTTTGCGATCTCGTGTTTTTTTACGTTTACAATGAAATGGTATGGGTAATGCAAAAGTTTGAATGTGTTCTCAATATAATCCTCTTCTTCATTAATGTATTTAGGGCTACATATCCTAAGAGCTTTAAGCTAAAATCCTGTAATTATTCCAGATTTTATCCTCCGGTTGTGGTGGGAATAGAAATTGATCAGGTCATTTTTGTTAGTGGGTTTACGTTAAAGCTTAAATTCTAATTTATTATCGTTACGTATTAATAGGATATCGAGGAAAGGTAGAGAGTTATTTGTTTCAAATTCGTTTATGAATACGATGGTTGGTTCAACTTTACTAAGTTTAGCTATTAAGTTTAAAATGTTAGTATCTTGGGGATAAAATAAGAGGACGTCATTAATGTATCTTAGGTAAGTAGAGCTGTTAGGCAAGATATGTTTAAATGTGGTGGATTCTAAGAATTCAAGAAAGAGGAAAGTGAGAACACCACTGATAGGAGATCCCTTGAGTAAACCAAATTTTTGTTTATATAATATATTATTTCAAATAAAAGAAACAGTAGTTAGTAATTAATTTAAACGTCTTTATGATTTTGTGGACGAGTAGAGGAAGCTCATCTTTGGATTTATTGAGGTGATTTCTTAGTATAGTGTGGCATTTGGTGATGAGTATATTGGTGTATAGTGATTTGATGTCTAAACTAGCCATAGACATGTTCGTTATGTTTATGTGTTGTATTCTTACGAGTAAGTCACCCGAATGTTTGATGTTGATTGTACTGATAGTACAAATGGAAGGGAGTTAGGATTAAAGTGATAGCTCTAGCTAAATTGTGGGGTGCACCGTTAATTCTGGATACAATGGGCCTAATAGGTATGACGGGTTTCTGTGTCTTGGCTAAGCCATATAGTGTGGGTATAGTGAGGTGGTAATCTATTAATCTAGACCAAGATTGGTTTTCATTTTTTAATAGTATATATATATATATATATATATATATATATATATATATATATATATGAATAAAGACAAAAGGAAAACTTAATTTAATCGACGCATGTCCTTATATATATATTTTTTCAATATTCAATTTATATATATATATTTATTGTGATTTTCTTTCATTGTTTAATGATAATGTTATTAAGCTTATCAGACGATATGAAAAGAACTTACATAAAATATATAGACAACACTTATCTATATTATTTAATGAAACATGTATGAATATATATATATATATATATATATATATATATATATTACTTTTAAAATTAAGTAAACATTACGTACGTCTAAATAAAAAACTGAAGAGAATTAATGAAGTAGTTCATTGTTGTCATGACTTGAAACTCTTCTGTTAAAACTCCAACTAAACAACTATTAACCTTGGATAGGTTAGAGTCAGCAATAGTGCCTCGCATACTCTTGTCATCTATGCATCTTATCGTCCGGCAAATACTATCACTTTCAAAGTTAGAAACAATTGCCGTTGAGGAATTCTATGAAAAACTTCACTGATTCATGACTTTTTGATCGAATCCGGTTGCTTGATTCTTTTATTTCATTTTTTTTTTTTGCCCTTTCTTTAGGTTGTCGAACATTTAACGAACAACTCCAAAAACTTGGTGTGGAGTATTTTAAGATTTGCGCACAGGAATATGGACGCTCTCTTCGTTCGGTCGGCAGCAACCTTCTCGAGTTTTACAGCAACATTGACGGACTTCACGACCATATATGGAATTCTAGTGAGTTCGGCTCCCGGGTGCCGCCATCATTCAGGTACAGTTTCATCTTTCATTTTTATTTTCCTTTCTCGTGACTTTTCTATTAGATCATTGCAAAAGTTCGTGCACGATTATAAAATTAAAAATAAAATCTTAGATTCACAAAAAAGTAACATTTATTACTCAAGTACATAGGCTCCATTGTTTTTCGCAACTGACCCCATCGTTCTACAAGCTTGTTGCCATTTTCGTAGAAACTTTTTTTGTTTTGTTTTGTTTGTTTGTTTTTTTTGTTTTGTTTTTTGTTTTGTTTTTTGGGGGTTTTTTTGGTTTTGGGGGGTTTTTTGGAAGAAGGTTGTGGGATTGTTTTCGGCTGACTGTAATCAAATTGTTGCTCATTTAAATTGTTCTGTAGAGACTGTAACAAATGAAAATACGAAGGAGTCAATTCGAGAAAATACGGGTGGGTGCTTATAGGGTTTTCCATTTCACCTCTTTAAGTTCCTGCAAGATCTCTTTTGCAACATGCGGTGAAAAATTACACCTTTTCAATTTGCCAAAATCGGCTGTTTTTTTTTCCTTTTTAATAGCTGCATTGAGATTGGTCGCAGTACACCTTTGCAGTTATTGTTTCACAGGCTGAAAAAGGCTCAAAGTAAATTATCCCTCTGCAATTCCACCAAACGCGACTAACACCTTCATTGCATTTAAGTCCGCTTAAGACACGAGTTCTGCACATTCACAAGCATGTTTCTAGCTCCGTTTGTGTCAAACGTTATCATAAACGATCCATTTTTCATCGCCTGTGTCATTTCTGTCCAAGAACTTATTTTCGTGTCGTAAAAGAAATCGTCACAGAAAAACAATCGAGCTTGTTCTGTTCCATCATAGAATGTGGTATCCAAGTGTCCATTTTGGAAACGAACCCAAGTCACTTCATA
Organism: Acanthosepion esculentum; assembly: GCA_964036315.1. NCBI lineage: Eukaryota > Metazoa > Mollusca > Cephalopoda > Sepiida > Sepiidae > Acanthosepion > Acanthosepion esculentum. The sequence continues at coordinate 86,261,584 of OZ038485.1, forward strand.
TGGTGAAAGGCAGTTGAGAAATCGATTTCAAACTCTAAGCAATCTCTTCCGCTGAAATCTTCGTTTGATTCTACACGATGGCGAGCAGAGCGTTTTAATTGACGTCGGAAGGTCACCAGGGGCGTGGTTGATCGTTTACGTTAAAAACACCCTGACGAAATCTGCCAAACCCTTTTTGACCGCTCGATCCAAATAAACGTTCTGAATGTGTATTTTTTTTTTTGTCGCAGTTTTGAAATTCATCGAGCATAATATGGCGAAAGTGCTTTTCATCCTCCATCTTTAAAGCATTCATTTGTGGACAAAACGTCAACATTCAACAAAATCTGACTCGTAACTGACACAAGGTTTCAATCTAGAACGCACCAGAATTCTGCACCAAAACAAACGACATTTTCAAGATGCCGTCCTTTTATATTAACAATGAAAATCGGGCACGAACTTTTGCAATGATCTGATAGAAGCTAAGTGACAAGAGGCGACGAACTTTGGCTTCTACGCCTTTTTTAATAGAGAAGGAAACCAATAATCTACAAATGTATTTTCTTTAATTGCTTCTCCTATTCTTTTCTTTCTCTTGTCTTTGATTTATTGGGATTGTTAGATAATGTTATCGAATTTCAGCCGAGTCTTTAGTGTTCACTTTTCCATAAACGCTGAATGGCTGAAATCGCGCCGAAAACATCAGTTCTCGTTCGACCAGTATAAAATGGGCAGTGCTAGAGATCATTGGCTACTATAAACGATGTCCTACAATCCAAAGTATGATTCGGCTTTAAAATATCCCACAAAAGTTGATAAGTCGTAAAAATGAAAAAAAAATAATCGATTTTTTTAATCAACATTTTGCAGGTTATTTAAAACCAGATTTATTTTAGGTAGTAAAATCTTTTAAGAGAATAATGATTTAGTTATACAAGTCTTACTAATTAACCCATAGCTGGAAGTTCATTCATACCTTTCCCAAAGCTATTTGCGCATAAGTGAATATAACGAACTTAACTGGAATTGGAACTCAGCTCTCTGATTAACAATTCCGAGCCATTATCCATTACACCACCCGCACATCCACGCTTACAACACCTGGTATTCCCACGCGGTCATCTATCTAAGTATTGACCATACTCGACGTTGCTTAAAATCGGTGATTGTACGGGAACCGATGTTTCAAGGTGATATGGCCGTAAGCCATGAAAGAAAGTATAGGTTAAATCTCAGCGTATACTGGGTATTCAAGACTTGGTTGGCCGCCAGTTTAGGAGAAGGACTGCTTTGTATTGAAAACCCTAAAGAAGTCTACGGGAAAACCCTTCGCATTCTTTCACAAGAAGCCATAGAAATTCTCAGATAATAATGAAAAGAAATATGTGGAGAACCATGATTGCATCAGTCGCAAATAGCATTTACAGTTCGTTTGTAGTATTGATTAATATTTTTACAGCTTATCAACACTTTGTTGGTTATATACAACCGAAATATATTTGAGATTGTTAAGAATAATTATTTTCCTTTTTTTGCGGTTGAATATTACAATAAAAATATTTTGTGATTAATAATGCTTTTCCAGATATAATTCCTACTATTTAACAAATAGCTTCCTTTTTTTACCCAAGCAAGACAATTCCTCTACTAAGACGCAAGGGGTTACTGATTGTCAGAGACTATGAGGAAAAAATACTACAAAGGAGAGAGTACAATAAAACAACAAAAATTAGGAAGACAGAAGATAACGGCTGACATTAAATTTTTGAAGATCAAACTTGTCTGGGTAGCAAGAAGCCGTAAGTGAGTTTCACAACCGCAAAGTGTCATAGAATAAATTGTTAGCATTGAACCTAACATTATAACTAGCCTATTTAACTGTAAAATGATGAGACCTTGCCGTCACCCTAGTACTGCAACTAAAATTAATAAAGTCTAAGTACCAGAGAGGAAAGTTCATGAAAACCATTACCATGAACATGTTTATAGAAAAGGCAGAGTGAAGCTGCTTGAGGACGCTCGGCCGTGGAGAACGTCACGCAAGGTTTTATTTACTAATTTCTATTTCTAGACGTCCCAATCCACTCTGCTATTAAACACACAGCTGAGAGAAAAGAGGGTGTTTCATACTTTCATGGGGCTACTAGTGTGCAAGCGAGCGCAAAAATAGGGACGGAACCGGAAGTCGGCTTGACGTTTCCATTCACTGCTATATAGGAACCTTGATATTATGTAACAGTTCAGTAGTCTTTGTTTCTAACGAAAATTTCATGTTTCTTGATATTTTGCTTAGCTTTTGGAAGGCAAATTTCGCTAGCCCAATGTGTTTTCTGATTTCGGTGTCGCACTTCCCGCTCTCCGTTAAAACACTTCACATGTTGTACATGTTTTATTCTGGTATCTCCAATTTGTAATTTGCATGTTGGTCTCTTCCTTCAGCTTATTTTTAGCCTACCTAATGTTAAATAATTGTTTAGCAGACTATTATTTTTAGGAGGAAGTGTATCTCTGCTCAGACTTCCTGAGGCTGACCTTCGAGGTCAGATGGAAGACAAAATTTGAGAAGTCGATTTTGATTGGTTGAGCAAGCGTGGGAAAGAAGATAGGAAAACGGTTTTCAGTGAGTTGATTCTGAACCGTCAAGTAATGCAGACGTGGTCTCTTTCGTGTCTAAAACGGCTCCCCAGAGGGGAGATCGATCCCATTTGATATTTAGAAGATATATACGTCATCGTTAATAAAATAGTTAAGTAAAATTCCCTGCGTTGATTTTTTTTATCTCTGGACTCAAAACAACTAGCGATTACCACCGCGAAAGAAGAAGGCAACTTTATTATCGAATTAACGCCATCGACTAAGACCTCCCCAGAACGAGGGACTATACAACACCTAAGATGAAGGGATGACAGAAGACGACGTGAGATAGATAGTAAAAATATGAACATTACTGAGAACTACAAAGAGCATGAAGTTGTGGAGAACCATGAACGTCAACATCCTAAAACGATATGATAATTAAAAGAAGAGGAAGTTTAATTTGACGCTAGACAACAAGCATGGTTCACCAAGTGATAGTCGAACCCACTAAAATAGTAATGACCTGCGAGATATGCTTGCTAAACATTACACCCCAGCCAATCTCGCCATAGGGTTTAATTGGATATCTGGAATAGCTGTGTATGGAACTGCTAATTTTCTTCCAAAAATATTTTCTAAATTATTACGAGGTGCAAAATTAACGGTATGTATTATCGTACGGGCGCTGGTAAAAAAAATAACATTATTAAAATTGAGTGCAAATCATGAAAGTAAAAATAAGAACAAACACAAGTTGCTGTTGGCAATATTTTTAAAAGGCAAAATATAACACAGGTAAAAGAAAAGAAAATACTAATAGATTCTGTAATTTTAACGCCAAATATACATTTACACTTTAAACAAAGAAACTTTGTTTGCGAAATATTCCTGAATTCGTATTCTTTTCATACTTAATTGGCTCAAATAAAAAAAATATTAGTATTAGATATTTTGGTGTTATATATATATATATTTACAATGCTGTACAATTCAAGAGTGCCACTCAAGGTAGAGAATTACATTAATACATATATATATATATATATTAATGTATATTTGGGCAGCAACCTTTTTTTTTAAACAACTTTCATTAAATATAACGGACAAGAAGGGTTTAATTTTTTTATTTAGTTTTTCTAACATCCTTACGATTTTTTCCGTTTTGTAGAAGTCAGGGAGTACAGAGATTTTCTATAATTTTCTTTGTTTTCGGCCACTTCTTAAGCCATTTTCAAGGCGGGATGTTTTTGGTGTTAGTTTTTCCTCATGTTTTGACTGTTTATGAAAATGTTTTGAAGATAGTTAAAAAAATAAGTTGCTGAAAGTGCTTGGGACAATGAAAATTATGGAAAATTTCTGTACTCCGTTAATCTTACAAAACATAAAAACATAAGGATGCTGGGAAAACTAAATAAAAATTAATTAAATCTTCCTTGTCTGTCGTATTTAATGAAAGATATTTAAAAGAAAGGTTGCTACACAAATGGGGAGCCCGAGCCTTTCCACCCGGGCCACTAATTAAAATTTACCCAGCCCTCGCAAAAGTGGGCTTGAGTACAGTACTTGTCTGTTTTTCACAGCCGAGTCTCTATCCAAAGACAGATATCTGATTGAATCATCCCCTGCCCGAAGAGGGAAGTCTTGTCAGTCGTAAGCCAGACAGTCGTAAGACCGACTCCAACTTGTCTGTTTTTCTCAACCGAGTCTCTATCCGAAGACAAAACCCTGACTGAGTCATACTCCGCCCCAAGATGGAAGTCTTGTCACCCTCTTCCCGAAGGCATAGGTCTTGTCTTGTCGCGAGTCTGGAACTGACCGCGACACGCTGATATTTGTCGGTCGCACCACTGCGGACTAGATGCTATCCAAGTTCAAGTTTCCACCCGAGCCAGTGGCCAAAATTTATCCAGCCCCCGCAAACTGAGCTCGGGTACACTACTTGTCTGTTTTTCTCAACCGAGTCTCTATCCGAAGACAGAGCAGCCCCTACTGAGTCAACCTGTGCCCAAAGACAGAGAGCGAACATGTCTACATCTACTTAGTTGATTTTTCTAACCGAATCGTAAACAGTGTAATTTTTAAGTAATTGTTAGATTTGTTAAAATTCGATATTATTAATTATCTTATTATAATTGTGCTTGTCTGTCCCTTCGTTACTTAGCAGGACCGTTACGTCCTGCCAATACCTTATAAATAATGGATAATCCAGCGTTTTGGTCGCGTGGAAAGAGGGGAAAAGACATTACTTGATTTCAGTGAGAAAATGAAAGAAAAAAGAAAGAAGGAAGGAATGAGAGAAGTGGAGTGTGAGAGAGAGAATCAGATTAAGCTGATAAGAACAGATACTACATTTTGATCTTAGCCAAAAGTCCGAAAAAGATAGCGGCCGCGATAAAACGTTTTTTTTTTTTTTTCTGGCGCGCAGTATCGAACGACGGAAAGCGAGTAAAGCAATGGCAAAAAAAAGTTACCATAATAAAATAACTTTTATTTTAAAATTATTATTAAGAAAGATTTCCCTAAGACGGAAATTTGGTTCGAAAGAAGGGAAGATAGAAGTGTTTAACGTCTGTTTCAATAAAAAAATAATAGACTATTTCGTTTTGATTGTCTAGAAAAAGAATATATATGAATGAATGAAAGAAAAAAATGTGTAAAGTTTGTTTCAATGAAATGGAAAAAGATTGTCAATTTCAAATCTTTTTATTTGTATCTCCTTACTTTAAATAACGCCCGACTGATTTTGCAATTTTTTTTTTAAGTTGTTAATTTCAAATCTTTAACGATACCATAATGAAATTTGTTCGGATATTTGTCACAGAAATCGCCATAAGTCATTAACTTAAGGGTTTGGGCACTTCGACGCGGTTACCAAACTTGTCTCAACAGATCAATTACTAATGAATAGGGATTTCGATATGGGTAACCCATATTTTCGGCTTTGTGCCATATCTAGACTACGCTTTGTAAAATCGTCTATGGACACCTCAATGTTTTCGTTAGCAAGCTTGTCTCGCTAGAACTATTACGTTCAAGTAGTGAGTTCGACTCTCACTGAGTGTCTTATACTATCGGCTTTGTGCCACCAAGAATATTTCTATAGGAAAACCGTGACATTTTCACGGGTCTTTCTTGGTGCTATTAATAATATTATATACAGTGTAACCCGGATATAAGAGACCCGGATATAAGAGAGATTCTATCTGGTCCCAAATTAGAGCCTGTGTTAATGTATATATTATGGACCAAACCCGGATATAAGAGAAACTCGGATATAAGAGAAATCCGGATATAAGAGACTTCTCCGGTCCAGACAACTCTCTTATATCCGGGTTACACTGTATAACCTTTATAGTAATAAGAAAAATGTTAGAGTTTGAAAAACGCTTAATTTATCAAACTATTTTGAAATAGATACTTTCGGTAGAACAAATTGATCTTGTTGGCGGATAAAAAGGCTTCAAATCATGCAGCAATGAAATAAATAAGACGCTTCTCTATTTAAACCAGAGCAATTACATGCAACAAAAAAGTAGCACTACAGCTTCGAGTTTCTGTTAAAAACAAGACTGAGAAGTTTATCGTGCCAGTAGCATTATAAATGAGAGAACGCGCGAAAGAATTCTTCGGTGGTTAGGTGTAAATAAACCAGTTTTAAGCAAATAAATTTGATCCCAAAGCTGTCAGTACAAATTGCAGAACACTCAAAGAATTCTTAGAGCTGAAGTCACGAAGGAAAAAAATACTCAGTCGATAAAATTGTTAAAGATGTAAACAAAACGGTATCCTTTTTTTCTTTTCTTTTTTTTGTCTTTGGTTTTGAATTCCGTTTGTAACATGGTTTCACATCGTTTCATTTACAGAGATTATTTAATCAGTTGCAGCACTGGATAAAATCAAGAGAGGAATACTCGTACGAGGCTAAAATGAGATGAAATATGGATAAGAAGACTGTGTTGCACCAATAGATATTTATTAGCTTTGTTTGTACAAAGCCAATATTAAATGCACAAAAGAAGACGATGCTACGACAATGGATACTTATTAGTTTCTTTCGTCTGATAAATGGCCAAATATGATGAAATACACAAAAGAAGACAATGTTGCGCTAATGGATACTTATTAGCTTTCTTTCGTCTGATAAAAGGCCAAATGTGATGAAATACACAAAAGAAGACGATGTTGCGCCAATGGATACTTATTAGCTTTCTTTCGTCTGGTAAAAGGCCAAATGTGATGAAATACACAAAAGAAGACGATGTTGCGTCAGTGGATACTTATTAGCTTTCTTTCGTCCGGTAAAAGGCCAAATGTGATGAAATACACAAAAGAAGACGATGTTGCGCCAATGGATACTTATTAGCTTTCTTTCGTCTGGTAAAAGGCCAAATGTGATGAAATACACAAAAGAAGACGATGTTGCGTCAGTGGATACTTATTAGCTTTCTTTCGTCTGGTAAAAGGCCAAATGTGATGAAATACATAAAAGAAGACGATGTTGTGCCAATGGATACTTATTCACTTTGTTTAATCTGATACAAGATCAGATCATCTGAAATATGAAAAAGAAGACTGTGTTGTGCCAACGGATATTTATTAACTCTGCTTAGTCTGGTACAAGGCCGAATGAGATGAAATACACAAAAGAAGACGATGTTGTTCCAGTAGATTTTTATTGGCTTTCTTTAGTTTGGTACAGGATCAATTGAGATGGAATTTAGAAAGGAAGACGATGTTGCGCTAATGAATGTTAACTCTGTCTAGTCTGATACAAGTTCAGATGAGCTGAAATATGGAAAAGAAGACTGTATGGCGCCTACGGATATTTATTAACTTCGTTTAGTCTGGTACAAGGACAAATTAGGGTGAAACGAAAGGGGGGAAAAAGAGGAAATGGAAATAGAAAAATTTAGAAGATAAGTAAGAAAGCTAGAGAAAAAAAGAAAATAAATTAGGGTGAAAGAAAAAGGAAATAAAATGAAGACGAAGAGAAGAGATTAAATAAGAAAGCGAGAGATAATAAGAAAGATGGGTAAAATAAAATGGGCAAAGGATGCAGATAAAAGAAAAGTACAGACAGATTTCTTATTACTCCTTTACCCCCTTGTAACCTCTTCTAAATTGGGTGAAGCTTTATGTAAGTGTTGTTATTTGTAATGTAATACCAATATATATATATATATATATATATATATATATATATGCAAGCTTCATTAAATATAACAGACAAGGTGCTTTGATTAAGTTTTTTCTATAATTTCTCATATGATCTTATTTTGTTTTCTTTTCAGAAGATAAATTATGTAAAAACCGTCCAAATGTTTTATTTTTCCAAGCGCTTTCCGCTATACCTTTAGCCATTATCAAGAATGAATTATATTTAATGTTAACTAGAAATGCATTGTTATATACGTGTATTTAGCATTATCAAAATTAAATATTATTTACCAATTTAAATATACATTAAGGAATTGTGTTCCTGATCAATCAAATTTCGTAAACAATTATATTGGCCACATCTCATGTTTGACAAGAAGACTCACGATACATCTTTCTGACCATAGTTCAATTAGGTCTCATCTAAATATTCATGGAGACCTATCGGACCATATTTGCAACATACTTGTTGATAACACAAATATAATAGCATCGTCTACAGGTAAAAAATGGCTAAAAATAATGGAAACCTCATTAATAAAGACAAAAAACAGCACTCAGTAATATCAACTATGAACATGGACACAATATGTTGACTGTCCTTTAAAAATGAAACATTATATAATACTAAATATATACATACAACAATCTATTTCCAGTTAACAGTAAATATAATTCTTCCTTGATAATGGCTAAAAGAATAGCCGAAAGCGCTTGGGAAAATAAAACATTTGGACAGTTTTTGTCTAATTTATCTACGGCAAACAAACAAGTTATAAGATCATATGAGAAGTTATATAAAAAAACTTAATCAAAGCACCTTGTCTGTCGTATTTAATGATACTTACATAAAAGGATTGCTGCCTAATATATATATATATATATATATATATATATATATATATATATATATATATATATATATATATATATATATATATATATGCCTTTGTTTTATTGCTCCTTACTTACTTTCTGTTTTGCAGGTGTGCCACAGAAGGTGGCAAATTGGTTGTGCATCTTTATACCGACCGACCGCAGATGCGGCACTATATGGGTGGCGTGGTCTTGGCCACGGGTGTCATTCTGTTTTCCGTACCAGATCTGACCGTTGAAGTGTCGCAATATAACAAACCGAGTCAGCAAATTCATCACGCGGTCATCACGCTAAGCAAAACAGACCCGACCTCTGACTGTTCGGGTATCGTGTCGCCTACCTCGAGCACAAAGACGATTTGCCCAAGTCGAACAGCACCGACAGGGGCAGGACCACTGGATGCAATGGGGCCTGCGCCGAATGGTCCAAGCCTCCTTCCGGAACACCACAGTCATGTGTCCAACCACCCTTCCGACTCCAAGATCAGTGTGATGACCTTTTGCAAGACTTTTCCTTTCCACGTGATATTCGACCGAAATTTACAGATTACGCAGCTGGGCAGTGCCCTGATGAAAATGATAGCTCCAAATATATCGACCAAAGGACTGTTCTTTGGGACCTATTTTGAACTTGTCCGACCTCGAGTCAAAATGGATTACATGTCTTTCTTGTCGAGAGTAAATTCCACGTTTGTCCTCAGCACGACTCAATTCTCAAGAGGAAGCGAAGCTATTAATGAGGTAAGAGGCGTTAAATTGTTTTCTAAATATTTTACTTATAATTGCTTTTTATACTTCAATATCGTTGTCATTCATTGTTTCAGTTTGTGCGAATTTTTTAGATAGAGTATTGTTGTTTTTGCTCGTTTTTCTTCTACCTTATTCCTTGTTTGCACCTATTAGTAAAAGTGAAAACGGCTTTCCGCCTGGAACAAGAACGCGCTTGCACGTGTCTCGCGTGCAAAATACATAAAAGAAAATATGGCCGATCCAAAAGCTGCAATTTAAGAACAACTGAATCTGGCTCAGAGAATTTGCGACACAAATATGTTGTTATTTATAGTATTTACATTGTTCGCACTATTGTCTTCATTTTTTTTTTTTTTTTTGGTCATATTCACGACGTTTCGGTCGTTGTACGCTCCGGCCTTTTTCAGGTTATTGGGTTTTCGAACTTGTTGTAGTAACCCACCTACAGTAGAAGAAACTCTTCCTCCTTTCATAAATACTAACGTGTGTGCTTGCAGCCAAGACGCAGTGTAACCTGACCGTTCGGACGGACACTTCTAACTGTTTATTACTAACACTCTTGCTTTGTATATATCTGTTATTTCAATACACTTGTTCAACCTACCTTCGTCTTCCGTGTCTTTCTTTCTGGCCCTTAAACAGGCCGCAACAGAACTGAACCCTTTATTTCGTCCACCCGTGTACATCCAAGAATTCATACATTCACACATGGCCCAGTGGATAAAAGCGTTGGTAATCCAGTGACTTGACTCAAAGAGTTGAGAGTTTAATACTCAGCAGAGGTGAACAAATAACTGAGACAGTTGAGTTAAATTGGAAATAACAATAACTGAATTATCGCGAAAGAACTAGAACGAAATAAAGGGTTAAGTTCGAAATTCCAATTACCTGAGGAAGGCTGGGGCGTACTACGTCCGAAACGTCGTGAATATCGAGACAACAAAGATCAGAACAATAGCCCGAACAATGTAAATACTGTTATATTTAACAGCCCCCCACCCCACAACAATGTAAATAATTACAATACCTCATCTCATAAATATAGACAGAAATTTGTGGCTTATGCCTATTTCCGAGCCACTCAATAAAATGAGCTTGAGACGGGCAGCAGATGCCGACGAGTCGTGTGGTCGTGCTTTGTGTTTGAAGTTTCGTGGTAGTCTCACCGATTGTGATTGCAAAGATGACAGGGTACAACTTGTACACCAAACAGCCGTACCTTTTTTTTGCTATAGTATAAATATGTCATAACTTGAATTTATCCGATTTTCATAAATTAAATATTACCCTGTTTATATTTCTTTGATGGGGTATAGTAATTATTTACATTATTTACATTGTTCCGGGTGGACGAAATTCCAATCCCCTGTAGAAGCCTGGAACGTACAACGGCCGAAACGTTGTGATTATGATGATGAAGATGAGGACAACAGTCCGAACAATGTAAATAATGTAAATGAAAGATTGATATTATTATATTTTTGATTCGTTTGTCTTCTACCTTATTTTATTTATCTACTTATACCTCATAGTAGTACAAGATATAACAGTCTTATTTTTCCTAAAGTTCAATAATAAAGCATTTTAATTTGTATATTTTTTACTAGTTTATTTTTCATCTTATTATTGTTGCTTGTTTCGCATGATTGTAGGATAAGATTATAAGATATATAGATATTTTTCGAAATCCATAGATGAAGTATCCTCATCAATGCTTTTTATTCGTTTTTATTTACTTTATTAGTTGTTTACACCTAATAGTAATATAAGATCTAATAGCTTTAATTTGTCTGAATTTCTTAGATAAAACATTGTTAATATTATTCTATTTTCCTGTTATCTTATTTTTGTAGCCTATTTACAACTATAACTAATAGTCATAATTTGCTCGAATTTCATGCATGCGACATTTTTATTAGAATCATATGTGGCAAGCTTTAACGAAAGTTGTTTATTTGTGTCTTGTTCTGTTTTGTTCTGTTTTTTATTTCAAAACTTCTCGGTAGCAATAAACACAGCCATGTTATTGAGAAGTGGGGGTACGTTTATTTTCTACCTTATTTTTCTTATATGCTTATACCTTTAAGTATTATAAGATGTAATTGTCTTAATTTAACCAATTTTCAGTAACGAAGCATTGTAATTAATATATTTTTGACTGGTTTAATTTTACTCACAATAGCTTTTTATGCTTCAGTATCGTATAGCAAGTTCTCCTATCTAGAAAATACGTTAATAGATTTAAGTTATCCAATTTTTTTCGCTGAGGCAGTATTGTATTTTCATTTTCTATCCTTTTACTGATTTTTCTTTCTACCCATTTCCATTGCCCGATTATACCAACTAGTAGTATTAGATATAATAGTATTAGAGTTGTAAATGCTTGGTTTGCTGTACTTTTCTTGTTTCTGTTTTTTTTTTTTGTTGTTGTTGTTTATTTAGAAAATTTCAGCCTTCCTTAGATTTCCTCATATGTCTGTTGTGTTCTAGAATATTCTAACCTATCCATTAAATGATTGATATGGTATCTATACTGATAACACAACCATTTATTCCTGTCTCTATACTAAGTCTGATGAGTCCGATAAGGTGAAATTGGCGGCTGATATAAAAAACAAAACCTCCTCAGTCTATTATTAAGTGAGGCACAGATGGCTTGTTCATTTTAACGCATCCAAAGCTAAACTGCTCTCTATTAATCATCTGAGACTGCTCTTTCTGCCTACCATCATCATGGCTGATGCTGACTTCCAGGAGAGTTACTCGTTTCGCCTTCTCAGGATAACTTTCTCTACTGACATGAAGTGGCAAGACTATATTGAATCCATTACTAGGTTAGGTGCTACGAAAGATGGTTCACTATGTTGTACGAGGCAGGTTTTCTCTTCTGAATCTATCTTACATGTCTACAAGTCTACCATTCGTTTATGCTTAGAATATTGGTGTCATATACGGTCTGGTGGTCCTGCTATATATAGAGAGAGATCTTTGATAAAATCTATAAAACAAACAATATTATGTGTCCTGATCTGGCATCTCGGCTTCAGTCACTTTCCCACCGTCGTAAAGTTGCCTCTCTGTACTTTTTCTATAAATAATTTCATATTTGTTCAGAAGAGCTCTTCACTATAGTACCTAGACTATTTGAAGTTAAGCGCAGTACTAGACTGGCGATGAGGTCTCATCAATTTGCAGTTGAGTTGACTAAATATAACTGTAAGTTCTATCCTAACAGTTCCTTTTCTCGCTCTTCTCACTTATGAAATTCTCTTCCGGTTTCATGCTTTCCAGACAACTTTAATCTTCAAAAATTGAAATGTAAATTCAATCACTTTCTACTGTCCTCCTTATTACTCTTCTTTTGTTCTTACTCCTTAGTAAAGTTTCTTCATATATATATATATATATATATATATATATATATATATATATATATATATATATATATACTAATGATACAATATGGCAATCCGTATTGAATTTCCAGGAAGATATAGATCCAGGGAGAGCTCTATGTCAAAAGACAGAACAAAATTATTATTATTTAAAGAATATCAAACACTTAAAATCCCATAGGTAATAATTTTTATTTCATAAGAGATCTAAAAAAGCTGCTCCCAATCTTCATGACCTACGAACAAAATTTGGCGTCTCGGCTTCAGTCACTTTCCTACCGTCGTAAAGTTACTTCCCTATGCCTTTTCTATAAATAATTTCATGATAATTGTTCGGGTGAGGTCTTTTTTTAGAGCTCTAATGAAATAAAAAAAATATTACCTATGAGATTTTAAGTGTTTGATATTCTTTAATTAATATACATACACACATATATATATATATATATATATATATATATATATATATATATATATATATATATATAATGGACTCTCCCGTCGGTTTCGACGTATGAGGATGTGACAACTTAACCAATTGATTCAGTTATGAATTTTGTGCGATAATTTTAAGTGCCACTTAAGACCCGCAAGAGATTTGCAAAAGAGGCCGCATATGGATTGTGGGGATTGTGGGATGAGATCACTGTTAGATTGGCTGACCTTTTAGATATTGCTCTCGCTTCTTGAAGAAGATTTAGACTAGCAGATTGAAAACCGTTGATATCCACTACCCGCACCAAGGCTTAGCGCTCGAAGGTGTTATGAGGTATATTGACAGCTGACAAGTTGGTCTTCAGCTTGTCTTTGTGTCTAAGCCATGGATGTCCTACATTACTGTAGCCCTGATCTAACTGAGTGTAGATTAAGATCTTGGGTATCCTGTCATCAGAAATACTCAAGACATAACACACACACACACACACACACACACACACACACACATATATATATATATATATATACATATATATATATATAGTCTATTCATATCTTTTTTATTGGTATTTCGAACTCAACAGTTTAGAGATTGCCACAAAGTCCTGTTTATTATGACGATAAAATGAATTTGGTTTAAATTTAAAAAAACATTAATGGCCACAGAAAAGGAATTAAGGTAAAAATGGCACAGGTGGAATAATAAAAAAAAAATGATACAACTGATTTTCCGGCGAAAATCATAATTTCCTAAATCCTAAATAAATCAAATAATATTTCAGTAATTATGGGTACTAAATAAAATTATGTTTAAAATTGTTGCTTTCTTAATTTTGTAGAAACATTTTTAACCCTGTCACTGAATTGAAATATACCTGCCAACGTAAAAATACACCTGCATCGCGCAGACTAACACCTGGCTAATAAGTGGAGTATAATCCGAAATATCTGGCCCTTTGAAATGAAGACAATTACCTTCGTTCTCTGGAATTGGATGAAATCGTTGAATGATTGCATCGTTTTCTACGGTTTATCAAACCTTCACAGGTCATTTAAAGCCAGAAAATATTTCTAAATTGTAAGATTTTTAGATAATAATAATTTACTGATATAAGTCTTGCTAATTAACCCATAGCTTGGAGAAGAGGTGAATTCATATCTTTCCCAACAGTACTTGCGCGTAAGTGAATATAACGAACCCAACCGGTTAAAAATTCCGTGCCATTATCCATTACACCACCTGCACATCCATGCTTACAGCGCCTGGTATTCCCAAGCGGTCACCCAACAAGGTACTGACCAGAACCGATGTTGTTTAACACAGTGAACACCACGGAAAGGTAGGGATGACCGAAACGTAAAACAAGAACATTACTCCGAACCAACCCGCGTCCGATGTTTAAAACACGTTGTCTAATAAACCATAGTTAGTTATTGTTTTAATGTGTCCGGATTTCTTAGATAAAGCATTATTGTTTTTTTTACTCGTTTTTCTTCTATCTTAGTCCTTGTTTCCACCCATTTTTAGTACATTATAGTTTGAATTTATCTAATTTTCATAAATGAAACTTTGTTATTATTATATTTTGACAAGGTTTTTGTTGTTGTTTGTTTGTTTGCACCCAGACTTAAGTTATCCGAATCTCTTAGAGAACACTATTATTTTTGGATTCATTTTTCTTCATTCTCCTTTTTGTTTCTTGAAATAGTACTATAAGTGATGTAATGGCATGTTAGTCTTAATTTGTGACACCTTGTAATAATATAAGATGTAATAGATTTAATTTTCCTGAAGTTCAATAATAAAGCATTTTAATTAGTATATTTGTTACTAGTTTATCTTTTTTTCTTATTTTTGTTGCTTGTTTAGCCTTGTTGTAGTATGACACCATGATAATAATTTTTCCGAAATTCATAGATGAAGTATTTCTTTAAAACATTACACCCCCAAACAAGGGGCCAGTGGCACTAGCACGCAAGGGGTTACAAAGGGTAGGGAACAAGAGTAAAGAGGCGTGTTTGGGTAGAGGATAAAGAGAAGGCCGGGGAACAAAATCAAGGTATCAGAAGATGTCGATTGACATTACACTTGAATATTTAAAGATTATAGTTATCAAGTAAGAGGAAGGGAATTCCACAGACAGGAAGTGCGAGAGAAGAAGCTCTTTGAGTAGAAGAGACGGTTGCATTTAACCGTTTCGACAGTGAAAGGGTGGGGACGAGATGCCAGCCTAGTAGCTCGCTTAAATTCATGCAGTCTGAAGAGACAGTGAGAAGCCGCGGCACGTCTGTGGGAAAGCCATTGTAGATTAGATGCCAGGTCAGGACCTACCACATTATATATTCGTCTCTGAATTTTTTCAAGGACTTCAAGACGTACAACGAGAGCAGCGGACCATATATGACAGCAATATTCCATGCAAGCACGGATGGTTGATTTATAGACTTGAAGGATGGACTCAGACGAGAAAAACTTTCTAGCACGACATAGAGAACCAACTTTTCTTGCTGTTTAATATTTTTTCATTTTTTTATTTTCTTTTACTTTGTTAGTTGTTTACGTCTAATAATAGTATAAGATCTAATGGTTTTAATTTGTCTGAATTTCTTAGATAAAACATAGTTAATATTATTTTTCTACCCATTTTACTTTTATCTTATTTTTGTAGCCTGTTTACACCTAATAGTAGTATAAGATGTAATAGCCTTAATCTGCCCGACTTTCATACATGTGACATTTTCATTAGAATCATGAGGGACAAGCCCTATCGAAAGCTGTTTATTTGTTTTGTTTTGTTCTGTTTTTTCTTATTTCAAAACGTCTCAGCAGCAATAAACACAGCCACGTTATTGAGAAGTGGAGGCACGTGCTCTTAAGTGCTTTTCCGTTTCTTTATTCACAAGAACATCAGGGTAACAGCGAACTTATTTTCTTTCTTTTTTTTACTGAGTGCTCTACGAATTTGGCCTTGTGCCAAAATTAGTCTTACCCAAGAAATATTTGTTTAAAGAACTCACTTCTCTGAGGGAACACGCCTATATTTCATTCAAATATGAGCAGCTCTTTTGCCTCGCCGTTCGACATGCGTACAGTTTTTATCATACATTAAATGCTTCGCCTCGCCATAATATTCACGGAATTTAACTAACAGATATACGCAACTATCGAGAGCGCTATCACAGAGAAGACCCCCGCTTAATTCGTCTGAACATCAATTCCGTAAGCAAATATAAATAACAAATAAATATTTCAGTCATTCGTTCATTATTTTTAAATAAAGGAAACGTATAAAGCGGAAGGATCTGACGCTTTAAGAAAATTTCTTCTTCGATGTTTCATGCCACTTTAGGACATAGGCGATCATAGCTCTCCAAAAGTTCCAATCCTTTGTAGCTTTTAGTAAGTTTTGTCTTTTTGCTGTTTCTCCTGAACCCTGTTCTGCTACCCATTTAAACAAGACCGTTGGCTAGATATTGCGTTGCTTTCCGCAGTCCCTCTCGCATTTAATATGTCCTGTCAGTCTCAAATTTTTCTCATTATGTGCCCTCTTCCTGATAGTAAGTATAAGGTTTCTTTTTGTTTCTATTTTCTCTAAAACTGCGTCATTGCTCCCATTTTAATTCCATGGTATTCTCAGTATCCTCTGTAGAGCAACATTTCTTGCATTGTTGCTTCAAGTTTCTTTTTCATCTGTGAGGAGATTGTCCAGCATTCACAACCATATAGTAGGACTGACATTACATAACAATTTACGGTTAAGTACGATAGAAGAAAGTATTAGCATAGAACTTACGGTTGTATCTAGCCATTTCAACTGTAAAATCATGAGACTTTACTGGCGATCGAGTACAGCACTTCAATTCATACACTCTATGTACAACAGAAAAAGAAAAGTTAAACAGAACAATGACCATAAAAGTATTTATAGAAAAAGCATAGGGCATATACATCACGGCAGTTGAGAAAGTTACTGAAACCGAGATGCCAGGTAAGGACCAATAACATTGCAGATTCTTTACATTTTATCAAGATTCTCTAAATATATATCAGGAGCACCAGACTGTACGTGACAGCAATATTCGAAGCATGAACGAATGGTTGACTTATAAATATTTAACATAGATTCTGGTGAGAAAATACGACACTGGGTAAACTTTCCTAGCAGCAGAACTAGCAATGGATTCAATATACGCTTTCTAGTTGACGCCAGCAGAAAGCGTTAGCTCGAGAAGGCGCAATGAGTCACTCTCAGCTGTACTGGTCGAAGGTTAAAAGGGTTCTCTCAGACTATTAACAAAGAGAAGTTTTGTTTTGGCAGCGTTAAAATTAAAAAGCCATTCCTTGTCCCAGTTAACAACAGATTTTTGGTCATTTTTTACGCATCAGCTTCTATTTGCCCTTATCGAACTGATCGGAACACTTTAATACAAGAGTAAATAGTTGCGCCATCACCATATGTACAAAGTTTTGTATAAAACATTAGTACTTGAAAAATAAGCACTGATCGATAAAAAATGAATAAAATAAATGCTACCTCTGCCGCAATTATTTGTTTATAATACGTGCCTGTTTCTATTGTGTTATATTATCCTAAATAACTAAATGTTCAAACGTGCATTGCCATATTCACAAGGATATGACCTTTATTATATGATGCCTGTTTTTCGAACTAACGTCTTTTATATTTTAAATCTCTAACCAAACACTAGATTTGTTTTAAAATAACTTTCGTGTAAATAGTAAACCTGTTTTAGTCAGTTTCATTGCTGTCTCTGTCAATGATAGACGTCGCATCTATGTTGCCAGCGTACTATATGTCTTTGACATCTTCGATGTTGTCGATGCTCACAGGTTCATCTCGTCCTTCTTCCTCGAAAATGATGTTGAAGTGAATCCAGGGTTAATAGCTATTTTTGATCATTTTACTCCAAGCAAGGCAACAAAGCCACTAGGATGCAGGAGGGTACTAAATTTGAAAGTATATGAAAAAAAGCAAGTAGCATAAACAATAAAAGAACATGAATTAAGAAAAACAGACGTTGCATTTAAACTTTTAGAGATCAGACTTGACTGAAAGCAATAAACCGGAAAAAAGTTCCACAATTGAGAATTGCGAGAAAATAAACTATTAGTATAGAAGCTACGATTATATCTAGTCATTTCAACTATAAAATGGTGAGATCTTGCCACAATCTAGTACTGCGCTTAAATTCATAAAATCTACAGGGTGGTACGAATGTCTTATCACCCACTACCAAAATGTAATGAGAACAACATAACTGGATTCAGTGTATTCACTTTCATTGACGCTGTCACACATCGAGAAGGTCTGTATGAACACCATCATTTTCGTGTCAGCCATTCGAAATAGAAAATTATATTATGTAGGGGTGACCAGACTTTCGGACCGCCTTGTAGGTACCACAGAAGAAAGTTCCTCAGAACAATTACCATGAAAGTATTTTTACAAAAGGCACAGGGATGTTATATAGTTATTCTGAATCTTGCACATTTATAAATCTGCCATTCGACTATGCATTGAATATTGCTGCCATATCTAGTCTGTTGCTCCTGCAATATATCTCTTGACAAAATCCAAAGAAGGGTCTGCAATTTTATCTGTAATGATCTGGCATCTTGACTTCAATTACCTTCTCCCCGCCGTGACATGACGTCCACTTGTCTTCTCTACAAATATTTTCACGGAAATTGTTCCAATGAACTTTCCTTCCTGGTACCTCGACCACATGAATTTAAGCGTACCAGATTGGCTATTGGGTCACATCGTTTTACTGTTGAAATAGCTAGATGTAATAATTTATTTACTCGCAGTTCCTGCCTGTGGAACTCTCTTCCGTTTTATTTCTTCCATGTCACAGGAGTTCGCTTTTGACCGGAAGTAGGTAAAATGTGCTCCTCATTTTAGGTGGGAGAAGATGCCTGGTTCCGGGGATTCTAACGCCGCGGCAGCACTTTCGTCATTGCACTAAGAGAGGAGGGTGCGGTGTAATATCGACGCCATAGTGACAGTGGTCGTGGGCACTGGGTAATTTTGTCCTTGGCCAATATGCATACGTATGTATATAACGCTTCCCACGTACAAACCACCTTGTGTCACATCCTCTCTTAGTTGGACGTCCGAATAAATATAGCTGTTTCCTACGATCTTCAAAAATGTACATACAACGTTAATCATCATTTTCTGTCTTCTTGAATTCCTGCTCCTTTCTTGTCCATTCTCCTCACTAAAGCCTTTATATTTTCTTTCACTCTCAGTAGTCCTATGCGTCTTAATGGCATTATTGCCTTGCATGGGGTGAAATGATTTTAAAAAAATATTCTATGATGAAATATTATCATTCTATTATCTTATTTGATAAGAATCTGATCAGAATGATAGAATATGCAAAAGGACGTATATTTGTTCCATAGTCTACGCACTAAGAGCTATTTGAACTGCCAGGAAAACTTTATTTATTCGGGAAAGATATTAGAATAATCGAGGATTTATACTGCATACCGATAGAAAGTGAACTGCGTAAGAACACAATAATAGAAAGTGCGACTATCCTGAGAGAACTAGCAGTCCCACAGGCATTTACTATTGGTGGGTACAATCTTAACAACCAAGAATATGTAAATGACGCCATTTTGATGTCAGTCACAGAAAGGAAACTATCGTTATTAAAATGACAGGATATATGTCTGTCAGCAAGAGAATTAATCCAATCAGAAAGGGACAGCTTAAATTTCTACAATGCAAAAGGAAAAAAGGGTTAAAAAAAATATGTCACTCACAAGACATGTTAAAGGTATACAAGAAAAATAACATCTCCAACATTTTGTATGCCTCATAAATGAATGATTGCCGTTATTTTATAATTTAATTTTGCTGCTATACACATTTTTGTAATTTTTTTTTCCCTTGATTTTAAATTTTTCGTGGAGGGTGTTCTCCGCTCTTCTTAGGCTATCTACCTGAAGGTCTGAGGTAAAGTGTTGTCATTATTTCAAAAAATATTCAACATAGTATAGATATTTTCTTCTTTTTATTTTTCGATCACTAGGATAATGTGCTTTCATACCTGACTCGTGCTGTCTGAAGACGATTCATTGTCCTTATTTCATAAATTATTGAAACCGCTAATCTCATTCATTTTCGATCTAGCATCCTTATCCATTTCAAAACCTGGACTAGCTCGTTGCATTCACTTTTACACAATTGCTCTTGTGGGATGAATCCATCCTTTCTCCTGTCACCACCACCGCCAGAAGCAGCCTTTAAACTAAATAGCAGGATAGACCTGGCTTTCGATCCTTGCGGGGCAACCAAGTTAAGAGAAGGAAAGGTCCAAATTACAAACCGTGGAGGAGGCAACGGAAAATTATCTTAACCAAGAATGTCTTGCGTTGCAGTTCAGACCAGACACCGGGTGCGTTGTTCGTTGTTCGAACGCTTGTGGCCTAAAAATTTTCTTTCGGCCAGATCATTTACTCACGAGTGAAAAACAAAACAATTTCTACCAGTAAATCAGATTTTATTCTTGATTTGTAAGCGAGCGAAGTTGAGATGAGGCGTAGGTGAAGGAGGACGTGAACAGTCTAACAACTGTCTTCCCTGTCTCGTCGTTCTTCGGAGGCCGGCCTCCTCTCTCTCTCTCTCTCTCTCTCTCTCTCTCTCTCTCTCTCTCTCTCTCTCTCTCTCTCTCTCTCTCTCTTTTCGCGGATACTGGTCAGTTTTATAGTCATCATCGTTCTTTTTCCCGTCGTCCTTGTTTGAAAAAGATGATTTATCTTCATTTAACCAATTCTCATTTTCTGGGATGCTTGTGAAGCCCACTTCACGATACTGTTAACTATCTTTCGAAATAAATGTTGTGAATCTACTTTTAGGACAGGTCCATCTGTTTTCCATTTAACAAGACATCCGCTGACTGATATTACTACAAACGCATGGCAATTCATAAATGATAAATAAATAGGAATTGTGGAGAGTTATGATCGCCTATGTTCTGAAGGGATATAACATTAAAATTCCCTCAACCATGAGTTTTCAATCAAGATCTGCACCATGACTAATTTATCTTCCAAAGTGGAAAAAAAAAACTCTTACTTCTTTGTCACTCTTGTCAGGCCCTGATAATGCTTGTTGGGTCTTTGCTTTTAATTCTCTCTTTATTGTCAATTATTTTCAAATGTCATGTTACATTTCATAAATTAAACGCTATACTAAATTCAATTTGCTTTATAGATATCTTTATTTATATCTGACAACATAATAAATGCAATTAGTCCAACGAAATTAAATACCCAAAACAGACATTGAGTAACAAAGCAGTGTTAGTCTTGTTTATTTACTAAGATTTCTTTTATTCAACTGTCTCCCTGTTTAAGTAAATAATGTATTTGTGAAAGGACTTTAAAAGGAAGAATACAGACAAAGAATAAAAAATATATACGAATGAAAAGACTAGTCAAAGAAGTGCTGAAGAATTTTTCATTAACCTTTTAATGTCCGTTGTTCCACCAGTGAAACCTATTTTAAGGCATTTTTTTAATACCAGACACGTGTATTAAATTCAATTATCGATAATATGCATGGAAAAGACAAAATAAAATATGTTCTTACTTATCAAGTCTACAGAGTTGGACTACAAAGTTCATAAGCTGAATATGAAGGAGTGATGCTATGCATTAATTTAATAACCGCATTGTTTCTTCCCAAATAAACTGACACCTGACAATTCAAAGAAGCCAGCAAATGTAAGAAGTAGGGACTTCTCTTGAAAATAGGCAAAATTTGGTATCGTAGTGTCATCAAATACCCGTAGAAAAAGAATTTAGCCGCCATGGGTATTCATGCTGGCATCCAGTCTACATGAGTGGACGATGCTCCAGCTTTATCAACAGTGCAAAAGTGGGATGCTGAATTTAGGAAGGAAAGGGAGAGTTTAATGATCACCCATGGTCTGAAAGTCCTGAAACTACCACCACCTGATCGTTTTCACTACATGGACGACATATAAAATATAAATCAAATAGCATATCCTGTGAGTGAGTTGAGAATATTCTGCAAAATGAACTTGGTATGATGAGGGTTTCTACTCAGTGGGCGACACCTGAACAAAAATGCAACAGACAGATCACATTACAGGAAAATCTGCCATGTTTGAGGCAGATCCAAACAGGTTTCCTTGGACGTTTGAGTGATGGGTTCATTACTTTGAGCCATCGACAACACATGCAATGGAAGCACCCCTACTCATGTGCCCCAAAGAAGAACAAAGGGAAAGTAATATCCTGTTCTTTTAGGATGTAAAAAGCATTGTGTTTATTCACTATCTTTAAAAGGGTCGCACCATCAATGAAGAATGCTATGCCACCTTGCTGAGACAGTTCCGAAAGGCTATCAAAACCAAACGCCCACAAAAACTAATAAAATGGCTTTTGTTTCATCAGGACAATGCTCCAGCAGACAAGTCCTTGATCTCAATGGTTGCCGGGTATGACTAAGGCTTTGAACTGGTTGATCAGTCTCCCTATTTTCCTGATTTTACTATCATCAGTTCCCCAACATGGAAAGACACTTGGCTGGGAAGCAGTAACTCAGTGATCATAACTTTTCTGACCAACAGGATGAACAGTCTTCATTGAACAGTCAGATATCAGTTTACTTGGAAAAAAAAACAAACAATTCAGTTGTTAATTAGAGTTGGAAATAATGCATGAAAGATTTCACAGCTCTAGCATCACTCGTTCATTGCCAGCCTGTGAACTTTCCAACCCACCCTCGTACAATATGTGCTTACATATCGTGATAAAACAATTAATGCTTAACAAATATGTTCTAAAATATGTGCCACTAGTGGAACAATTAGCTCTGAGAGGTTAAATTATTACGACGGAACACAAAATTTAATTGTGAAATGGTCGTAAAACGTCAGAAAAAGAACAAGTGAAATATTTTGATGAAGATATAATCTCGTTACCAATTTACATGAGTAAAAAGATCGTCAAAAGTAAACTGATGATTTTAAATCATTACGAGAGAATCCACAATTTAGCTGGAAGTTAGCTTAAGGCAAGAGAAACCAGGAAACTATTTTGATAACCGAATAATAACGCAGCCAATTTACGTAAATAAAATGCCCTGTCCCTAAAACTAAAATCAGTTGAATGCGTATAAAAGTATACTGGAAGGTTTTTTTTGGCCGGGGTCTTATTGGAACAGGTACTGAGTAAAAGAGAGCCTGAAGAATTAAAACCTCGCGCGGAATATTGGAAGCAGGAGAAACAGAGGGAAGCAGCGAACACTTTAACGAGTCTGAACAAATAGATCTAGTGACACAAGGCTCGCAAAGACAAAAGGCAGTCATAAAGTAGTAAGCGTTACGTGAAAGATAAAAAATCTGGGAAAATGTAAAGAGCCATGATCACCCCCACACACGCATATATATATATATATATATATATATATATATATATATATATATATATATATATAATTGTGCATTTGGACAGCAATCTCTCTTTTATACAAGTTTCATTAAAAGCGATTGACAAAGTACTACGGTTAAGTTTTTTATTTAATTTTTCTTGCGTTTGATACCCAGAAAAGAATGGAATTGTAAGAACACAAGAAAAATTAAACAAAAACTTAACCGCACTACCTTGCCAGTCGTTTTTAATTAAACTGATATATATATTTATAAATATATATATATATATATATATATATATATATATATATATATATATATATATATATATATATATATTGTTTCCAAAACTTTCGCTTGAGGATGAAACAAAGCTTTTGGCTCTTGTTTTTGAAACATGAGAACTCTTATGTAGCGAAGGAATCATATTTTTTTTAAATAATTATAATTATAATTATATGTATATATATATGTATATTAAAAAAAATTAAAAAATGAAAAACGAACAAGTTATGACTTCTTCAAACCCTTCAGTTTCTTAGTGGCCGACAGATTTTATCATTTAAACGTTATTAAATATAATGCTTAATAAATAAACGGAGCGTTTACTCAAATATGTTTATGCGCTAAAAATAACGTTTATAGAGATTATATATATATATATATATATGTGTGTGTGTGTGTGTGTGTGTGTGTGTGTGTGTGTGTGTGTCTGTGTGTGTGTGTGTGTGTGTACACTACATTTGGATAGCGGTTCAGATTGAGGAATCGGAGAGCTAAGTTCGAATTCCAGTTGAATCCATTACATTCACTTACCTGCTAATACCCTTAGGAAAGGTATTAATCCTCTTTTTCCTCCAGATATGAGTAAATAGCAGGACAGACTGGGTTCTATAGCCTTGGATGGCAACTGGTCTAGGAGAAGGACAACTCTGATTTCAAAACCAGCAGAGGGCCGTTTAGGGACCTTGTGGTACGTAGTGCACCAGGTCTCTGTATTCGGCCCTTCAAAAAGTGTGCTTGGTTCTGCACAATGCTTTCACCACTATAATCAAATCATATGTGCTGGACTACTATAGGACAACTGGAAAAATAATATCAATAGTAAAGTCAAGAAAATAGCCACTGAAATAAAAATTGATGATAGGATCTACAAATTACACAAACAAGCATTCATCACAGTTATATATATATATATATATATATATATATATATATATATATATATATATATACACACACAAATGTAATCAGAACGAAAATGATATAAATTCTAAAGTTCACAGCATACTTGTTTCGATGCGTATGCATCTCGACTGGTGAGAACCAAAGGTGGTTACCTTTTGTGTGTATGTAAAAATTATATATATATATATATGTGTGTGTGTGTGTGTGTATGTGTGTGTGTGTGTGCGTGTGTGATGGATTTACTTTTAATCCGACATTCCTATCACTTTTGAAGTTATTATAGTGAATACTCGTATTTGAAGTAGACGCCATATTTTTTTATTATTTTGTTATATTAAACAATGTATATCTGCCTGCGCATTCGAGAAATCTTAATAATAGACATAATTAAGAAAATGTGCTCCCCAGCAGGAATCGAAACTACAATCCCCATTTTAGGAGAAACCACGACTTGATCCATTACTGTTCGGCTACGTAGAGCGTCACCGTTCAGAAAAAATATTTGAATGAGCATGTGTAGTTTCCTTAAAACGGAAAATAGAGCCATTTTGAATACGTGTATCCACTATAATAACGCTTGGAGTAATATATATATATATGTGTGTGTGTGTGTGTGTGTGTGTGTGTGTGTGTGTGTGTGTGTGTGTGTGTGTGTAAAACTATACAAAGATTGTAGACACCTCGATTCTTTCTTTCTGGGAGTGTTGCCAAATCAAAGACTTATAGTTGAACTCCTCTCAGTGAAAATTTGCCGTAACTTTCATGTATTTTGCATTAGACACAGGTTAACACGTGTTTTAGATTCCTTTGGTAGATATAGCATTGTGAGTTGTGCTGAATGCAAAACAAAGAACACGCTGCAGATTCGGAATGGCTGCAAATGGAATGGGGCAGTGCCAGAATGAAGTCAATTAAATCAAGTAACGAAGCCAGCTAACCTAAGTGGGTGTCGGGCTGGGTGAGGATGCTCAGTAACATGTAGCGTAGACTTCAAAGTAATGATGGATCTTTGAAGAACTCCGTCTTTAGAGCATATGGCATTCTCAGAGTAAGCAATGCAGAGTAAAAGTCATAAGACTTTTGTCTTTTTATTATCTCTCTATTTCATTCATTGGGTTTTTACATTTGTAGTAACTGGGGGCTTGTAGTAGAGATGGAATGACCTTCAGTATCCTAAGACTCTCCTTGGTATAGTCTATTCAATAATTCTATCGTCTGGGTAGTTTTAAAAAATCCTTTTGGTCTCCTGTTCTTTCAACTTGTTTCCTTTCGGACCATTCCAAGTATTCAAAGAAATATGGTTACATCGACCACATTCATTAAAGGTGATCATGACATCCGACAGTTTCAAGAAATTATGGAACAGCGCTTGCAGAGGTTTTATTTCTCGTTTTTATTTCTCTTTTCTCCAGGGCAGGGCAGAGTTGGGATTTTTTTTTAAGGAAAATCCATATCACGTTTCTTCTCTCCATGTCACTGATGTTGTTCAAGATAAAAAACACCGACGTGGTCACAGAAGTCGTCAGAACAAGGTTGGATAGCAATATCGGAATGTCTTTATGACCCCGGCTCTGGAACTAATAGACTTAATGAGTCCGTCTCTCTTCAGGATGGTTTCGAATTCAGATTCTTTGAGACTGGTTGACCACCAAAGTCCAAAGAGAGCAGTATTCCCTGCTATTTAATCCATAGATAGCAAAAGAGGTATTTATTCCTTTTCCAATGGCAATAGTGCGAAGTGAATGAAACACATTTTTCAGAATTTGAACCCAGTACGCTGATTCTAATTTCCGAACGGTTAACCGTTATAATAGTGCATCCATCACCCATATATACATTATTATTATTATTATTATTATTATTATTATTATTATTACTGCTGCTACTACTATTATTGCCGCTCTTTCTACTATGGCACTTACTGTTTTTGTTTAGTATTTTCTCACTTAAGTTCTTAATATCTGATAATTAACGCGTAGATAGTGAGCCCGAAACAGCAGCCTTATGTATTATCTAATTTTCTTCTGACTCCTAAGGTTTCATCACATTCCGGATTATTCATTCCGTCCTGAAAAGACTTCTTTTCTGTAATAGTTCCATTGTGGAATCAATGAAAATTTTCTTCATCCATGTCTCTATTCTGTTAGTCACCGTTATGGCGGAGGAAAATTGACTGAAGCCGACATGCCAGGTCAGGACCATTAACATTGTAGATTCTGCTTTGGATTTTATCAAGAATCCCTAAATACATAGCAGAAGTACCAGGCCAGATTTGGCATCACTATTCAATGCATGGATGAAAGTGAGACTGATAATTTTAAAAGAGATGATGACCATCCCCCATTCATTCCCCATTTTCCGGTCTTGTGCTGCATTTCATGTAAGGCATGAACAAATAATCATTCTCAGAGAGATTAGAACCAACATAAATCATTCTTGCCGTTCTTGAGAGCCTTCCTTTCTGTAAAAGTTCCACGGGGCAGTCAATACCAATTTTCTTTAGCCGTGTCTCTATTCTGTCAGTCAGAATTCTAAAGACAACTGATATGATCGTGACCTTCTTCAACATTCAAAGTCTTGCAAATTCAAACTACACGTGTTTATCGTTGGTTAATTTATACTATTATTATTTCTTCTTCTTCCCCCTCCCCCCTCTTCCTCATTCTCCTTCTTCTTCTTCTTCTTATTCTTCTTCTTCTTCTTCTTCTTCTTCTTCTTCTTCTTCTTCTTCTTCTTCTTCTTCTTCTTCTTCTTCTTCTTCTTCTTCTTCTGTTGTGAACTGCAAACATTTATTGTTCAACAAAACTGCCTTTCTTGTCAAGACGTAGTGTCCATTAATGTCCACCCAACCTGAAATCCAGTAATATTTATAAAATTAAAAATTAAAATTGTCTACTAATTCTCTATATCTTTTATAATACAAAAACTCTAAATTTGTATGTATGTATGTTTCCGTGTTACAGCCTAAACGATAAATATTACCCCAACCAATTTAGGAGCATATTGTACCTTGAACCACCTGCTGAGTACAGTCCAAAATTTCATTAAAATTACACAAGGGATTCTTGAGTTTCGTTTTCTTGTTTTTCCGGCATCCTAGTAGGAAATTCAGTATTGTTTTGATACACAATTTTATATCAATCCGCGTATATAAACAAACACTTGCATCTTATATTCCAACTATTATGTGTATGAAAAGTAATAAACAGTCATAATACATTATAACAACATTATTAAATAAATTTAAATATGCATAGCACAACATATATTTATACAATTCACTGCAATGCATTAGAACTTCTTTATAATCAAATGTTTGGCAATTACTTGATAGGTGAAGAGGCTATGCGCATGTCTCATTGTATAACCTAATCTGTATGACAAGAAAATTGTGTTGCATGACATGATGGTAAATAAATAAATAGATGCACGGTGGTTTACCGCCGTTACGTATTTTGCAATAAATGCTAGGAAGAAACAAGTACGCATGTTTATTATACATACTTGTTTCTTCATTACATTTATTGCAAAATACGTAACGGTGGTAAACCACCGTGCATCTATTTATTTATATATTGTTTTATTTGTTTATTTATATATTGTTTTTTTTAATGTTTTTTTGGAAAGACCTTCAATCTTCGAAAATTATAATATAGTATATTCTAAAATTGGTGTAAACTGTTACCTTGGGGCTACTATTACTTGAATGGAAAGGTCTTTCGTGTGATAACGTGTGATATCAGTTTGCAATTTCAGTCTAAAAAAAGTTAACCATTTTCTTATTAATTTCTTATTGCATTTGATCTAAGTTCAATTGTATAATGTGAGTAATAATAATTATTACAATAACTTTTATTGCAAATACAAATTAAATTATGCGTAATTAATAATAAATTTGATAATATTTTTACCTCGTGATTTTTTATCATAGATTCGTTTTAAAAGAAACCCAACGGATTTATGGGCAGTCTAGCAGATCTCTAAAAAATTGCGGTATTCATTATAGTTTCATAAACATACTTCCATATTAATTACAGGTTTCTACCTATAACGCATAACACACCGTCCATTTTTTTGGTATGAAGGCGTTAACCGAATGGTGAATCATATATAAGAAAATTATATAACGATGATTCGACACCAAAATGCAGCAAATAACTAGGTGCCGGGATACAGACTTATTGATATGCACACTTTAATATATATTGATTGAGTTTTGGACCAGTAGTATTTTATGGCTTTCAATACAAGTCCAATTAATACTTCATTACTATCCTGGGTAAGACGATAAACTACATCCGACAGCAAGTTTTCTGGTTTTGATGAGCCTGGAACCACCTTTTAATTGATAGTGTTCCCAGGTTCACCCTGATACGGGATGGTAGCATATGTTACGGTCCCAGATATAGGCAAATAGTTATCCCCCAAACTTGGATCAAAACACTATGAAACTGTAAAATATAGCTTTTAATACCAGCAATACAGATGTGACGCAAGGCCGAATTTAATGTCGGGTATCCGAGCACGTAGGCTCAGCCAAAGTTCCCCATTGACCCCCGTATAAATCGGGGTCGGGTAGCTGTCTCCCGAGACGAAACTGTCCTTCGGCATAACCTCGTCTGGGGATCCTCTCTGCCCGGAGGTAGAGAGTTCGACCAGCACATCCGGAGACGAATCTCTACTGACCAACATACAGTATATACTACTGTATATATGTAAATTGAGACATACCCATTATCGTCCATAAGTATGCTACAAGAGTATGAGATTTAGATGTAGGCCGTGGACCAGTACAGTTCCGCATCCTAATTTACCAGAGTAAAGCAGGATCCACCTCTTTGCTGAAAAGGTACTCCACTGACGATACACCCCCAATATACTATAAACAATGGTAATATCAATATTAGATGTTTCCTCATATGAAAGCATTTATCATTCATTGACAGAGCAGCTATTGCTACTGTCAATTGAAATTTACAAAATCTTTCTTTTAAAACAATTTTTCAGGAAAATAGGTTTCTCAAGTGGATTAGCTGTTATAACTCTTTCCAGTATTGATGGGAGTTTCCTTCCTAACCTTTTATTTAAGATAGTGTGGAACATCAACATCTTGATTAGGAAATTATTTTCTCGTCGTGTTATATGTACTAGCCATATTAGTTATTGGTGTTGTTGAACGTCTTCAAGTGATATGGCTTCTGTTATTTGGTACAGTCTTTTGTTTGTGATTCTTTAGCGCCAGCCCAGGAAATCCAAAGACTTATGGTCCTCACTAAAACCTACAGGGTTCATTCGCTTGAAGCCATTTTTAATCATTGATCTGAGAAAGCTGTTGTATACAGTTGACATTTGTGAGCGGGTTTGGCGTCATGCATAGCATCCATATGAAAGTCTCTATTTGTCGAGATTATTTAAGGATATGGCTCGAGTGTTTAGGGCAATGTTTTGACTTTGTAGCATCTTGTGGTATTGTATGAAACTTAACCATGGCACAATTCTATGTTAATGGTGGGAGTAATAAAACAAACAGATGTTTACTTAGACCACTAAGGGTTATCTTCCTCGATGTGCCGTGTCTCGCCGTAAAGTAGGTGACCATGGCTCTCCACAACTTCCAATTTTTTATAATTATATATATATATATATATATATATATATATATATATATATATATATATATATATGATATGGAAACTTTCTGTCCATCATCTTTTTTATTAAATCTTTCAAACTTACGAATTAGTTGTTTTGTTTTATTGGTAAATTTGGCAATTTTTCTATTAACTTTTATTTTATATTATATTATCTCTGTCTCTCTCTCTATCTCTCTCTGTCTCTCTCTCTCTCTCTCTCTCTCTCTCTCTCTCTCTCTCTCTCTCTCTCTCTCTCTCTGTATATATAACATACATAGATATATATATATAAAGTTTGACAAATTGAAAAAAACATTCTGTGAGGCATTTCATGCGTTGGAATTTCATCGGACTCGGCTTTATTGATGTTGGCACGTCTATACATGCTCACGAAACGAAAGATGCTGGCAGTTTCAAAATTATATATATATTTATATATATATATATATATATATATATATATATATATATATATATATGTGTGTGTGTGTGTGTGTGTGTGTGTGTGTGTGTGTGTGTGTGTGTGTACATCGTGTGCAGACATAAATATTTATATGCGAGGGAGTACTGCGAGTACTCGGCCTGTCCCATTTTACAAACTCAGATCACATGACCTAATATCAATACAATTTTTTAAATGCTTTCTTGACCGATCTGAAAACCTTTAAACATTTCATTGTGTTTCTACACACTTTGTTTTCAACTTTAACTGGGTGTCTTACAATTCTAGCATTTTATTGCCAGATCAATATAAAATACCCATTATATTACGAACTTATAGTTTATAAAATTATATATATATATTTATATATATATATATATATATATATATATATATATATATATATATATATATATATATATATATATATATAATTTTATAAACTATATATCATATGTATAGCTTGTATGTCATATTGACAATATATATATATATATATGTTGAATGTTTTAAATCTTCATAAGTGTGTGTTGTATACATTGAAGTAGTCGGTCATTTTAACGTTCTATTCACGGTTTAAGTACTCCACCGTCCCCTACCTAAAGAATCGTCTCTTCTTCCTTAAAAGCTCTTGGCATGCGAAACATTTACGATAAGTACATCTTTAAAAGCCTCGATAATGAAATACAATGTTTACGATATTTTTCTACCTTGCTTCTTGTCTACCTAAAACGCATTCAGAATAGCAAACATATGTGTGTTCGGGTCTGAATCAGTTACTGTAACTATTAAGCAACACGGTTCAAATGCCACTAAGCAAAAAACTCCTCCTAACCCCATCATTAAACGAGGAATTTACGATAAGACAGAAAATGCATTCCGTGGAAAAGTACAAATGCATTTACACACACTCATCGATGTTGGTTTGAAGGTACGATCATCTCTCGACTTGAATCAGAACAAGCTGATCAAAGAATTTTTAGAACTCACAAAATTAGATGCCTCGCTGTTTTAGCAGGATAGTTATCAATGTTTAGATATATAGTTGGAAGCGGACGAAAGCCATTAACATTTCCGTTCTTGTTTACGTCGGCTAAGTTTGAAAAATGGGTCTTGTTTTTAGTTTTTTAATCATAACACCACATCCAAAGCGGTAAAGCCACTAAGACACAAGGGGTTAATAAGCGTGAAAGAGTAAGAAAAAAAAAGAAACATTATTAAGGATCAAGAGCTATAAAAGAGTAATCAAAGAGACAGAAGATAACGTTTGACATTGCATTTGATTTTTTGAAGATCAAAGTTGACTCGAAAGCAAAGAGAGAGAAAAGAGTTCTACAAGCGAGAAGTGCGATATAAGAAACTGTTAGCATATTACGTTCGGTTATATCTATCCAGACCTTGACACCAATCTAGTACTGCGTTTAAATTCATAAAAAAACTAGTTACCATAGCGAAGTGTTCATCCAAACAATTGCCATGAAAGTGTATAAGAAAAAGGCAGGGGGAAGCTACATTACGGAGGTGGGAATGTGACTGAAGACGATAATATTGCTGATTCTTCTTTGGATTTTATCAAGAATCTATAAATATGCAGCAGACGCACCAAACGATATGTAAGAGCAATATTCAAAGCATGGACGAATGGTAGACTTATAAATATGTAAGATAGATTTAGGAGAGAAAATTGTCTGGCACGACACAGAGAAGAAACTTTCTTAGAAGCACAGCTAGCAATGTGTTATATTGGAATAAAGTGTGGCTGCCGACAATTGAGTTTGAACATAGATCGCCAGTGAGAAGACACAGGCGATCCCATTATTGAATAATATAGACCACGTGACTATAGAGGAAACGCATATATGTAGGAAGTAGCTGACGACTAAGGATCACCATTTCTAGTCTATCCTCTATTACTATACGGAACGCTATTTCTCCTCTATCCTGGACCGTTATTTTCTACTCTATTCACTATACTATTTCTCTTTCGGATCACTATACGAATTACTATTTGAGCGAGTATTATCGAGTAAGCGAGATTATTCGAAGGCATCTGACACCAGCATTGTTTAACGGCGTATTATAGTTGTATCGGCGATTACAAAGTCTCTACTATAGCGAGCATTACAAAAGTGACAACGAATGTTTGTTGGCATCACAAAAGTGGCAACGAGTGTTCATTGACACCACAAAACAATGGATTCAGTATAATTTTTCCACTTCATTTCAGCCAAGAATGCTGAATTGGTTAAGCACCTCACATCGCGGGGTCTTCCTTCAGGCAAGCAACATGGTTTTACCTTCTCGAAGAAAGAAAGAAAGAAAGAAAGAAAGAAAGAAAGAAAGAAAGAAAGAAAGGATGGAGAGATGTTAAGAATATTTTTCATTTAAAGTTGTTTTGGTTAAAACTTAGCTTAGTTTATCACTAGGATACAAGTATGGGTAACTCAGCGAGGATCTAGCTCGCTACATATTAGTAATTATGTAGAAACTTGTGTCCTCGTGCCGTCAAAATTGACGGCAAGAAGGAATATAAGTAATATGTAATATTGTAAGTAATTTTTGTCTAATCCAAGCACAATTTTGTAATTTAAAATAGTTCGCTGTTAACGTTAATAATTGAACAGTGTACAATTTATAAACACCTAAGGAAAATATCCGTATATTATCCTCATAAGTGTTATATATTTACAACCAAAAGTATGTTTATTGAAAAAGTTCCCGAAGCACAATATTTTTTGTTTAAACTTTGGAATGTCTGCATAATCCTTGACAGCCCTCAGATTTATTCTGTAATTTCAGAGCCTTGCTTATTCCTCGTCCTATTAAGAGCAACGTATCATCAGATATTTTTTTAATTTTTTTTTTTTTTTGGTCACCCACTTCTTTTTTTTAATTATAACTTTTAAAGTTTAAAATAAATTTCTAAAAATGAACAAAGCGTTCTTGAAGATATATGTGGCGTATTACGTACATACGAACCCTCTTCGATAGTGATATCAGTACGCGTCAACGGGACCAAGTTAGCACGGCACCGGGTGGGTCATCGTTATTTTGTACACTGCCCCTTCAATTGTTACAGACACAAAAAAAGTAAATATATATGTGTGTGTGTGCGCGCGCGCGTGTGTGTGTCTGTGGTGTGTCTGTTTAGTGTGCGCGCGTGTGTGTGTATGGCGTATTATATGTATATATAGAAGAAGACGCATCCTGTTAAGCATTGAATCACAACGAGACGCCCTACATATAATCAATAAATTCATAGCAACATTATTCAGTCATCAAAATATTCCCCCTAGTATTCTCTGACATTACGCTACCTTTCAGATAAATTCTTTCATTACAAAATGAGTTCATTTTGATATCATATGAATGACTGCATCTTAATATCTAATTAATTGAAAGAATTATCTAATACTTTATGAACAGCTTGTATAAGTTCCAGAAATTAATTATTATTTACTCCAGAGAAACTTGATTTTTATTTTAAATCCGATCCCTTTTTTTCCTTTCTAACGCGAAATTTAACGAGTTTATCAATATGAATTTGAAAGAAAACCAATCGTTATCACTTTTGCACTTTGAATATTGTGAAGACGAATTTCGGTTAGACAATCTCCTTTTCCTCAGCCTAAAAACTCGATATTTTTATTGGTCTTTCGCTTTCGGGAATAACGTCAATCCTCATTGAAAATCGATCATTTTATATTTATTAATTTTTCTTCTTTTTATACGTTCATCTAATAGTAGAACTCTGCGGCATATAGGGCCACAGCCTCACTGCGCCAAGTATTATTTCAGTGATTTTCGTAACAAGCAGGCCTCCACGGAGCGGAGTGGCTAGAACCACAAACAACCACTTTTAATTACAGAGTTTTCATTCTCCTAGACAGTTTCCTAACCAAAGACAGAGCGCCGACCTTTTTAAAAAATCCAGCGATATCTACTCAAACCCGTGTGCCCATTCTATACAATATTTGTAGTGATAACGTTATTTTTTAAATCCATTTATTGCTTACACATGTGCACGTACACACGCACACCTTTTTCTAGTTTCCAGGGGGAATTTGATTACAAATTGCCTCATGACTTTTAAGCGCGTTCTTCTTTCATAAGTCATTAAAACAGTTATTTTTCTGTATCCATTTTGTTTTGTGGTTGTTTTCAAGTGTGGCGTTTATGTTTCATGTTTTCAAGCTTACCAGGTTAAATAAACTTTTTATGTCCATTTGATGCCCATGTCATTCATTTGGTTTTTATGGTTTATCATCCTTTTGCAGGTTATTTAAAGCCTGAAAATATTTTTAGATTTTAAGAAATTTTCTGGGAAGTAAATATTAAAAAAAAACTCGACTGGAATTGGAACTCTGCTCGGCAATTTCCAATTCCAAGCCGTTATCCATTACGCCACCTGCACGTCCAAGCTTACAGTACCCTGTATTCCCCAGCGGTCAGCCATCTAGGTACTAACCAGGCTCGACGTTGCTTAACTTCGGTGCGCATTCGGGAACCTGTGTGATACGGCCATAAGCCAGCTGTGTGTGTGTTTGTGTGTGTGTGTGTGTGTGTTTATCATACTCGACCTCATCTTTTCGTATAAAATGTGGCATACGATACTCGCTGGCCGAGCCCCCAACAGAAACTGTTTAATAGAATAAAAACAAAGGCGATGCCAACAATAGAAGGAAGACCATGACAATAGTAAAGCTAATATATACAGGTGCGTGAGGAGCTGAGGATGATTTTGACAGAAATGTCAAAATCATCCTCAACTCCACACGCACCTGTATATATTTAATCGGATTAAAGATATTAACAAAGAAGAGACAGGGTATTTTTTGACGACGACCTCAATAGATGAATACCCCGTGCTTCTTGTCGATATTAAGAGACAAGAACAAACGACCTGACTCCGAAATCGAAAGGTTTCCTGAATTAGGTACGAGTTAGATTTTCACCGATTCTTCTTCTTCTATGTGCTGTGTCCCTTCAGGACGTTTACAATCTTTGGCTCTCCACAACTTCCTCTTCATTGTAGCTCTTTTATCTCTGTATTTTGTTATTTCTTGACCTACAATTCCATTTACAGAATCTTGTTAGGTAGGTTATGCGCTGTTTTCCTCTGTCTCCCTTGCAGTTAATCTCCCCTGTGAGTATCAAAAAACGCCAAGCCCTCTTTCCTCTTTATCTTTCCTAAAAATTTAAACTTTCTCTTTCCGATATTAAAGAAAAAAGGGTACCATTCGCTATTCCAATGCGCCTTCGGATTTCGGTGCTGCATTTTCCGTTCTCAGTTAAAACACTTCCTAGATTTTAAAACTTTTGTACTTGTCAATGGCAAATGTTCTGATCGTCTACATTCATTCAACCAGTTTAGAACGTCACAGCTAAGACCCATCATGCTTTGTTAAACTGAGACAAATCATCCCTATTTCTTTCATAATGTTACAAGCATCTCGCTACTTTATCGCTGTTTCCATGGCAAATATTCTGACGGGCTACATCATTAATTCCATCAGTTCAGAACTTCACAGCTGCACTGGCACACTGGTTTAGTTTGGTTTGTTTTGATTTACGGTATATCAACTTTAATGGGTTATTTAATGCCGACAAAATTTTTATTGCTGTTAATTTTTTTTCAAAAATGTATTGCTGGTAATGTTTGTTTCCTTCAAAAATGTATTTCTAGTAATATTTTTTTCTTCAAAAATCTATTTTCTGGTAATTATTTTTTCTTTCTTAGCTGCTATTTTTTATTTTCAAAAATGTATTCCTAGTAATATTTTTTTTCACAAATGTATTGCTGGTAATAATTTTTTACAAAGTATTTCTGGTATTAAAACCTATTTTTCCACTTTCATGGTGTTTTGACCCCAGATTGGGGGTTAACTATTATCCCATAGCTAGGACCCTAACAGGTGCTACCATACTGGGTCAGGGTTGAACTGGGAACACCAGCAATTAAGAGGTGGTTCCACGCTCCTCAAAATCTCCCGATCAGAGGCCTTACTGTTGTATAGTATATCGTCTTACCCAGCACGCGGATGCAGTTTATCGTCATATCCAGGACGACTGGGATGAATTATCCTAATTCCTTAGTATTCCATTAATAAAAAGAAGTTCCATTCGGACAGCTATTTAGTGGAATGGAGTCGCGAGAGTTTGCTTCCGCAATCAATACAATCTTGATCTCTTCAAATCAAGGGGTAACTGTTGTCTTTCTTACATATCCTTACAATCTGCAGCTTATGGCTATATCATGTTGAAACACTGTTTCTTCTACGATCATCTGTAAAAAATATAAGGCCCACCATTCATCCATATATAGAATATGGCTGCCACATCTGGTTTGGAATCTCTGTCATGTATTCAGAGATTCATGATAATATCCTAAGAAGAATGGAATGAGGGTGAGTACGCGGCGACAGATTCCAGAGTCGAAGAAGAGGTGACACATTTCTATCAATTCCTCTCTTCCCTTGTCAGACAAGTCAAAAACCATAACTTTCTGATTATTGGTGGGGATATGAATGCCCAGGTTGGTGTCAGCGACGTACACAACAGAAATGGGATCTTTCTCGAAGACTTTACGCAGGTAAATAATCTTGTATGCCTAACCACCAAATTTCAAAAGAAGAGCCCGAAACAATGGATAGCCACTCATGTCAGTGACATAAAGATCCCAGGATAAATAAGAAGTGGAAGAAGAGTGCAATGAATTATCAAGCCGTCAACACATTTGAAGAAGTATCTTCAGACCATCGGATTGTCTCTTCCATTATCAGACTTAGCT
This sequence comes from Acanthosepion esculentum, assembly GCA_964036315.1. Taxonomy (NCBI): domain Eukaryota; kingdom Metazoa; phylum Mollusca; class Cephalopoda; order Sepiida; family Sepiidae; genus Acanthosepion; species Acanthosepion esculentum. Next base: position 86,299,252 of record OZ038485.1, read on the forward strand.
TTAGAGCCAATAAGGAAAAGAAGTCTGCTTTCCCACCGTTTCTAGTTTCTTCTAATAGCAAACAGTCATCTAAAAGACCAGGACACCATTGCTGTTAAAAAATGTAGGATATTACATGGATCAATGTCATGAAACAGTTCTTTCATATTGATTGATACATTGTTAATAATTTTACTATAAATATATAATGTTGGGATTTATATATATATATATATATATATATATATATATATATATATATATATATATATATCTTGTAACCTAGGGGAGGTTACTGAATAGAATAATCAAACGAACGTTGGTAATGAACGATAATACTTAAGACAAGAACAACACATATAAGATTCGCCAGCGGTTCGTAGAAGTAGTCAACTGCTGGAAGTGAGTCAAGTGAATTCCACAGTGAATTACCAACTGCAGACCAACATACAGTATTTACTACTGTATTTATGTGAATGGAGACATATCCATTATCGTCCGTAGGTATGCTCCAACAATATAAAAATGTACTGCTGGTATTTTTACTATAAAAAAAAATTTTAATATTTTCATAGGGTTTTGTTTTTGTTTGGCGCGGGTCACTATTTGCCCATAACTTGGATCCTAACAAAAGTGCTACCAACACAGGTCTGAGTGGTCCTGGCAATAACAGCAATTAAGAGATGGTTCCACGCTCGTCAAAATCTCTAATCTCCCTATCAGAAGCCTTGCAGCTGGAAGTAGTTTATAGTGATACCCAGGACTCTGAATATTCGATAAATTTGCGCTCATCGACAGGATTTGAACCTGCTTCTCGCGTAGCAGGAGAAACCGTCGTTATATCCGATATGTTTTAGACCGTCTCAGCAATGTTGAATAGTGCCTTATAAACGTAAATCTTTCTCAGACTCTCGAAACATTCATATCTGCAAAGTTTCGTAGTCTAAAGTAGACAAAACAATTTCCAATGTAATAATGGATTTTTATCACTTTAAACGTTATTTTTAGTGGATGCCCATGTTTGAGTAGACGTTCCGTTTAGAGTTCACTCAAATATGAAGGATCTTTTGAAATATCAAATATGAAAGATCTTCGGTGCCAAGGATCTTTTGCATGACACCATTTCTCTTCAGTGCTACAAATCTCGTCTGTTAGATTTTGCCAATGACCAATCCTGCTGGTGATTGTCTTCACCGTAACACAGTCAGGGGCGACATCCGGTTGCTATGCCTTGTCAAAAAGGCTTCCGGTGTTTTGATCCCAGGTCCATTTAAGGTACTGAATTCTCCTAGACTGACTGTCAATCGCGGCTAGAGAGCTCTACTATTTAACCTATAGCTGGTGGGAGAAGAGACAAATGCATACTTTTTCCGTGTGTATGAAATGTAACGAACTCGACTGGAATTTGAAATCCGCTCTTCTATTTCTCATTCCCAGCTACTAGATATTACACCGCCCGAATCTCCTCGACAAGTGATAAGTCTATTTTTTCTTTAATGCTCTGCAACATTTGATAATCCATTTGTTGCAATTTTCTTCATCATAACTCTTATGATTTCTCTTATGATTTTTAGCTGTGTAATACCAATAATGATGTTCCTTCAAGAATTAAAACAATAACTAAAATAACTGAATTCTTCACAATTCTTCTGTTACGTTTCCAAGAAATAATTGTTGTCTCTTTAGTGGGTAAAAAACCTAAAACCAACACTCCAAAGAGTTAACAGTTTTAAATGCTTTGGTTTGGTTTGGTTTATTTTACAGAATATCAACCTCAGTGGGTTATTTAAAGTGGACAAGATTTTAGAATAGGTCCGTATGAATAAAATATGTATTCTTTGTAAAGTATTAGTTTGTCGATCAGGTTTCATTGATGCATATTTGTAAAGAGGGTTTTTTTCGAGAGCCAAATGTATTGCTGGTAATATTTATTTCAAAAAATGTATTACTGGTATTATATTTTTGCAAAAAATAGTAATAATTGTTTTTCGAAAATGTATTGCTGGTAATATTCTTTATTGCTGGTATTTTTTACTATAAAAACCTATTTTTAAACTTACATATTGCTTTGACCCAAGTTTGGGCCTTAAATGGTTATACCTAGGACCCTAACAGGTGCTACCAGCCCGGGTTAGTGTGGACCTTGAAACAACAGCAATTAAGAGCTGATTCCATGCTCCTCAAGACTTCTTGATCAGAGGCCTTGCTGTCGGATGTAGTTTATTTTTATACTCAGGACGCTTTATTTTTAGAGGTGCAGTCGCCGTATTCTGAAGCCCCAGCTGACAGGGCAAATGAATTCTGAAAATGTCTTGTATTTCTAAAAAAAAAAAAAAAACTTCTGAGGAGGAGTGCAAATTTTGGCTGATGTTCAGTTTAAACTGGCAACCTCTCAAATCATTTGGACCATCCCTTAAGAAACGAAATAAGAAGTTTTAAATATCTACATTTCAATTTTGTAACAGCGCTCCTGGACAACAATAGAGGTCTTTTTTTTACATACCTGACACTGTACTAGACGGCCATTGGTCTCATGAAAGTATTCATACAAGGTTTGGCGGGTCATGTTTTTAAACCTAATGGGTGTCTTGCCAACCTTCTCACCAGAAAAAGCCTAGTAGAAGAACCAATTTAGTCGCCGATAATCCAACCATGCAGCAGTTAGCACTAGCACACAAACACACACACACACACAGACACACACACAGACACACACACACACATATATATATATATATATATATATATATATATATATATATATATATATATATATGTATATATATATATATATATATATATTATGCAGTGTTATATTAGATCATGCACATACCCATTTCAAAGTTAAAAAAACGAAAACTTTTTTAACGTTTCATCAGGTGGAGAATCACGATGCGACTGATATATATATATATATATATATATATAAAAGTGAACATAGAAGTCAACACTTAGAGGCGACAGTCTTTTTTATGCTAGATGCAATCGTCAGGCCACGAGTGCTGTTATTTTTCTCGGCTATTTATATATACAGGTCAGTTGTGCATTGTGGGTAGTCTATTTGGGCGGTTATTTTACTGGAAGTCGTTTATTTGTTTATTTATTTATTTGGGTTAAATTATTTTGCTTGTTTTTATTTATTTTTATTTTTTATTTTTATTTCTTATCTTATATATATATTTTATCGGCGTTTTTATTAACGTAGTAAAAATTTATATAGCTTATTTAATAGTTTTGTTTTTGTTTGGGAAGATAATTAAAGCTATTTCTTCAATTTGGGGGTTGATTGTTGTAGTTTGTTCTAACTATTATTTTTAATCTGTTTATTACTTCATGTATTTATTTGGATTGATTATCTTTATTTGTTTTTTCTAACGGCTAGTTTATCGGTATCAGTTGTTAGTTTATTTATATATTTGGATGTATTATATCACTTCATTTTAATTGCTATTATTTATTTTTATACTGTATATTTTCTCTTTTTGGTTTTCGATTTGTAAATAACGTAGTATATTATTTTTAATTTTTATTCATTTTTTTAATTTTTTATTCATTTTTTTATCATTATATAACAGTTATAGCTATTTTTTCGTCCGATTAGACTAATTTTGTTTTTAGATAATAATGATTTAGTGATACAAGTCTTACTAATTAACCGATAGCTGGGGGAAGAAGTGATGGCTTCATACATTTCCCAAGGGTATTTGTGTTTAAGTGAATATAACCAACCCAACTGGAATTTGAACTCGGTTCTCTGATTTCCAATTCCGAGCCATTATCCACTAAACCACCAGCACATCCAAGCTTACAGCACCTGGTATTCCCAAACGGCCACCAAACGTGTAAAACTTACAATAGACTATAGAAGATTAAAAATCCCCAACGTCATAATTGCGTATTATATTCTACCTCTACCCTTACTGCTTGGGCACTTATATAGTCTCTATGTATTGCTATGCAAATTAGGTAGTCATGTATATATCACTACAGGTATTTTTAGAGACAAACACTTATGCAGAAGGATCAGTTTTAACATTCTGGGATTATTGTTGTGATACGTTTACCAACATCAAAAGAAACTTACAGATTATTGCATACAATACAAAATATCCATTATTTTAGTTGTATAGTTAATAACAGATGCACGATAGCTTTATCTACCGTACGTTTCGGTGTATAAGACACACTTTTTCCAAAATACTTGATATCGAAATCTGACACACACACACACACACAACAACAACAACAACAACAACACGCGCTCGTGCGTACAGGCAAAAAACATATATATATATATATATATATATATATATTTGTGTATTTGGGCAGCAATCCTTCTTTCAAGCACATTTCATTAAAAACGACTGACAAGGTGCTTTTATTTAGTTTTTTATATAATTTCTCGTGCGATCTAATAAAGTTTTTCTTTTCAGAGGATAAATTATATAAAAATTGTCCGAATGTTCTTTTTATCCGAGCGCTTTCGGCAACACACACATATATATATATATATATATATATATATATATATATATATATATATATATATATATATATATATATATATATAAAACAACTGAAAAGTTCCAAATTAAAAAAAATTGAATGTTTTTTGCGAAAGTATTTATTTATATTTTTTGTATATATATATATATTTGATATTCAGAAGTTTGTTTACAAACAGCGTCCGTCGCGAGACGCGGACGTCACGTGATATTGAATGCAACTGTGTTCGAATATTTCTAACGTAAATCTAACTGTAATAATATTTTAGATGTTGTTTTAAAAAATTTATAACTATACCTAAAAAAAATTATTTTGTTTAACTATTGAAATATTTATAAAGATTTAAATTACCCAAGTCTTTATTACACATTTACAGTTTTCTAATGAGTGTCCTGGCTGATTAAAATGTTCAGCTATGGGGGAATACGGATTGTTTTGACGTATGGTTAGTTTATGATTGTTGAAGCGAAATCTAAAATTATTTCCAGATTCACCAATATATCCACTATTGGGACATATTGTGCAGAATAAATAGTAGATTATGTTATGGCTATCACAGGTGAGGCGAGGTGGGTGTATCTTGATATTGGTGTTGGGTACAGAAAATACACTATCGGTTATTAAGTGTTTGCAAAGTAAGCAACAAGGTTTGTTACATTTGTAATTTCCTGATTGGTTTGTATTGTTTAGATATTTGGTAGAGGTGAGGATATTTGATAGGTTAGGTGATTGTTTCTTTGCATTAATGGGTGGTTTATCGAAAATGTCTTTGATCTTTTTGTTTAACTGGAGGTTCTTGTAATCTTGTACATATATATATATATATATATATATATATATATATATATATATATATACGTTTTACCAGTTTGTGACTGGAAGGGATAATTCCCAGGGTTATATAAATCCAGGGACAGCTCAATGTAGACTACAGTGCATTATAATCGTAATAAGAAGGCACAGACTTAATTATCCATTTCGTTTATCATTTTTATTTCGTGAACACCGAGATGTTCAGCACATCAGAACGAAAACTTCGCAAATGGAGAAAGTACACCGGACGGACACTTTAGATTGGTAGTGGGGAGGGAAGGTGAGAGAGAAGGGTTGGGTAAAGATAGAGCTAAGAGATTAGTGGCTGTTAGTAGTAAAAAGTATAGAGGAAATTCTTGGTTGAGGAAGCCGACTAGCTGTGCTATGACCACGCTTTTCACAAAAGAATTAATTTGTGAGCGCCTGAACACCCTAATGTAGCAGGTGGTACAGTATTGGCTGCGAAACCTGAACATAAAACTACCGATTTTAAACTGATATCTTTCGAGACAATATGTTACAGGCGGACAGTGAGCATCAGGCGGACGGACTACAAAACAAACGAGTTGGTCCTTCAGGAAATTGGAACAGAGAGACAGTTGGTCACGACGATGAGCTAAAATATTTTGACCACGTCATCAGGGTTCAAAATGTGTGCAGGCACATCCTGGAGGTATGCATCGATGGCAGGAGATCGAGGAGAAGAGAAATGCGACGCTGAGCTGATAATACTTGAAAGCTTCAAAAACGTTTATAGCCAATCTTAGCTAATTTTGGAGTGTTGGAAATAAATATGATATCTAATATTGTTTATTGGCTCTAGATTAGAAGATACGTTACTAGTGTTAAATGAATATTTCATCCAAATTTTTGTCCTTGACAGGTTAATTATTATTCTCCTAATACCCTTATTATATATAAGTAATCTCCAAACGACTAATTATTATTTTCCTTCCCGCCCAGGTTTTCACACATTTAACTGATCTGTGAAAAATATCCCGTGAATGTCTGAAGAAAGACGATATTTTCTTTGTGAGTTTCAAAGTAACTTTTGCATCTCAAAAGCGAAATATAACACCTGTTGGGAGAAAGGCTTACCTACTATATTTTGGATGCAAGATTGGTAATTATTGAGGGGTTTCGCCTTTTTACACAAATATACTCACCCGAGGTATACATATACTACTACCAGTGAATACCCGGAGTGTAGTCATAGAGGAGGATAGCACACGAGTCACAGTCACGAGCACTTAGACTCAGTAAGATGTCATACAGCGATACGTCGATACCAAAGACTTTATATATATTTGTCAACTAACCCCGCATTCCGGGAACTACTAACCTGTATTACCAGTTTGTATTATTACGTTGATACATTTATTTCTTATATTCATTCTTGGCGTTTGTTATTGTTTGATACCGGATTTCATCTCGGAATCCACAATAGTAGCCAATGCCTTTTGCAGGGCCCATGGTTTGGAAAGTGTCAACCGATTATTCCAATAACTTCTACTTTTGTATGGTGCTTCCAATTGGTGCCAGATTGTCAAAGAAAAAGAAATGGACAGTGGAATATCCAAATATTCCATCAGCTTTGCATCCTGTCCCGCATAATAAAGATCTGTCAAACCCAGAAGTACTGGAATCGTATGAAATTGAATTAAACGATCGGAAAGACATTCAAACCTCACAGTCTGGACCATCAATTCCATATAATTAAGATTATTGTCCAACATCCGACTCTGAACCACAATTCATAATTCAAAGTGTAACCTAAAGGACGTAATCATAGATTTGGAACTTCCTAAGAGTAAAGCAAAACTGTTAACTTCCAAGTTACAGCAATGGAATATTTAGCTGCTAATGTACGGATTTCCCATTTCCATGATCGTCACAAGAATCTAGTTATATTCATCCTTATGGACGGTTATTTGATGTACTGTAATGATATCAGTGGTTTTAAGCAATCACTTAGCATCAGTAATCCAGAAGAATGGAATCAGTTCGTTGATTCCTAGAAGACGAGACTTAAAGCTGTCTTGTAACACAATGGTAATGTTTTAACTTCAATCCCAGTTGGCCCTGCAGTCCACATGAAAGAAACTTATGATAATAGGAAGCATAACTGGCAACTCTACGGGGATTTGATGGCTGTTGCTCTCTTGCCAGATGGATATATGTACTATTGTTAGTTTATTTTTTTTATTTTTGTGAATAGGACACTCGAGAAAGAAGCTCTCATTACATTAATAGAAAGTGACCACTATGACTGGAGCTTGGGAATCAAAGAAAATATTGTTGCCACATCGTCACATCAAGCTTTGTTCTTATGAGAATTTTCGTGAAGACTAGAGGCAAAACAAAGACAGCATTCAAATATGTGCAGAATAATTTCCCAGTATAAATGACGCAAGGGTAAATTTGATCACCATATTCGTAACCTTCTTTCGGATGAATATTTTGATAGGAAAGAAAAAATGCATGGAAAGCTTTCAACTCTGTGAAAACCAACTTTCTGGGCAATGAAAGAAAGAACAGAATATTACATAAAACCGGTGGAAGACTTTCTGAAGGCATACAAACATCTCTGTTGTAACACGTTGTGGAAGATCGTCTTAGACTCGCATCTTGATTTCCCCCCAAAACTGAGCACGGTGAACGATTTCATCAAGACATTGCAGCAGTGGATTAAAGGTATCAGAGCAGGTGGAGTTCATCAATGCTGGTTGATAATTGTTGGACTGTGACCAGTGATGATCCTTCTACAGTTCAAAACAGACAAACTAATAATCGATGTGTGGTTGCTCAATAGCTGTCCATAGCTGTACTTCTGAAGATAGTTTGCCGGTTGTATTTTATTCAATAACCATATATATTGTCATTTTGATGTGTTTGTGTATTGCTCTGAGAGACTACATAGAATAGAAAAGAACATCAAAGCATATTTTGCAAAGCAACATTGTCTTTTTTCTTTCTTGGAAACATCCATTGTACTGATGTGTGAGACACTCTAAATATTTCTAAATCTGGAGTCAGTTTCAAATTCAGCATGCCAAAATACATAAGAATTGGAACATTTCATTTCTGGAGTAGCCAACTTTGGAAACATTGTATACCACATCAAGAAGAATGGCAGAGTGCACGGATGTGATGAAGGGGAGCTGACAGTAGAGTGGATGCGTAGAATTTGCTCACGGTCCCCGGTTCTTGCGTACTATGAGGAGTTATCGGGGACAAAATAGAATGTGTTTATTTTTAAATTCACGTTTCCGATATCGGACATGAAACATTTAGAGACTGTGAATAGTTTTTTTTTTTTTTTTTTGCAAAGTCAAAGCAAGAAGTTACTTTGAATTTCAAAAAATATACAGTACTTCCCCATGTATAATACGCATTTTTTCTATAAAAAAAAATAAGCAAAATCAGGGGTGCGTATTATGCACAGCTACAAAAAGTCTTTCAAAAATTGCCGTCAAATAAAATAAGAATTATCATAAAGCTAAATTAGAATAATATTATTCAATGTTTAAACCATTTTTTAAATAAGAGTAGGATACAGTGGCCGTAATGAAATTGGAGTGGTACAATTTATAAGGGGTGCGTATTATGCATGAGTAGAAGCATTTTCCCACAGTTTCAGCACCATTTTACGTGTCCGTGTTATGGATGAAGGCGTATTATACATGGGGAATTACGGTATAATGTTTAGAATTTTCTTTGTTTGTAAGTTACTTTGTAGCCTCAAGTATTGTTAAAAATTATCATTTGTCGACTTCACACACCCCCAACCACTCACACCATACACCTTCTTCCCTCGCGCAAGACGGGGAGATGGGATGATTGGATAAAACCGTAAAAGAAAGGAATAAGGTATTTTGCTGGTCCCGTTTAAACAGACAAACATGCTTTTAAGCTTATTTTACCGGTCTCGGTAAAATAGAGCCACAGGCTATTTTGTCAGTAAATATTTTATTATTATGAACGCAGGTAATTTTAGAAATAACAACATACTGATTTAACACAGATGTTTATTTATCTTACCCATCAATTGTTAAGAAAATTTGTAATCTTTTCCCCCCCAACCAATTGTTAAAACACCACTTAAAATCATTTATTCATGATCAATTATTAAAAGAAATATAGAAATCTCTGAATATTTTAAACACTTCACACATAACAGTCTATGCAAATACAAAAATTTCCCATGGGCATGGTTTTCTTGCCATTATACTTCGGGTACACCCATTGAAGACTACAGTTACAGACCACAGAATCTAAATTGTTCAACACAGCTCACACTGCGCTAGTAATCTCAGATATAATATATTCTTAGTTCTAAAACACTATTTATATTTACTAGCAAAATATCCTAAATATCTATTTTACCGGAACCGTCAAAATATCCTTGGTGTCTATTTTACCGGTCCCGGTAAAATAGCCTTGGTGTCTATTTTACCGAGACCAGAAATATAGCCCAAGGAGGTTTCATGTCGTAAAAAACCCTTGCTTTACGGCATGAAACATCTTTGGGTTATTTATTGTCGAGTTTTTTTTTTTCATGGAAGAACACTATTAAATATTACTAAACCAGACCAGCCTCGTTAACCATTACGCCAAGCTGAGACTCCTGTAAAGTAATAGTGCAATTGCACTAGTTTTATTTCCTACATGTATTAGCTAAGGTTTTCATCGATTTATCGCATCTGAGAAATAAGTCTCCTTCTTGAAATTATTAAGGTAAAAGGCACCAAAGTAAGTTAACACGTACCATCAGTAAATGATGACAATATCTAAATAATTTTACAATTGCATTCACCGTATGTATTTTCTGTATGAATAATCTAGGTTTCTTTTCTATACGATTAACTCCATCGTCGCATGTACGAAATAATTCTCTTTTAAAATTATTAAAAGTAGAATTATCCGAAGAAAGCTAACACGATACAATAAATTCTGTTGTCGTATGTAAGAAAGAATTCTTCTTTTTAAAATGATTGATAGTGGAAATCTCGAAAGAATGATAATGAGAAACAAAAGTAAAAGCTAACACAGAATAAATAAACTGTTCTCACTCGTTCATATTGAGAAACCCCGTTGTCATAATAACATGAGGCTTGATATTGATATTAACCGAATATCTCCTTAGTAAATAGGGGCGATCAGCCTGCATGGCCGGTAAATGTATAAACTTATTTTAACTCACAGTTTCATTTTATGTCTTGCTTTATAGCTAAGATAGTTGTATATTTCTTCATAACGCCGGTAGCTAGTGTTTGTAAAAGTCTAAATTTAGAATAGGGATTTCTTTCTCCACTTAGAAAATTGATGTAAAGCACTATTCAAACGTAACATATCCACCTCAACCTCAAAATGGTCTTGTGCCATACTGAGCCAAGCCAAGATGTGTTTTAATTCTTCTTCTTTTTTCATTCCAAGCAAGACAGAAATGCCACTACTACGCAGGGGGTTACAGAGAGTGAAATTGAGAGAAAGGACTGAGTATATGGAAGATTGATGAAAAGATAAAAGATGAACGGGATTCAAGAAGACAGAAGCTGGCGATTGACATTGCATTTAAAATTTTAAGGATTGTAGTTATCCTGGAAGCAAGAAAACGGAAGGTAGTTCCACAGCGGGAAGTGCGAGAAAATAAATTGTTGGAGTAGAAGTGACGGTTATATTTAGCTATTTCAACCGTAAACGGTTTGTACCTAGATGACAATTTAGTGGCAAGCTTAAATTCATGCAATCGGGGCACCATGAAAAAAAAAACTCGTCAGAGCAGTTGCTATGAAAATATTTGTAGAAAAGACAGAGGGAAGCCACGTTACGTCTGCGAGAAAGTGACTGACGTCGAGATGCCAAGTCAGGATCGATAACATTACAGATCCGTCCTTGGATTTTGTCAAAAACCTCAAGATATACAGCAGGAGGTCCATATGGCAGCAGTATTCAATGCACGGTAGATCTGTAAATGTGCAAGATGGACTCTGACGAGAAAAGTTTTCTGACACGACACAGTGACCCAACTTTTCTTGCAGTAGATGCAGCTATGCTTGAAAGTGTTTTTACAGAGGATGAAAAATGAACACCAAAATCCGAATGTATCTTGACATAGCAAAAGATAGCTTCCAAAAGATAAACAAAGTACTAGGAAAAATGAAAATTTCGTTATAAACAAAGAAAAGATTGCTGAACTGCTATGTAATATCAATCCTCCTACATGGCAGTGAGTGTTGTTGGACAATCTTCTGATAAATGAAAAGAAAATAGAGGTAACAGAAATATGGTCCGACAGAAGGATACTGAGAAACCTACGAATGGTCAGCGTAAGCGACGAAAAAGTCTTGGGAAAAATATAAAGAAAAAGGACTCTTTTACTTAGAATTAGAAAGAGAATATATCGAAGGCAAAAGGATCAAAGGAAGACAAACGGCCACCTACCTGACCAGCTTGTGTGAATGGATAGCGGGACGACGGAAGAGATAGGAAATGTTGCTAATAGCTACAAGTGGGAACAGATTGCGAAGAGCCCTGATCGCCTATTAATTAGGCCCTCAGCATTTTATGAAAGCCAACTCCTCGTAATCTAGCTTTGTTTTCGTTCTGGTAAGGAATGTAATGTTGGTATATATGCCATCAAACAACTCCAGAGAATTACTTAGCATTCTAACTGGAAATTGTCTATAACTGCTTTGTCGGCCTCACAGCAATATATGATCACATCAATAGACACTTTCTCTTCTCACCCATTAGAAACCAAATTTCAAACTCAGAATTCACTGAAGGCATCGATCTAATAGAGAATCTTTATCAATCTACAAAATTTTATATGTCTGGTGAGGACCCTAGTATGAAAACATTTCAAATCTCATTAGGAGTACGACAAGGAGGAAATGAGAGCTCTAGTCTATTTAATATTTTCCTAGACTGCGAATTTACAAACACAGATGTGAAGAGATAGACGCTTAACATTTAAACATTCTGTACCACATCCCAAACGAATCTACCAATAAAAGACAAAGATCCTGTTCTACTTTCGAAGGCCAACGTTCTGACGACGAGCTGGAGGTTGTATTCCGATGACATAGGTATGCGTAGCTGAGATAAGAATGATCTTCAACCGAAGATCAACATTCTTTACCAAATGTTTCAAGAAATAGGGCTGAAGAGAAACCATTCCATGACAGAAACTATGATCTGGAATTGGAATGGAAGCAACGATGACGCATACCCTGAATCTATCATAAAAAAACAGGATGTAGAATTAGTAAACATATACTAAACACTTCAAATACCTCAGTACATGGATCATTTATAGCAAATATAATAAATTCAGTAGTGATTTTCCAAGCGTAGCTTAGATGTAGCGCAAGGCCGAAAGTAGGAGGCACCCAGTCAGGCTCGAACTCACTACTCAGTCGTAATTGTTCTAGCGAAACAAACTTGCTAACCATGACACAGCCTCAAGGTGCCCCATAAAATGTATAGTATAGGAGAAAAGGAAATTGAACATAGAATAGGCTGTGCTTGTTCTAGTTACGCCCAACACTGCAAAAGCAAAAAAAATTAAATTGAAAACCAGAGTCATGTTCTTAAATAGATTTTTCAGATCAAGACTTTCATATGGAAATCATGCGTGGTGCCAAACCCATTCAGAAATATTTAAACTGTCTTTTGCATACAACCGCTTCCTATGATCAGTGGTTAAAAATGACTTTGAGCGAATGAGGCTTGTGGGTCTTAGTGAGGACCATCCTTCTTAATCTACAGAATTACAAAGAACTGTACCAAAATCAGTAACCGTATCATTTGAGGATTATTGACAGCAACAACGAATAAAATAGATAGCACATATAACTCGAAGAGAAAATAATGACCTAATGAAGATGTTGACAGTCTATATGCCTTCAAATAAAAGTTTAAGATGCAAACTGCCAACAATATTGGAAAGTGAACAAAAGCTTGAAGATTTGAGTTAAGGGGGGGGGGTAATTGAGACATACGGAAGAGGCATAGCCCGAGTAACTGGAACAATCTACCCCTGTGCACGAAATAAAGGGTTCAGTTCAAAATTCAAATCACCTGAAGAAGGCCGGAGCGTACAACGGCCGAAACGTCGTGAACATGGCAATAAAGATGAGGACAACAGTCCGAACAAGGTAAAAAATGCTGGAAGGAGCGATAACAGCTACTGGACTTGAGAAACATATTTTCCCGAAAAATTGTTTTAAAACAAAAGTTTTATAAATTTCAACCGACGCTAATACTGGTTGCCCGATCAAAGGATGCCGAACGTTTCCTTGTAAGGAAACGGCTAATATTACTGTTACCATAACAGAAGAACAGATTTTTTTGTTGATACTTTCTATGATTTTTGCCGTGCGTCCACGTAAATTTCTGTGTCGGAATGGAGGATGCAGACAGTAGGTTGTTCCAAATGTTCGCTTGTTTACTGAAAAACTGTTTCGCTACTTGCGAAGCAAGCAGATGTTGGATTGCTTGTCTCTACGACTACCAGGAGAATGGGGAAAGAAACTGCGTTCCTTCCGTGAGAAATAATTTGATTTTTTTTTCCAACGAACAATCTAGGTATGTTGATTGTTTTCAGATGATTCAGGTGGAAGATAAAGCAGCTTCATCCATCAAATATGTCACTTGGAACTCGGTGCTTTATTCTAGCTAACTTTTGTCTGCAGAGGTGATTGCAATTTTAAAGGTTAGACGTTACTTGATTTTCCTTTCGAACGAAGTGAATTCGTTAACAAATCGGCCGAATACAAGTCAAAATATCTCGAATTTCTACTGTCATTCGCTTTTACTGTTGGTTTGTCGGCATTCTTATCAACATTCTTTATGAATTTCTAGTTTTAACTTAGACTAGTAGTAGCCGTGAACAGCAGGTAATTATACTAGCAAATACCCTATGCCCGAAAATTGGTTTCACTGAAAGCGTTAAATCGAACCTTTACTTCCTCTAATGGTTCTCTTCAGCGAAAAATCAAAACTTAAAAGAAGATAACTTTTATATCTGAATAGTGTTTTTTATGTATCATTTAACATCTAGAACTCTGCATAATTTATAAATATTACTTCCCCTTTAACTGTATATAGAATTCCGTCAAAATATCATGTTTTATATATTAGTTCTATATATTTGAAATTGCGGTAGCCTGGCTCTCAGTTTTAGTCAAGATTGTTTTAGGTGATGCCATAGAAGGGTATGACTACACAACCAAGAAATTCAAATTCAACTTGTATTGGTAGGGCTAATATTTTGCTTGTCGAAAATGGTCACCACAGATTGCTAATGATTAAATCCGTAAACTCATGAGAGTAGCGAAAGACAACTTCCAACATCAAAACAATTCAGAAACAGGAAAATTTCGTTCGGAACAAAGAACAGTGTAGTATCGTAGGCAAATTAGATAGACGAGTATAAATAGAGAACAACTGGTGAACATAAGGTGGCTATGCCTAGCAAACCCATTTTTTATGTTGCTATTCAGGATATAGAGAACTGTAATACGACTACTACTACGCAGAGATATATGCAAACCGTAACAAACAGAATACTAAGCTAATTTCTGTCTGGATTTCTGGAATGAAGAGTTATCATTATTTACAGCATTTATATTCGGACTATGCACAGATAAAGAACAGGGTTGAGGTAAAAGAAGTTTTGTTCTGCAGAAGGATGCTGAGAATTCCATCGACTAAACATGTGAAATTTAAGGAAATTTTAAGGAAAATAGAAACAAAAATGGCGCTTACACTTAAAATCAGAAAGAGACAATTGAAATTTTTAGGGCGCATAATGAGGAAAGAGGACCTAGAAAATCTGATACTCACAGTTATATTGAAGGCAGAGAATAGAGAAGAAAGCAACGATTAACCTACACAACAAGCTTGTGTAAACTGATAGCAGAGCAAGGATTAGGAGAGATAACGATAAGACAAAGCTTACTAAGAGCTACAAAGAATAGGAAGATGTGGAGAGCTATATTCAGTCACGTCTTGAAACTACACGGCAGGTAAAAGTAGATCGTTTAAAAGGCATCGATTAACCTATGCAACAAGCTTGTGTAAATGGATAGCTGAACAGGGTGTAGGAGAGATAGCGATAAAATAAACCTTACTAAAATAAAGCTTACTAATCTACAAAGGATAGGAAGATGTGGAGAGCTCTGATCAGTCATGTCCTGAAAGGACACTGTAGGTAAAAGTAGATTATTTAAAAAGCATCGATTAACCTATGCAACAAGCTTGTGTAAATGGATAGCTGAACAAGGTGTAGGAGAGATAGCGATAAAATAAACCTTACTAAGCTACAAAGGATAGGAAGATATGGAGAGCTATGATTAGTCACGTCCTGAAAGGACGAGGCAGGTAAAAGAAGTTCATTTTAAAAAAATTCGATTATAAATACCTTCGGCCCTTAAATTTATCTTTGATGTCTTCATTGACGTAATAATTTTGCTTAATATTTTGGTTTTCTTCTAGAAATATTTAAAAACGAGTAAAAGAATGTAAAACAAAGCCATTTAAAATCCAAAATATATTAATTTGTTTTTTTAAATTCTTAATTTAATTCGTATTCATTTAATTATTTTAGTATTTATATGTTAATCGTTTTTTATTTATATTTTATTTTCATTACCCGCAAAATGACAATCCATTGTCTAGCATTAACATGTTTCAACTTTAAATGATACTCTTAAGCAAACTAACTGACGTGGTGTCCATCATTCATTATCATAAATAATCAACAATAAAAGAAAAGCACCATACATACATAAAAGTTATCTCCCTTTAATAAAGATTGTTTTCGCTGAAGCCAATTTTTGGTTAAATGACATTCGCTATTATGAACCCCCACCCCACCTCCACCAATGAAAATTTTACGGTTTTTCCTATTTGAATTTTCTGAGTCATAATTTTTACCGGACAAGCGCATTGTGCAATGGATATTTTCTCGGACTCGGAGTGCCGAGTTCGAATTCCAGTTGGACCCATTACGTTCACTTATGCGCAAATACCCTCGAGAAAGGTATGAATCCATCTCTTCTCTCCCCAGCTATGGGTTAAATAGTAAAGCTTGAATCTAGGAAAATAGTTGGTATACTAAAAAACTGTTAATGCACTATTCACACGCAAATATAAAAAAAACTATTCATTTAATCTAAAATATTTTTCGGCTTTACATAACGCACAAAGGGTTGATAAGCCGTAAAAATCAAATCAGTCAATCAATCATTATTATGATTAATCCCTTTTGAACCCATATAAAAGTAGAATTATTAGAGAAACAATTATTAATCGATGTAAATTTGTATAGCTTCCTGTACGCCTGAAGCATTCACTGCTTTCCTATTTAGAGTTCTTGATGAATCATAATTGTTTTGTTTGCAAGCATGGACCTTATTCCCGCAAATAAACGTAGTATCAGAAAGACGATTTTTTCCATTGACACCGCTATTATTTTAACTACCTTCACTCCTCGTCAAGGCTTATTGTTTTAAAAAGCGATGAATAGAGTTGTTATTAAACCTAAACATATGAACGTGAATTTGTATGTTTTCTTTGTTTTGAGAATTGACAGCAAAAATAATGAACACTATTTATTAAATTGCTTATTTACACTATTTATTATATTGTTGGTTTTTTTGGAATTGGCTAATTACTAATTGATTCGAACTTTATAAAATGGTAAATAATTAGGATTTCCTTATAATTGGTTCACATATTTTAATAATTTAGTAAATGTTTATAAATTTATGAATAAAACAATTGTTTTCATATTTATCCCTTTATAAACTGGTAATTAGCTTTAGTTTTGATTGTATTAGTTTTCAGAATGTTGTAAATATAAAATTATTCTTATAAATAATTAATCTAAATAATAATGTTTAATACTTTTGGTGGAAATTCTCAAGGACAAAAATGTATAACTTAACTTTCATAACATGTGTATGTTTCATTACAATTCTAATAATCACTTTTTAAAACATTTGAGAAGAGTGAAGGTTGGTCCTTACAACGTGGTAATGAGTTCGATCCTTATTTCTTGCCCCACATATTTGGCCTTGAGACAAGCTAACCTTACTAAATATTTTGACGTGCATTGAGCGGGGGTAATGATAAGTGAGATAATCTGATTGAACGTTACTACGTAGTAGTGAGATCGTTCTTAACAGTGTATCCATTGTGTGGCCTTGTGCCAAGCTCAGATGAGCTTAGAAAACGGCAACACAAAATTTCTGCATTTCTGAAAAGTGTACATGTAATTGTTGCCGTTTTATTCTCCTTGTTTTTATATTCCATCCCCTTTCAGGATGTGGGGCTCACGACTCACCACAACTTCCTATCCTTTGTGACGTTCAGCAATCATTCTTGTACCCTGTTCTGACATCCATTTACACATGCTCGTTAGGTAGATTACTCTATGTTTCCATTGTCCCTCTTGCCTTCAGTATGCCATGTGAGTGTCAAATATACAAAGCCTTCTTTCCTCGTTATGTCTACAAGAAATTTCAACTGATTCCGTCTGATCAAAAATACAAAATTTTGTTAACTTTTTCTGTCCATGGTATTCTCAGCATACTTCATTCACCCTTGCAAATCTATAAATCAACCATTCGTCCTTGCATGGAATATTGCTGTCATATATGACCTGGAGCCCCCCTCTGTTCGTCTTAGGGTTCTCGATAAAATCCAGAGACGGATATGCAATGTGGTTGACTCTGATCTGGCATCACGTTTACAGTCGCTCTCTCACAGACGTGCCGTCACCTCCCTCTGTCTTTGCTATAAATACTTTCACGATCTACTTTCGCTGGTTGCCAAAGTGGATGAATTTAAACGTGCCACTTTGTCGGCATGTCAGTCCCACCCTTTCACTGTAGAAACGGTTAAATGTAGCCGTCTCTTCTACTCCAATAGCTTCACGTCACGCACTTCTCATCTGTGGAACTCCCTCTTACTTGCTTCCCTGATAGCTATAATCTCCAACTATTCAAATGCAATGTCAATCGACATCTTCAGATGCCTTGATCTATTCTCCGTTTTTCTCTTCAGCCTTTGCTCTTTCACGCCTCTTTACTCTTGCTCCCACTCTCTGTAACCCCTTCCGTGCTAATGGTACTCCCGCCTTGCTTGGGGTGGAAAGCTTTAAAAAAAACCCGCATAACTGCTGACTCAAGTCTATACTTCATCTGTGAAGGAACTGTCCAACATTCACTGTCATATAAGATTAATATTACATAACAGTTCAGAGATCAATTACGAGTGATTAGTGAGTTTAATCCTTATATACTTTGGGCCGTGTGCCACAATTGAGCTACGCTTAGTAAATTAATTACTAGGACACATGGTGTAATGATTAGCAAGCTCGTCGCGTTAGATAAATTACGACTGAATAGTGCGATTCTTACTGGGTGCCCCATACTTCGGCCTTGTGCCATATCTAAATTAAACTTAGAAAATTAGCATAACAGTTCAGTATTCGTTTCTTTTGCTTCTACCAAAATTTTCCTGTTTCGTAATATATTATTTAGCTTTTGGAAGGCTTCTTTCGCTATTCCAAATTTGTTTCACATTTTATCCCTGTAAAAAATAACACTTCACAGATTGTTAAATGTTTCTATTTACTTGATTTTAACGTCTCTAATCCGTAGCTAGTATCTTGGTCTGTTACTCTTGCTGACAACCATATATTTTCTCTTCTTACTATCGATTGTTAGCTCTTTCTTCTGGTCAATCTATACTACTTTGTCTAGAAGGAACTGGAGTTTTCTGTCTGCCATCAACACGATATCGTGTCCCTTGCATACTGTCCGTCACCGATAAAGCCTAGCACGATTTCTAGTCCTTTTAGGATCGCCTCGCTGTAAAGGTTAAATAAGTCCGGTGAGAAGACCCATTTTTGTCTTACGCCCTTTCTGTTTTTGAGTAATCAATTCATTTTATTTCTTATCGATATGCAAGCAGTTTGCTTCCAGTATTTATACTGCATTATTCTTTCCTAAATAAATCGAGTTTCCCTGGCAGTTAGATCTTTTCAATTGCATTCAATTGCATTCACATAGTCTAGGAAACCTAGTTATCACATGGATGTCATGCATGGGGCCAAAACACATTCAGGAATATCTAAACTCTTAGCTGTATACAATAGTTTTGTTTTTTGTTTTCTTTTGGGGGGGTTCATAATCAGTGGTTAAATATGGCTTTGGTCTTGCTGAAGAACATCCTTATTTTAACATTGTGGACTGGCGCTACACAGTCACAATCAAAGAACTGTACCAAATAACACAAAGTGTATCACTTGAGGGACATCAAGAGCAGCAACAACTAAAATGGATTCTACATGTAACTCAAAGAGAAAATAATCACATAATCAAGATGCTGACATTCTACACTACATCAAGTAAAGGCTTAGGAAGGAAACCCCATCGATATTAGAAAGAGCGATAATATGCTGCTGGATCTGAGAAATCTATTTTACTGAAAAATTGTTTCAAGAGAAAGATTTTATAAATTTCAACCGACAGCAGTACTGGCTGCTCGCTCAATGAATGCCAAATGTTTCCTTATAAGGAAACGGTTAATATCGCCATTACCGTTACTATACGTTCTTTTGTATTTTTATTGATTATCCTGATATCATTCCTATAATAAATATCGCATTTTTGTTTCCGTCCTGGGTAAGACGATAAACTACGTCCAACAGCAAGGCCTCTGATCAGGAGGTTTTGAGGAGCGTGGAACCACCTCTTAATTGCTGGTGTAACCAGGTCCACCCTGACCCGGGATGGTAGCATCTGTTAGGGTCCTAGCTATGGGATAATAATTAACCCCCAATCTGGGGTCAAAACACCATGAAAGTGGAAAAATAGGTTTTAATACCAGAAAAACTTTGTAAAAAAATTATTACCAGCAATACATTATTACCAGAAATATATTTTGAAAAAAATTATTGCCTGCAATATATTTTTGAAAAAAAATATTACTAGCAATAAATTTCTCGAAAAACAATTACCAGCGATAGATTTTTGAAGAAAAAATATTACCAGAAATAGATTTTTGAAGGAAAAAAATATTACCAGTAATACTTTACAAAAGAAAAAAAAGCAATAAAAATTTTGTCAGCATTAAATAACCCATTGAGGTTGATATGCCGTATAACAAACCAAACCAATCCAGTGTCTTTAATGAAACCACACTGTCCTATTTCCAGTCCAATTCTGTTTCGCACTCCGTTCATCAGAATTCAGATGTTTGTTTGGTTATGCGTCTCTTTAATGTGATTGTCATATAGAGCTCGCATTCATTGACAGCTGGTTGGCTTCTTAGGCAGCGCTAGGGAGAGGAATCTGCTATTGACTTCCGGTATTGTCGCGACTGGTGTATACTTCATGAATCAATTCCGTAACCTCATCGATTCGGAAATCACCTAAGGTTGTTAGCATCTTTATTACAATCCCAAATAGTATTTTAAGACTGCGTCAGCCAATAACAAATCCTTCTGAATATATTTTTTTTTAATAATTTAACCCTAAATCAAGACGATAATGCCACTAAGATGCAAGGGGTTACTGTTGGGTTTGGTTGGTTGGTTGTTTGGGGTTTTATGGCATATCAACCACTATGGGTTATTTATGCCAGATCCAGTATTTACTAAATATATCAAAAACGTATAGTTGGCAACATCATTGTTTCAATGTGCTGGAAAAGACCTGGAAGTTCATTATTTTCCCATAGCTGGGACCCCAACAGGTGCTACCACCCCGTTACTGTTGGGGTGAAACCAACGCTTTAATCTGTGAAACTGAAAGAAAATTCGGTGAAAAAATGAGAAGAAATTAGAAGGAAACGGAAAAGAAACAATCATGAACTGGAAACTAGGAGCATACCTCTACTCTCCAAAAGACGAGGAATTCATGTAAAGCGGGTGGTAGGTGCACCCATCTACTCTAATTCGAACCTCACTCAAGCTAAGCGTTATATGCTCTAGCATAAACGGAGATTGATTGATTAGAAAGTTTTTAGACCAGATAGTAATGGTCATATTATCCGTTTCCTTATAAGGAAACATTCGGCATTCATTGACCGAGCAACTCGTGCTGATGTCGGTTAAAATTTATAAATTTATTTTTTCAGGAAAATAGGTTTCTCACAACCAGTAGCTGTTATCGCTCTTTCCAGTATTGATAGGGGTAAAAACCGGAAGTATTCGTTTACAAGGAAATCCATTGTGAAATCTTTATTAAGATCACGTTGAATGGGGTTTCTTTTTAGCTGCATCTTATTTGAGTACAATTTTTTTTTCTTTCTTTGTTCAAACAAAAAGAGAGAAAAAAAACGAGAATTTCACAATAGAAAGCCACATTCTGTACCGAATGTAATAAGACGAATATAAACAAAACAGAAGTTTTGGCATCATATCAACCCAACTGAAATTGTTCTCTTTCAATCAGTATTTCCTACCATTTTATATCACTTAAAAAGTACTTGTTTTTTTTTTTATTGTTGCCATGTAACAGTTCTAAAGAAAAATTCGTTTTTTTTTCTCTCGAGACTGGGTTTATGGCGCCTTTTCTTTGGTTCTATTCCAAAACGCTTGCTGCTGACGATCGCCAAATAACAATGAGCCGATTAACACCGTGGAAAGAGAAGAGCGTTGCCCCTACATTACCATTCTCTTAAATTGACTAAAGCATTTAAGCCTTAATTACTTGTGAAATTATTTGACTGGAATGTACTCCCTTTGCAAAGCCTAGAATATGCTAGACTGCATCCCTTAAAAAGATGTAACAGCCGCTCAAACGGGGTCACTCCCAAGTGGATGGTTGCAAACGCAAATATTAACTGGACCAATGTTTTATTTTTACTCAAGTTGCAGCACTGAGATCCGTAGACGTATTGGGATGGGCAAGGAACATTCCGAAAGCTGGGTAGAGCATTGCAAAGGTGAATTTCTTTGGTAACAAAGAAAAGAATACTGAGCTGTTACCTGACATCTGTCCTTCTTTACGGCACCGAATTTTGGACGATTTCCTCAAAGATGAAGAAAAGACTCGAGATATAGTTCTACAGAAGGATGCTAAGGATATCATGGACCGAGCGTGTGAACAACGATGATGCCTTTGAGAGTATGCAAACAAGGAGGAGGCTTATACTTAACATCAGGAAGATACAGCTGAAGTTCCTGGGACACATAATAAGGAAGGAGGGCTTAGAGAATCTGATACTCACGGGTCGAATAGAGGGAAAGAGAGACAAGGGAAAACAACGCATGACATATCTAGAGACCTTAAGCAAGTGGATGAAAGAACGTAGTCTGGGGGAGGTAGAAGAGCGAAGGAACTAGTTGAGAGCTGCAAGTGATAGGGGGAGATGGAGAGCTATGATCGCCTACGTCCTGAAAGGACACGGTACATAGAAAGAAAGAAAGATAATCCGGACCAAAGTTTAATTTTCTACTTAAATATGAATCGGACCAATGTTTAGTTTTGGATCAAGTATAAACCGGAATAATATTTACTTACTTACTCAAATTATTAACCCGGACAATGTTTATTATTTCACTCAGGTATAAACCGGATCAATGTTTACCTTCCGACACAAGTATAAATCCGAATAGGGTTTGCTCTATTTAAATTAAATAACACAACCGACAAACGCTAACCTGTTACATTAATCAACCTAAACTGAATTGACTGTCAAATATTATTAGAGAGAATAAAGCTTTCTGCGCTTTGCCTATCTCATCTCAAAGTATCACGTGATATGTGTACGGATTTCCATGTTACCAGAAGCAAGGTATATATATATATATATATATATATATATATATATATATATATATATATGAAAAGAGTACTTAACTTTTAAATATCGATTTCATCTCGACATCGATGTTTCTTGGTAAAATTTACAGTCTTCAGGGGTTGTGGTTTTTTAACGGTATTTCCATTTTTTTCTTTTATATATACAAAAGTGGACATTCTGTTTCATGTTTCAACGCAATCTTCAGGCCATGTGTGTTGTGTTTTGGCTCGACTTTTTAATAAGAAAAGACAACAGAAAAAGACACATCATTTGGTTCAACCCACCGTACAAAAACGTAAAAACAAACGTAATAAAAATATTCATTAAACTCATACACAAACACTCCCCTCATCAAGCACTCTCCACAAGATATTCGATATAAATATTGTAAAAATCAGCTACAGTTGCACTGAAAACATAACACGAATAATAAAAAGGTCTACAGAAAAATTACCAACAAACCACCTGCACAAATTAAACCCACCTGTAACTGCAAAGAAAATAACTACTGTCCTTTAAATGGTATTTGTTTGTCGAACAATATAATATACTAAGCCACTGCAAAATTAGCAGATAACGAAGAAAAATATAATTAGAAGTAACTGAACTGACCTGGCAAGAGAAAAATTAGGCACAAAAAACATCCTTTACAAATAGTAAATACGCGAATGGCACAAACCTTTTTTAACATATATGGGAATTTAAAAAGAAAAACCAAATTACACCAAAGATATCATGGAAAATAAGGAAAATACATAAATTAAAAAAGCTGTAAACTTTGTCAGGAGGAGAAAATAGCTATAATCACCTTCCCAGACCAACAGAAATAACTAAATAAACGATTAGAACACATCCCAAAATGCAGACACGAAAACAAATTTTTACTACGATACTTAAAAATCGAAAAACAAAAACAAATACCTTGTAAAATACTACCATGAATTATTCAAATATATGTTCTATATGTAACATACTTTATACAAAGCCAATACTTTAAAATAAACAAATAAGATAACCAACTTCCGGAAAAAGTAAATCAATCAATAAATAAAACAAAATAAACAAAAAAACTAAATAAATAAACAAATTAAGTAATAAACAAATTTACAAACTACGAATGAACACATAAACACAAGAAAATGTAATAATAATAATAATAATAATAAACAAATAATCAAATTATCAATAATAAATAATGAGTTAAAAATTAACAAATAACTGCATTTGGATCCACAATAATTTCTACTCATTAGTCTCTAGAATAATTTGAAACTTCACCGTTACCGCCCTCTCCCAATAACCGTGAGGATAATACAATAGACCTTACCACTCATAATGCACCACTGAGTAGCATTTATAAATAATCGGACCAAAACACAAAACACATGGCCGGAATATTCCATTGAAGCATGAAACAGACTGTCGCTGATTGGTGTTGGCCTCAGTGTCCACGTTTATATTTACATCTGATCTATCTCTGATTTCAAGCACATTTACCCATCAATATAGCATATCTTAAAATATATTTTTATCGAATATATATATATATATATATATATATATATATATATATATATATATATATATATATGAGACAAAATGGAAAAGCTTATAAACAACGTGTTTCA
The DNA here is from genome assembly GCA_964036315.1 of Acanthosepion esculentum. Taxonomy (NCBI): domain Eukaryota; kingdom Metazoa; phylum Mollusca; class Cephalopoda; order Sepiida; family Sepiidae; genus Acanthosepion; species Acanthosepion esculentum. Next base: position 86,324,007 of record OZ038485.1, read on the forward strand.
CCGATGTGTGTCCAGTTCGGCTTCTTCAGATCGGAATAAAAGACAAACCTGTACGTAAGAAAAATGCGTTGAAAAAGGTCAAACACTAATATTTTATGGTTATAATTTATTACATTGGAAAGCTTTTATTTTTTACTTTTTATTATATTGAAACCTTTTGGAATTTGTGGGTCTGATGAATTGGATCGTGATTATGATTCCAATGTAATAAATCATAACCATGGAATATTAGTGTTTGAGCTTTTATATTATATTCTTACTCTGTCCTGTACATTGAGTTCTACCTGGATTCTATCCTGTTGAATATATATATATATATATATATATATATATATATATATATATATATATATATATATATATATATATATATATTAGAGCCTTTGGTCTCTGTCGAATTTTAGATCTGTTTTTTTTTCTTTACTAACTTGTATACCGCATTGTGCTGTTATTGCTTTTATGATGATCGGTGATATTATGTATGGTCCTTGTTTTAGGTTTGTTGTTGAGAATTGTGAGATTAGCGCACTTTCAATGAATTTTCTTCTTAGTATCATCTGTTAATATATATGTTTGTGTGTGTGTGTGTGTGTGTGTGTGTGTGTATTTAATTGGCCGATTAATAAACTTTGAGGACTGAAAAGCCAAGAAAATGATAATATTGACAGTAAAATTAATGATATCTATTATGTTAGCCTTTTGATTAAATTGAAGCATAGTGTGAAATATTATAAACTCGGAATTTTCGGACACGCCTATGTCCTTTTTCGACGATACGAGGAATAAACAAAGAAGTGGAAGTTCCGAGGGATCTTGCTGTTGCTGGTTAGAGGGCTGCCTTTGGAAATTATACTCTCAATGTGTGATTTTATTTTGAATATATATTTCGATCTGCGGCTTTATTGTCGGCTGTGGAATGAAGACGCTAAACATGCATCTGATGTCATCAATCCTATAAAACTGTTGGTTGAAGTGTGCAGCGACAGGAAAATTGTCGTTGTCTTTGATGAGTTTTTTTTTATGGTTATTGAACCGAAGATGTAATTCCATTCCAGTTTCTCCAACATAATATTCTTTTTTGCTTTTGTGGCAGAAAAGTAATTATATAAGATTATAAATGTCACAAGTCAGAAAATGTGGTTTGAATATTGTGAGTGCCGGGGAGGTGAAATTTCTGTCAGTGATGATATGTTTATAGTTTTGGCATTGGAGTTTATTTTAGGTTATATTCTCTTGGTGAGGTGTTAAATTATCTATGCCGGATGATGTTAGGAGTGCGTGTAGCTTGGGAAGCTGAGGCCTAGCGTGAAGTGGGTTCTCGTTGGATATCTTTTGATCGAGTTTTAAACACTGAAAATCTTTTGTTAAGGGATAGGAAAGCTTTTGAATATTGTAATTAAAATAAAAAACATGGGAATTCTGGAATGATTCATAAGTAAGCAGTGTATTTCTATTTTGTTGGGAAGCCTTAGTTATTGACTTTTATATTTTCATAGGGATTTGACACCATTTTGGAAGTTAACTATTTACCCATAGCTTTGGTTATGCGTTGTTTTCTGCTGTCGCTCTTGTCGGGATGGACCCAGAACCAACAGCAATTAAGAGGTGGATCTAGGCTCCTCAAAACCTCCCAATCAGAAGCCTTCTAGTTTATCTTCATACCCAGAAACCCCAGAGCTAGTGTAGCCGCTCAATTTGAGAATGACTAAGTTGAATGAATGCAAAGCATTGGATTTCGATCATGTTAAAATATTTTAAAATATTGTCAACATAACTGTTATATACTCTTCCCTGGACTGAAGTGAGTCAGTCTTTCAAATATCTTTCCTACGTTGATGAGGCATGAAACACGGAAAGTACTTTCGAGCTGTTAGAATTAAAATATGAAAATCCGTGGCCTTGGAAAGCGATTGCGATAAGCACAGATATTTCTATTTGAATAGCCATCAACCTCTACGTTTAGAAGCGGATACTGCCAAAAATTGATTCTTTATTTTGGTCAAGCGTATAAGAAAGTCTTCTGCTTGTCAGAATAAAGTCTAGACACAATCGAGTTAATTCACTCTTACAACCCTTTAAATTGCAATATCGTAATTCACGTCATTTGGATGCTTCGTCATTATGTAACGGTTAACAAGCTGGTTACTTATACCATTTTTTTTTTTTTTACTGAAAAGTGAATTTGATCCCCACTGGGCATCCTATACTCGTAATCTGGAACAAAATTCGTTGCATTGGCATTCGTTTGTCTCTGGAGATAATGATGTAACACAAAGCTACATGCAGTCTAGCTGGAGCTGTTGGCCATCTTGGACTCCCCACATATCAAAATTCCCCTCCCGGTGTTACAAGTAGAATTCAAAGGAAAGAGTCAAACAATAGGGTTGAGTCCCGGTCCAGAAAGTTGATGGGGGATGTCATACAGTTGTGTTTGAGGGTCTACACTAGATTTGTCAACGGTTTGCTCTAACCTTCTCTTCTAAAAAAAGTTTTTCCGCAAAACAGCGGAAGATGGAACTCGGTTGTTGGTGGAGTTGTGAAATATACATTTCAACCGCAAATAAGAATTTTTTATTATTATTATTATTATTATTATTATTATTATTATTATTATTATACAGCTTTATTAAAAACGAAAGAGCAGATTTCGAAAATTTCATAAAAACAAATGCTATGAAGCAAAAACTTATCCAATACATTACTAAAGGGTAACCAACAAAAAATCAGGAAATTTGGTAGTTTATTTAATTATTGGAATTTTTGTTACAGCTATTTGAAACAAAAGCAAACGGTAGAAATTTAGTAGCTTAAAAACAAAGCAAAACCACAAATGTTAGATGTGGTGTTCAAACTAAAGGATTCTGGCAAAACTTCTTGCATTTTTTTCAGTCCCCAAGTTGGATGCTCTTTCTTAAAGAGAACAATCACCACTCGTTGAAAATTTGATAACTGCGGCATTCTGGAACAACAAATGGTTAAAATATTTATACGTTAGTTAATGTTTTTACTTCATTCATATAGTAAAATATTTAGTTATTTTTTTATATATTAGTTAATTTTTATTTTCATCATATAGCAAATCTAATATTTCCTGTTTTGTTTTTTTTTCTTGTTCGTTTGTTTGTTTTTGTGGGGCACTCTGTAGATCGGAAAAAGTTCAAAGTTATTAAAATAAATGAAAAAAAATTCAATCTTATTTAAATGCTTGTTATTGCTGTTTTTTTATATTTTGTATAAATGTAAACTATTATAATTTGTGTCAACCCTTAAAATGGCCACAGCACATGAAAAGTCGTTTCGTGATTCGCAATTTGCAAAGTGTAACCTTAAAATAATAAACTTTGAACCTTTTCCTATCCAATAATGTTAAGTGTATTTCTGTCTCTTCACATTTGTCTTCATTAAATTTTCGAAACCTGCTCTTTCTTTCTAAATAAGCCTGTATATTAATCACCCGAGACCAGATCACCTATATTTAAAAAGAAAATACATTATTAAATTTTATACAGGTTAATAGGGAGATCTAGTATGATATCTAAAATTATTGTAAATCTAAAACAGATATTCTCAAATGATATGATTTCTGAAAATAAAATACAAACTAGAGTTCACTTTTTTAGCCTTTAAATATTCTAGTAGATTATATATATATATATATATATATATATATATATATATATATAGGTAATGAAAAGTTTGGTAATCTGTATCGATAATACCAAGAAAGATGTAATCCAGAGAGCTCAATGTCAAACCAGAGCAATTATTAATTCAATTTAATTAGAAAACAGACAAACTTAAAGGTCCTTTAAGCTTCTCTGTTTTCTAATTAAATTATATATATATATATATATATATATATATATATATATATATATATATATATATATATATATACATTTTCAAAAATTACGTGGTATGCGCATATGTTATATTGGCTTTTATCTGGAGGTAAGTTCAAGATAAATTTCAAAACGAACTAGACATTTTTTAAGCGAATTCACCCCAAGCAAGACAGTAAAGCCACCAAGACACAAGGGAGTTACTGGGTGCGGAAAATGTAAAAACAGAAACATTACTAAGCGGCGGAAACAAAGGAAGGGTCGCAAGCAGGACAGCAGATAGCGATTGTCATTGCATTTTACTTTTTGAATGTTAAAGTTGACTGGAAAGCATGGAGCTGGAAGAGATTTCTACAAGCCGGAAATGCGAGAAAAGAAACTATTAGCATAGAAATTACGGTTACATCTAACCAACACAACTGTAAATTGATGAAACTTCGTCACCAGTCTAATACTCCGTTTAAATTCGAAAAGTCTATGTTTCATAGCGAAGAACTCATCCGAACAATTACCATGAAAGGATTTATAGAAACGGAATAGAGTGGCAACTTTACGGCGCTGGGAAAGTGACTGAAGCTGAGACGCCAGATCAAAGACAATAATATTTCTGATTTTTTCCTTTGAATTTTATGAAGGATCTCTAGATATATAGAAGGAGCACTGGACCATATGTGGCAGCAAAATTCAAAGCACGGATGAATAGTAGACTTATAGCTAGGCAAGATATATTGCAAAGAGAAAGATTGTCTAGTACAAGACAGTAAACCAACTCTTTTAGCAGTACACCTAGCAATGGATTCAATATAGCCTTTCCACTTCATATCAGCTGAGAATGTTAGTCCAAGAATGTGCACAAAATTAACTTTTATGTAATGTAATATACAGGGATGCACGGTGGAGTAATGGATAGCGGCTAGAATTGAGGAATCGGAGAACCGAGATCGAATTCCAGTCGAATACAATATATTCACTTACGTGCTAATACCCTTGGGAAATGTATGAATCCGCTTCTTCTTCCCCCAGCTATGGTTAAATAGCAAGACAGATTTAGTTCAATAGTCTTGGATGGCAAATGGTCTACCGCAGAAAGAAATGGCAAGCTATTGCGGGAAAAAATCTGCCTCGTCAGTCATGTATCGAAATATACATGATCGCCTAAGCGTGTATCACGCATGGCACCTCACTGAGTGAATATACAGGTTGTTTCAAAAGTATATACCCGTTCTAAGAACTCTTACATCATGAACTACAAATGGTAGCATGATTGAACTGATACCATTTAAAAGCTAAAAGTGTCAAGTTTTATTCTGTTAATTTAATTTTTACTTATTTAATCAAATTTAATTTTTGAACACCACTCTGCTTGACAGATGGGCCGGACGTTCCAGACAAACTGATTGCGGGTTCCTGTGAGGCCACCAAGGTCGGCAGACCTCACGCCATACGACTTTTTCTTTCCTCTGTGGGTGATAGGCCTCGTCTAGAATCTTGGATGATCTGGAGACGGGAATAACTGAAGCCTTGGCAACCATTGACGATATCCTTGGTCACATTTGCCAAGAATGGGGTTATTGTTTGAATGTGTGTTGCGTAACCCGCGGCGCTCACATTGAACACATGTAAAAAACCTGTATAGAAACGTGGAAATATTAGCTTTGAGAAAATATAAAATTGTGTTATAGTTATCAAGATATACCGTGTCGTCACGTGACACAGATTTTTGAAACAGCCTGTATTTTTATATTCGTGATCTGGAAGACTTAATTGATAGTAATTTGAAAGAAATGAAGAAAAATATTATTTCTGGTTGCAGTTCCTATTGTACAATCGCACCTAGATGCCTTCTCCGAGACTAGATGCATGTCTACGGCAAGATTGTTCAGTCTATTCTACTATTTAACCCATAGTTGCAGATGGACTTATGCTTTCTGCAAGGGCATCTACGCAAAGTGAACGAAACACGCGTCATATTCCATGATCGGCAGAACAATTGTGTTAAACGAAGAAAAGTAGTGTCTACAAGAAAACGTATACGGCAATTCAAAAGTCTGAAGCAACCGATGATTATTTTTTTAATTGACCCCCAAAATAATTATTTTGTATTTCAAATAAGAGAAAACTGTTGTACATGGTTAAAAAAAAGTGAGATTTTTATTAGATAATTTTATTATTATAAAAAAAAGCATTTTACGATTACATTTTTGCTCTCGCCAAAATATCCTCCTTTAGCCTTGATTACTGCAGCACAAAGTTTTGCCATTCGTTGCAAAAGTTTCTCAAAGTGTAAATTTGATAATTGATTCCACTTTTTTCTCAATAACTCTAAGAAATCTTTTTCATTGTTTTTTTTTTCACTCTTCTGTCAAGTTCATCCTATGTTAACTGTGTGGCGGCTTCAAACTTTTGAACTGTTGTGTATATACTTACAATCAGAAAGAGAAGAACCTTCCTGAATGTATAATGTGACAAAATCAGTCAAGCGAATCTTAAACTCCCAGGACGTGTTGAAAGCAAGAAATGCAGGAGAAAACAGTGTGCTACCTACTTAACGAGTTTGTTTAAATGGATAGCGGAAAGAAGACAATAAAAGGTGGTTCAGGGGTACTTAAAAACAGCCAAAGACAGGTAGATGGTGTGAGCCGTGATCACCTGTCTTCTGAAGGCACATGACACAATACCAAAAGAAAAAAAGTATTACGTTGCCAGAAAATCCCTTTTTCAAAATCAACCTAGCTACGATTAGTAAATAATTATTCTTCGGGTCCAACAAGGAAATAGTATATTTGATTATCACTGCTTCTGTCTTTGTGCCAAAATTTAACTAAGCTTTGAAACAGCCAACGTAATCTACTATATAATAAATGAAAATATTAGTGTGTCACTGTGTCACACTTTTTCAACTTTACTGCTAGAGGCCGTAGCTCCACATATCATACCATTTTGGAATCAGGCTGACTCCGTGAAAAAATTAAAAACATTCCGGGTGAATCCTGACCCACAATCCTGAAATGTTGTATTCCCAAGTTTTCATTACTGCGATTGTTTTCGGATTCTGCCATCTCGACTTCTACTGATAAAAACAATTAAAGGGACACAATTCTTCAACTTTCAATAGTTCATGTTCAAATGAAAAAATATTGCTGTTCTGAAATTACAGTGTTTCAAAATAAAATTGTCCGTGTTTTCAACTTTACTCCAACAGGCCGTAGCCCAACATATCATATGATTTTGAAATTAGACCGACTCTGTGAGCAAATTAAAAATATTCTGGACCAGATCTAGACCAGCAATCCCCAAGATTTCATTACTGCGATTGTTTCAGGAAACTTTTTTACGTGATTTTTTGCAACGAATTTTTTGTACGATAACAATTTCTATAACTTGGAAATAAATTTGGGAATAATCGAAATTAATTGCGAAATCCAGCCACCCATGAAATAAAATAGTTTTTTATACGGAAAGTAAGGATATAAGTATATCAAATTGCTTTTAAATTCGGTGGCGGCAGAAGAATTATCATTGAACTTTTAAAAGGTAAGCTTAAATATTGATTCAATACTTAAATGCATCGATCAATTTTGAGTAATAGGGAGGCTTTTATTAATACATAATTATCATTACATTTGATGGGTCGAAATTTTCAGCGTTCACCTATTAATGCCATTATCACATTTTTGGAAAGGTTGGTCTTAATATTTTACTAGGTATAAACCTATAATTTATAATGGATTGATTTTTAGGAATCTCAGATTAATAACGAATTTCTTTGTAAGGAAACTACGGTGGGGTAATGGATAGCGGCTAGGATTGAGAAATCGAAGTTCAAATTCCAGTCAGATCCATTACATTCACTTACGTGCTAATAAACTTGGGAAAGGTATTAAATTTCTTCTTCTCCCCCAAGCTATAGGTAAATAGCAGGACAGACCAAGTTGTTTTGGATGGCAACTGATCTACACCAGAAAGAAATGCAGACTACCGTAGGAAAAAAATATGCCTCGTCAAGTATCGAAAGATATATGATTGCCTAAACGTGTATCACGCATTCTACATAACTGATTGTTTAGAAATGGATATTTTTAAAAAAACTATCCTGATTATTTACATTTGGACTAATGTCCGCATCTTTCTTGTTATCACGTTTCTACTGATGTCCTCTCAAACCGTATTTGGTTATGTGTTGATTCGCGTAATCTTCTGGGATTTTTCAAGTGAACCCTTTATTTTATTGTATCTCTTTGAGGCATTGACTTCCAGGGATCCCTTCAATCAGCCTACTGGAATCTTTTCCAACCAGTCCAAGGGCTCCAACTACAACAGAAATTGTTGATGTTCCCATGTGCCACATTTTCTAGATTTCTATTTCAAGGTCCTTGTATTTTGACAGTTTTTCGAATATCTTCAAAGATACATTGCAGTCTGCACTTATTTTGTTTGTGGTCTTTAATAACAATGTCTGGGCGGTTGGCTTTGATTGTTCTGTCAGTGTGTATTGTGTAGTCCCATAGAATTATTATTATTATTATTATTATTATTATTATTATAAAGAAATCTATGGCAAATTGGGAAAAGTTTGCATGTGACACTTTTCATCCTTTAGGATTTCATCAAACTAAAGTAATGTTTACGTTGATGCGATTAAACATGAAGCTTACTTAATGTCCGGTGTGAATGGCGTTTGATGTCTATTCCGATTTCATACAATACAATGTTTTGACCATTGTGTCCTCCGGTTTTCTTCAGGTGTCTACTGATCCGAATAACTTTCAAGCAATTTGGAACTTTATTTAATCGACAAGTGTGAATTATTCTGGTGCCGTTGTCCATTTCTAGGGTTTTCTGTTCATGGAGGTAGAGTGTTCTCATTCTTCTGCCCATGTTTAAGGATACCTCGTCTTATATATATATATATATATATATATATATATATATATATATATATATATATATATATATATATATATATATATATATATATATATATATTAGTACCGATCTATTACTGCTGCTCCTGTTTCCACCGAGGCTGAATCTATACTACCTGGCACAGGGAATGAACTGACAATTACGTGCCACCAAATTCACGAGCCAATGCTTTAACCCTTGTGGCTATTGTTACAGAATCATAACCAGCAATAACTGCAAAGAACTAAAAAGAGAAAAAAGAACATGAAGAAATAATCCTACACTTGGACAACAGAATGAGAACAATCTCCCTCCGTATAATAAATAAATGTTTCAGTACGAAATTCCTTGAAGGCTAGCCGAATCCACATATAGGTAAAGAAGACCGGAGGTTAGAAAGACTAAAACCTTGTGATAATAACAACAATGATGAGGGTATTAGTACAAATGTAAATAATGTGAATATTAGCTCTTCATCCTTGAAGCGCATAAGAAATTCAATAATTAACACAAGGCTTTTATAAAACTATAATTAATCCCGGATTGTTTTAAAAAACGTATAATTAATGCAAGCTTTTTTATCTATTATTAATAGGGAATATTAGCCACGGTGGAGTAATGGATAGCGGCTCGGATTGAGGGATCGTAGAGCCGAGTTCGAATTCCAGTCGAATCCATTGCATTCACTTACGTGCTAATAACCTTGGGACAGGTATGAATCCTCTTCCACAGCTATGGGTAAATAGCAGTACAGTCCGGGTTCTATAGCCTTGGATGGCAACTGGTCTACCGCAGAAAGAAATGGCAACCTACTGCGGGGAAAAATATACCTCATCAGTCATGTATCTTTGGATACATGATCGCCTAAGCGTGTATCACACATGGCACATAAGTGACTGATGATTTATACTGGATTTTTAATGGGGAAATTTAAGAAAGTCATTATTAATACTGGATTTTGAATAGGGCCTTTTAATAAATCTATTATTAATACTGGATGTTTTATATAGGATTTTTTTAAAATTATGATTAATACTGTTTTTTTAATAGGGAATTTTAAGAAATTTATAATTAATATTGAACTTTTCGGTGGCATCCTCACCTTGAACATTGATGCTGCACAATTATAATCAGTACACTTATATGCTTGTAAAATTTGCCAAACACTGATATTTGACATTCTTTTTTAGAAACATGTGACTTAATAAAAAAAGAAAGGTTTTTAATGAACTCTTTTATGTTTTATGACACTGTAACACAAAGTCATATAAAATGATTCTCTTGAGTTTTCTTTTATTCAATGGCGATGAACGGTTATACAGTCAAAAAGCGTCATGCGTTGAACGTTTATTTAATATTTTGACTGATTTTTTTCTATGGTGGACATATCAGTAAAATTACTTGAGGAATATAACGTGAGCGTCTTTTTATATCATTTTTAACTACAAGGCGATTTTTAAAATTAGGAAAATATTCTCCGCAATCTAATGTTTCATTGAATTTTAGGTAAATTGGCTTTAGATTTACTATAGTTATCGCTCTTATGTTTGATAATATCGTGTATGGATGTCCGTATTTACAAAAATCGGCACGTTTATACAAACAAAAACATTCAAAATTCTTTTTAAAATATTGGAGTTAGTGAATTGTAGTAAGCTTTTTTTCAGTAAATAGAGTTTTAATTAATAGCAATATCACCTAAATTATTCCAATTAAAACTTTTAAAAACTGAAAACAATTCTTGCAAAAATTCATTAGCTATCGAAAAAATGTTTACTTAAGACAATAATCTCCATAATATATCTTATTCATAAAAACAACTAAAAGCTTTTCTAATTAAATAATGTCTTACCATTATAGCATTTTTTTATTTTACGATTCTGAGCAGATTTTCGGTAATTGGAAGTCCTGTTTTACAAAAAAAAATGATGATTTAAATTCTCCAAGAAGTTATGTGAATAACTAATCTAGACATTAAGCTGTACAAGAGTGAATTTCTCAAAATTTCAAAAAAGTAAATAACTGGGAGGTAACAGATATATAAAAAATGTTTTACTAAGATTTTCTAAAAAAAAAAAAAGAAACATTTCTAAAATAACTGGATTAATTTGTGAATAAATCTTAACAGTTTCATTAAAACTCGGGAATTATTTGATTTTTGCAAGAATTTCCAAACAATGTGTTTTTCACTACTAAAAGACGCTAAAATTTCCTATATTAATCGTCGGTCCCCTTGCTAACACAAAAAAAGCTAAAAATTTCGAACATTCTAAAAAGAATTAAGATATCCGTTGGTTTTTCCTCTGAATAACAACGTAAAGATTACGACGATGAATCATTGTTTTTATTAAGTTTGGAGTATTTTTTCATGATGATATGCTCTTTTTCTTTTCTTTTCTTTTTTTTTTTTTGGCGAATCGGTGGAGGTCATCGTACTAAGAAAAACTGAAGCTAATAACAAAATAAGGATAGTACATTGAGTTTCTTTCTTTATCTTAGAGAAGTAGACACGGAATCATATTCATTTGGTAAAATGATTATTAATTCTTCTTCTGTCATCTCTATTTAGGACGTTTGCGATCATGGCTCTCCACAATCTCCTGCCCTTTGTAGCTCTTAATAAATTTTGTCTTTTTGCCCAAACGCCCAAACCCTGCTCCGCCATCCATTCACCCAAGCTTGCCAGGTAGGTTATTCGTTGTCATCGTCTGTCTTTCTTACCTTCAATCTGCTCTGTAAGTGTAAAATTTTCCAAGTCCTCAATCATTATTATGTGCCTCAGAAATTTCAACTGTCTATTCCTGATTTTAAACGTAAGAGTCATTATATTTTGTTTGCCATCGTCCCTAGAACCTCACCGTTGATCACATGTACAGTTCATGGTATTCTAAGCATCGTTCTGTCAAGCCACATTTCCGTTGCCTCAAGTCTCTTCTTCATCTGTGTGGAGATTGTCCAGCATTCACTGCCGTATAGGACGACTGGTGCTACATAACAGTTCATTACTCTTTTCATTGTTTCAATCATACACCGGGTAGTCAGCAGTTAACTGCAATTACGAAACGTACTGCTCATGTCAGTTAATTACAAAACAATTCACGCGGAAAGTAATCAACAGATGTGTTATCATGAAAACCAACATAAAGTTTGCCTGCAAAAAAGAAACGGTACAATGTTACAATGGAAAGTGTAAACTCGTTCCCAGGATAAATGACAGCATGAATCCGCTTAAAATATAGTTTTAAGCTATGATACATTTATGGATAAAAGTGGTCAATATCAGATACAGAGGCTATGTAAATATCATCATTTTCATCCTTCGACCTATGGTCGGTCGGAACTCCATTGGCAATCCCTTTCCACACTGTTCGGTCCTAATATTGCTGTCCCCAAATCCGCAATGTCCAACCCTGAGCCTCGATCTATGGTGTCTGTGAAAGTCAATTTTCGTGAGAAGGCACTTCGAGAAGGATGCCATAGGGGTAAGGATCAGCTGACTTTCCTGTCCGCTCGGTAACAGTGGCCAGTAAACTGTAGTCGCTTTTGCTAAGGCTTAAGAGATATTGTTCTCAGTTCTCCGTAGATTGTGTTAAGTGTGGCATTGGATCTCCAACTGATATTCTGGATTTTTTTTAGTAGATTTGTATATGTTCTATCAGGTCGTCTTTCAAGACAAACAGATAATGTCCAAGTTTTTGATCCATACAATAGTACTATTTCAGTCAGTGTTCGAAAAGTTTGGATTTTTAAGGAGGATGGAAGATTCCAGCGCCAAATCTTGTCAAGTTTGTTACACGCATCCCATGCAAGAGCTTTGCGGAAGTTGAAGTAGCTTTGGGAATCTATGATATGAGATCCAAGATATTTGAAGTCCCCAACACTTTTAATGGATGTATTATTGAGTCATTTCAGTCGGATGGTTCAGGGGAGGTTGTGATATATTCTGTTGCAATAACGATCTATGAGTGTTTGTTTGAATGATTGCAGGTCATTCAGGTCTTGTGGTATTTATGTAAATATAAAACTGGACACCAAGGCCAAAACCAAGCAACGTCAGTTTGTTTCACGACTACCGATCTACACTCCTAACTTATATATATATATATATATATATATATATATATAATTTTATAGAGGAGGAACGGTGGAGTAATGGATAGCGGGATGGATTCCACTCAAATTCATTGCATTCACTACTACATTACAGTCACGAATACCCTTGCGAAAGGTATGAATCCTCTTCTTCTCCCTCCAGCTATAGCAGGACAGACTGGGTTCTATAGCCTTGGGCGGCAACTGGTCTAGGAGAAGGACATCTCTGAATTCAAAACATGTGGTGGGTCGTTTGAGGACCTTGTGGCAGGTAATGCACCAGGTCACTGAATTCGGCTCTTCAGTATAGTGGTGGTGGTTTCTGCACAAAACCTTCACCACTATAATCAAGTCATATGTGCTGGTGCCTGGCTGTCGGTTCCTTGGAACTGAACTGCTTGACCCTCATGCGTCAAACACGACAGGAGATACGAATATAGATAGATAGATAGATAGATAGATAGATAGATAGATAGATAGATAGATAGATAGATAGATAGATAGATACCCAATTCTTAAATTTTAACGAAATGTATAAAGCCTAGGTAAGATCACTGTGCCGACTGATGTCAATGAGAACCTACCAGGAAGATGGATCGGGCGTGCCCCAGTGATAATGATAATCTGCTGTTGAAATGGGCCCCCACATTCACCTTGTGATTTTTTCTATGGATCTCACTGTTTCCCGCTACTTCACTTAACTTCTCTATGTCCTGTGAGTGTTAGATTCTGCAGACTTTCCTTCTTCATTATGTGTCAAATACCTTAACATTACTGAAAATTACTAATGTTGATATATCTGACATATTATCTTTCTATACATATAAAACACTTTCCCTCCAACTTCACAAACTTGGCCTTTGTTTCAGTAGAACTATTAGTCATAATTTCAGTAGAAATATTAGTCATAATTTCAGTAGAAATATTAGTCATAATTTCAGTAGAAATATTAGTCATAATATCAGTAGAAATATTAGTCATAATTTTAGTGTCAAAAGAAGCTAATGTTCAACTACAGGGAGCGATAGGTAAATTGTCGCCAATTTTATTTTATTTTTTATTTCGCGCATACGCGTTGTTTGTTTGTTTTTATTTTGTCGACTGGGTACTTACTGTGGGAAAAAGAACACCATGACGTAATTCACTCCACCAGAAATTTCGATACGGCATTCTGTACTGTTCGGCATTCGCACCGGAAGCTCCAATTCAAACATGTCAGCGTGTTTGGATGTCAATCTGAGGACAGTACAGAAGATTCGGAAAGAGTTAGATGAGTCCAGTGGTGATTAAAAAGGTGTTTGGAGTGATCACTAGTGATGGCAAAGTTATACATCCCCCCACAGGGCCTCAGACTCAATACGGAGACCGACATCAAATACCTTGAGGTAGTGTTGCCCCAGGTCAAACGGGTGTCTGCTGGAAGACGTTATGTCTGACAACAGAACTTTGCACCATGCCACACAAGCAGGAGAACTCGGTCATGGCTGTCAAACAATTTCTGCGACCACGTAACTCCTTACATCTAGCCACCTAACTTCCCAGATTTCACCCCCTTGATTATTATGTGTGAACCGCAATTGGGCGAGAGAACAAAAAACACCTTGTAACACCATAGATGAACTGAAGACAAGGATTATGGCACCATTCACCAACTTAAAGAAGAAGACCGTCCAGAAGAGTTGCAGGATATTCCGAAGTCGTCCGGAGGCCGTGGTTGATGCCAATGGCGGTTTTGTTGGATAAATTTATTCTTTTCTATTTCAAGATATATTTGTGTAATTTTGGTAAATATATCTGTTAAAAGTGTTATTTTCATTTTTGCGTAGACGACAATTTATCCATCTCACCCTGTGCAATGACTTGCCAAGGTAGCTTACAATCATGTTAATAAGCTGAATTGATTCCAATTTAGAAATTTGCATATTTACATGACATTATTATTTCAGATTATTTATGAGTCCAATAGTTTCGCGTGACCTTTTTCAGCTTCAAGCGGCTTAAAGTGGTATGTCTTCTGCTAAATGATACCTACACTCTTTACTTCTTAATAGAAATAAAGTTGTATAATCATTTCATCTATTTGGTCCAAAACTTTTCCACGCCAGTCTAAACGCAAGAGATTAGGCTGGAACTTGAACTCTGCCGCCGATTCTAATTTTGGCGCCGATGAGACTCACCCTACCCACACACCACAGTCAGACTGAAGAACCGAAATGACTTGTTGATTTAAATGATAAGACGTTTCTCTTTTTTATAACTTTTTTTGAGTAATTTAATTCTAATCATTTTTTCCCCATTTCAGCAAATGGAACTGAAAGGACAAATGATTCACCTCCAAGAATCCGACGCTATCTTGTTCATTGGATCTCCAAGTGTAGAGAAACTGGACGAAATGATTGGTAAAGGCATCTACATATCAGATATCCCAATACACGACGCCACACGTGACGTCATTCTCGTCGGCGAGCAATCCAAGGCTCAGGTAACAAGCAATCATATTCTCTAGGCTTTTTTCTCTCTTTGTTCATTGTTTCCAGCTGCTAAATGAAAATGTCATTCAGTCAACATTAAACTACATTCCTTTATCGATCCATAGCAATCGATTAGTAGATTGCATTATCTTTGCTTTGAATCGTATTGATTATTTTCATTCGCCTAATCCGAAATGGATATCGATTTATACAGGTGCTAGTTTAATTAGACTAAAATTCTTGATTTAAATAAAATAATGAAATTATGATGATTCATTTTTTTATTTTTTTACGAGGTAAGCTGACTCTCTGGACATTTTTATGTATAACGGATGGATATACAGTCATTCTCCCCTTATATGGGGTTTCGTTTAAACACGGTCAGACCGAGAAATAAACAGGACATATATCTTTATAAGGTTTTTTTTTATTGAAGATGCATTAATTGCATTATATTGGAGTCTTTGAATAATTTGCGGGCAATGTAGACATTATTTAGCTTTGCAGAATTTAAAGGAGCATTGTTTTGCATGGATATGGTTCAAAGATTTTTGGTTATGACTTCTACCACTCAAGAATCTTTTTAAAAATGCCTTGTTCAAGAACAGAGAATAATTTTCTGCGCTTATCCTGACGCCAACATCAACTTTGAAGGTGCCTATAATTTTACTGCCGACATTAAGCGTAGTACTAAATTGATTGCAAGCTCTCTTCATTTTACTGTTGAATTTGTCAAATGTTACCGTAAATTCCATTCTCATAATTTCTGCTCTCATACTTGCTCTCCTGTCAACTACAATCTTCAAATAGGTAAATGCAACGCCAATTGTCATCTTTTGTTTGCTTGAATCCCGTTCTTTCTATTGCCCTTTATACTCATTAAAGTTTTCTCACTTTTCTTCATTCTATTGTCTGTCAGTCACTTGCGTCTTAGTCGCTTTATCGCATTGTTTTGAGTGAAATGATTAAAAAACAAGAAATTTTAAAAAAACTCACCCAAAGCAGTACTCTATCTCCATAATGTTTTAATCTAAGTTATGCTTCTTGACTATTTCCATGAAGGACTCAAACATTGTAGTTCTCTATTCACCCAGATAGATAGATAGATAGATAGATAGATAGATAGATAGATAGATAGATAGATAGATAGATAGATAGATATGAAAAAATGAGATAAATAGATTCATAGATAGATAGTTATGAACAAACTGAGATAGATAGATAGATAGATAGATAGGTAGATAGATAGATAGATAGATAGATAGATAGATAGATATGAACAAACTTAGATAAATAGATTCATAGATAGTTATGAATAAACTGAGATAGATAGATAGATAGATAGATAGATAGATAGATATGAAAAATGAGATAAATAGATTCATAGATAGATAGTTATGAACAAACTGAAATAGATAGATAGATAGATAGATAGATAGATAGATATATAGATAGATAGATAGATATGAAAAAATGAGATAAATAGATTCATAGATAGATAGTTATGAACAAACTGAAATAGATAGATAGATAGATAGATAGATAGATAGATAGATAGATAGATAGATAGATAGATAGATAGATAGATTGATAGATTCTGAAGTAGTAACTTGGAATTATCAGCTGACAAACCTTGTCATTCATAAAATAAAAATAAAAAAGCAGCCAATATTACAAACTCTTCAACACAGCTTTGCTGTCGTAGAACGATCAATATCGATCGATATACAGTTGCATTCTCTTTATCCGTTGCATAACTTTAGACAACTGATGCGAAATTTTGATCATGCGCACAAGAGACTGTTTTAATGGAGAACCTCTCCACTTTTTCTATTTATACATTTTGTAAAGGTTACAGTAAACATAACGTTTAACTCACGATCAGCTTCACTTTCATACTCTCTTACAAACCAAAATACGAACGCACCTGTACATAGTCACTTTAAATGAATTTAGTAACTTAAGTAATTACAATTTTTATACTTCGCTTAAGACGAGGCGTGGGTGACAACAGAAAAAATAAAGACGAACTTACATAACTATAATGTTTTTCATCTTTTTTTTATTTTCAATCTTGAACCTTCGTGCCTGTCCTTCAAAAAAAAACGGAGTGTCAAAATGACAGTTTTTCCCTTGACACCGCTATTAATTTAATTCGCTTCACTCCACGTCAATGTTTATTATTTTAAAAAGCCATTACAATTTTAATAAAAACTAAACATGATGAAAGTGAATTTATACATTTTTGTTCTTGCGAATTTACAACAAATATATTAAACACTATTTATATATTACATTATTTACAAAAATAATTCTGTATTTACCACATTCTAAATAATAACACGATTAAAACTAATTCAAGGCAATACTTACCATTTACCAATTTATAAAAAAATAAATATGAAAACAATTTTTTAGTCATAAATTTATAAACATTTGCTAAATTATTAAATTATGGGAATCAATTATAAGGAAATCATTATTATTTACCATTTTATAAAGTTCGAATCGATTGGCAATTAGCCGATGTTTTCCAATCATTCCAATAAACAATCTAATAAATAAATAAATATTGTTTATTATTTTTGTTGTTAATTCTCAGCAACAAAGGAAATTTATAAATTCACTTTTATATGTTTAAGTTTTATTACAATTCTCATCATGGCTTTTTAAAACAATAAATATTGACGAGGACTGAAGTGTGTTAAAATAATAGTGGTGTGAAGGGAAAATCGTCTTTTTGCCACTCCGTTTTTGTTTTGTTTTTTGTTGTTTTGTTTTTGTTTTGTTTTTTTTGTTTTTGGGGAGTTTTTTTCGGACACGAAAATTCAAGATTGCCAAGATTTGTTTGTGTTTTGTTTTAGCGATTAGTAATTTCCAATACCCTTCCCAAATATGCCTTCGTTACCTCGCAGTTCCAACTGTCATTTGGGAAGGATGTTAGAATAATCCAGAATCTATGCTAGCAGCAAACCGCCTTCATACGAATAGAAAAGGAATTCAGTAAATATACCAAAATAGAAAAGGACGAAAGACAAGGATTATTTTGTGTGGAAAGTCAGCATCTTGATTATGTCACTATTTTCTCTTCGAGTTTCACGTGCTATCCATTTTTGTTGGTGCTCAAGGGATTTTTTTTATTTGGTACCGTTCTTTCTTTGTGAATCTGTATCGCCAATCCATAATCATCAAAGAAGAAAGATCATTGCCAAAAAGCTGGGCTTTACTCGCTTCCTTATAAAGAAAACTTTAGCATTCATTAACCTAACAGCATTACTACCGATTGAAATTCATAAACTCTTTCACTTGAAACTAATTTACTGGAAAATAGCTTTCTCAGGTCAACTAGCTGTTATCGCTCTTTCTAGTATCGACGGGAGTTTCCTTTCTAGGCTTTTATTTAAACTTGTGGAAAGTCAACATCTTGATTATGCCACTATTTTCTCTTATGCGCTAACCATTTTAGTTGTTACTGCTGTTTAAGTCCTCCATTGATGCGTTTTTGTTTAATAAAGTTGTCTAATTATGATTCTGTAGCGCCAGTCTACGATATCCGTCGAAGAACAGTCTTCTTTAAAACACACTGGGTTAATTCGCTTAAATCTATTTTCAATCATTGATATGAGAAAACGATTTTATATAACTGATAGTCCAGACAATTCTGAACAAGTTGGGTACCATAGATAACACCCATATGTGTGCCGATCTGACAAGTCTATTTAAGAACATTAATCGAATTCTTAGGTTAATGTTTTGGTTTGGAACCAACTTCCGGTATTTGGCCAAACTACCTTAAGGACAGCCTCTTTTGTGTTCACTTGCTTCATCTCTTATGTTAAACTCGTTATAATTGATCCATATACGTCGGTATTTGAAGTCTTTAGCATTTATTAATTCTACATCCAGAATTTCTAAAAAAAAATGATTCAATGTAGATTCCGTTACTGATTTCATTCCAATCTGAAAGACGAAGCTCGTTTTTGTTTGCGGCCGGTTATTCAGTGTATATCGAACTCACAATACCAGTGTCCAAGACTACGCTCTGGTTCGTGTCCGTAGTTAAGCATCGTCGAGCCCGAACAGTACTTTGCTGGGAGGCCTCTTTGGGAACCACGGGGTACTGTAAGCAAGCTCATACAATCCGAAATGTTTTTTTTAATTAACTCACAAAGCGTTGTCAAATCGTAAAAAAAACAAATTCAACAACTGTATCGTTCTAAAACAAGTCCGTTATATTCTTAACCAATATATTAAAACCGGCGTTCCTGGCTGGATCTTTAGTTAAAGATCACGTTTCAAACGTTAAAATATCATTGCTATTGAGTTCATTCGTCACAAGTTGTTTCATGGACGGGCCATATCCGTCTTCGTCTGATAAATATCTATTGGCGGACTCATCTTGGCTCGTTTTCTTTTCTTTCGTCTTACTCACCTCTGGCAAAAAATATTATTGCCGCTACTTCTCATTCACTTTTCCCAGGTTAAGTCCACTTCCATTTTGAGGAAAGAAATATGGTAATTTTTATTTGGTGATATGAGCATTTCTATAAATAAAAAAAATTAAAAAATTATTATCCTACATCAATCTTCATTCAACTCAGGTTTCCTCTCTGATTTTGAATTGACTGTAAAACAAAATTAAAGAACATTTTATCTTCGTTTACAGATTCTGATCTCTCTTATTTTCGCTGTAGAATGTTTATCATCGTCCCCATCTCTCTCTCTCTCTCTCTCTCTCTTTCTCTTTCTCTCTTACTCTCTCTCTCTTTCTCTTTCTCTCTTACTCTCTCTATCTCTCTTTCTCTCTCTCTCTCACACACACACACATACACACACAGTTGTCTACAAATATACGGTCGAAAACTAAGCAGAGAGTGATCGGCTCAATCTGTGTTTCAACGCTATAAGCCTATTAAGCTCAGGTGAGACGACGCTAGTGGGTCCGCTACTGACCACAGGGTTAGACAGGATTCCCTTTAATGGGATATTAACCGTTTCCATGCAGTATGTCTCCCTTTTCCATGTCACTAAAGGAAGAGTAGAAGCCGATTAGGCACCGGGGTTATTACTGAAGTTAGAAGAACGAGGATGAATACACTGGATTATTTTTTGTGTCGACATCAGATTTAAACCCCTGTTTAAGATCCTATATTTGGACCTGAGAACCAGAATTGATGAGCTCGTCTAGAACAAAAAAAATGAACCCAATATGTAAATTACAAATGGTTGATGCTAAAATCAAACAAATACAACAATTTAAATATCTTGTCATTGTTTTAACAGAGGGCGGAAAGTGCTACACCGATATCTGAAGGTGAATTTAGATAGCGAAAGATGCTTTCCAAAAGCTAAGCAAAATATTAAGAAACAGGACAATTTTGTTAGAAACAAAGAAAAGAGTATTAATGTGTTACGTAATATCAGTCCTCCTCAATGGCAATGAATGCTGAACCATCTTCGCACGGATGAAGAATAAATTGAAGTGATAGAAATGTGATTCTATAGAAGGATGCTGAGAATACCATAGTTTGAACATCTGAGTAACGAGGAAGTTTAAAAAATTGGAAACAAAAGTACACTTATGCTTAGCATAAAAAAGAGACGCGTATAATCTCTCGGGCACATCATGGGGAAAGAGGGCTTGGAAATTTTGACATTCACGGGATATAGTGAAGGCAAGAGAGACGTAACAAAACATGCCTACCTAGCGGGATTGTGTAAGTGAATGACAAAACAGGGTTTAGGAGATATAACAAAAAGCCAAACGTTACAAAGTGCTATAACGGAATGAAATTTGTGGAGAGCCATTATCGGCAACGTCCTTGGGGATTTGGCTTATAGAAGAAGATTCTTCTTTTACTTCTTCTTCTTCTTCTTCAATACAATGCATAAATTACTCTTTTATAACCAGTGAGAAGGGGCGGTCGAAATATGCAGTCCGATTGTCCCTATATACGTTAAAACACTTCCTGGTTGTTGAGATCTCGCTCTGACCAAACAACTTCGAAAATGTCGATGTTGATGACTATCCTTCAAAATGGATGTGGATCCATACTCCGAATTATAACCGGCGACGACTTCTTTTCCGAGCAAACCCTTCTTCCACAACGTTTAGCCAATCCCCTATCACAGCGCCAGTGGTTTATACTGCCCCTCTACAAAGCAACGAACTGCGAGTGCATAACCTGGAGTGATGAACAAATTTTAAACAAGGTCAGTACGATCAAACCCTAGATCACAAGCATCGACGTCTTCTTAACTAACCAATTCCACTCACATATGGGTCAACCACTAGTATGACTGTTAGGCAATTTCCAAATTTGACGCGCGCTGAGGTCGCCTCTCCAGGCTGATAATATGGAAAACTTGATTCCATGACAAATCATCTATGGTACTATTTGAAACCGGGTTTCATGGTCAGAAAATGAACGTTCTAACCACTCGGCCACATTACCATAAAAATTATGTGGATATAACTGGACATTTGTTGAGAATTATCAGAATCTTCTCTTCTAGGAAAAATTTACATATTTTTATACGCATTGATAGAATTGTTTGCCGATTTTCTGTTGTTAAATTGTCATATGTGAGAATCATTGCTGTTCCCGGGAATGTTCTGTTAGATTATGTTAACATTGTTCAAAAATAATGGTTCATGATTTTTCATGAAAATAGATTTTCAAGCTTAGTAGCTGTTATCGCTCTTTCTAGTATTGATGTGGGTTTTCTTCCTAACATTTTATTTAAAGTAGTGTGGAATGTCAGTATCATGATTATGTCATTATGTTTTTCTTAGGATGAAATGTGCTATTGATTTAAGTTGTTTCAAAATTTGATAGTCCTCAAGTGATGTAGTTTCTGTTATTTGGTGCAGTTCTTTGTTTGTGATTCTGTAGCACCAGTCCACAATCTTTAAAAAAAGGATGATCTTTGCCAAAAGTCCCAGGCTCTATCGCTCAAAGGTATTTTTAACCATTGATTTAGAAGGCAGTTGTATACAGCTGACAGTTTAGATGTTTCTGAGCAGGATTGGCGCCATGCACACATCCATATGGAAGTCTCGATCTATTTAAGGCTATTTAAGGACATGACTCCTGCTTTTAAGTTGAGGTTTCGGTTTTGTAGCAGTTTACGGAGTTGGGCGAAACTAACTATGTTCAGTTTCCTAAACTGCCTCCTGTCATTGCCATATTCTTATTTCAACCTTGTAGCCTTAAATTATCTTGTTATTAGTGTCCAAAAGGTACTCCTCTTTTAAACTTGAGATAGTGTTGGGCGTTTAATTTTAGCTATATTTAGAAATACCGTTTTGTTTGTATTGTAACAGCTGTCATCTTTTTAAAAGATTTCTCAAATTCTGCATCCGAAGGTGGCACAATTGCCAAAGTATTTGTTGGCTACAAAGTTGGTTTTATATTAATTCACTTTTATCTTCAGAACATGGGCGAATTATGGCCCTCGACATCATCCTATTTTATTTTTCTCTGAGAATCATTTAGAAGTTTGTCTGAAAAGTAATGGGAAATGGGATTGGAGTATCAGAGAAGGATAGAAAAGTGTATTAGACACGAGTGGAGATTAATTGAAAGGAGAAACCATGTAGATTTTTTGTGACATTAATATCGTATATATATATATATATATATATATATATATATATATATATATATATATATATATATATATATATATATATAGTGTAACCCGGTAATAAGAGAGTTATCGGGGCCGGAGAAGAAGTATCTTATATCCGGGTTTGGTCTATTTTGTTTGGGTAAGTATGGCTCTAATTTGGGACCAGATAAAATCTCTCTTATATCCGTGTTTCTTTTATATCAGGGTCTCTTATATCCGGGTTACACTGTATATATATATATATATATATATATATATATATATATATATATATGGGGATGATAAAAATATAAATATACGCACATATACTTGCACGTACATATATATTTTTCTCAGGTATTATAACAGTTGTCAATGTTAAATAACAGAGCCGTTAATTATATATTAGTAGACTATATTTTGCATATATATATTAGTGGTTATATATATATATATATATATATATATATATATATATATATATATATATATATATATATATATATTAGTGGTTATGCATAATAACCAACGACGATAGTACAACTCGGAGTTTCATGCAAACGTGCAATCTTCAGGTGCGAACTATATATATATATATATATATATATATATGGTTATACATAATATTCAATGTAGATACCACGACTCGGAGCTATCGATGTTGGATATTATGTATAACCACTAATATATATATATGTGTGTGTGTGTGTGTGTGTGTGTGTGTGTGTGTGTGTGTGTGTGTGTGTGTGTGTGTGTGTGCGCTGTCAGTGTGGTGACAATTTCTTCATGTCATATACCTTCAGGGTGGAGGTCATCATTACCCTCTCCGTTTATTTATTATCTGTAAATTGCCATGCTTTCTTGAAAATTATAGAGGATTGGCTTGCCGTTACCATCTCCGTGGTTAGGAATTCAGACTAGGTTTTCTCTTCGAATGCCAATCAACTCTATTGAATCCAGTCTATCCTGCTATTTAACGAATAACTAGTGAGAGAGGAGATCGTTTTATACCTCTTCCAATGGGATTTGTGCGAAAGTGAACGCAACAGACTAGACCGGAATTTGAAATCGGCTCGCCAATTCCATTTCTGCACGGATAACCGTCACGCCACATATTTTGCCTTTTGCGCAGATTGGAATTGTTGCTTCTTCTCAAAGAGTTCCACTGCTTTCCTTTTTTTATTATTGTAAAACTGAAGAGTTCCGGTTGTTGTAATGGAGATATCACAAAAAAAAGATCCTATCTTCTATTTTGCGTCTTCATAATTTTCTTTTATCCTTCTCCTTCCTGGCTTTCTGGAAATCACATTATAGATGAGGCACATTTTTATGCGCGGTAAACAGGAAGATAACAAAATGCATCAAAGTTTTACCTCGGATTTCAATTTTAATGCTCGTCTTGATTTTAAAAAAATAAGAAATGCATTAACGCATTAGATCAGGCAAGTGTTCTTCGGTTCAATGTGCAAAGGAATATTTATCTGTTCAAACGTATTTGTCTTTGTGATTGCAAATATTTCAATCTTTTAAATATGCTTGAAAGACCCGCAAGACATATTTTGGGAATCTAAAAAATGTCTGAAAATACCCAGAATTAAATCTTATGAAACACAGATATCTACGTCGATGTGTTCTTCTTCGTCTATGTATTCTTCTTCGTCTATATGCATTGGTTCTTCATAGTGACCATGGCTCGCCACAACTTCCTATTCTTTGTAGCTCATAGTAAATTTCGTTTTCTTTCCTAATCCCTTTTCTGACAACCATTTAAACAAGCTCATTAGGTAGGTTGTGCACAGGTTTCCCCCGTCTCCACTTGCCTTCAGATTCTCCCCGCGAACCACTGCCCTGTGGAATCGACTCTCAATATGATGTTTTCCCGATCACTACAATCTTAACCTATTCAAGGCTAGAGTTAATCGTTATCTCCCTCACCCCCGGGCCTTGTAAAGAGTTGTTGTTCATGATGACGGTAGTCTTTGAATATAGAATCCAGAGGTTGGCAGTGAATATTTCGAAGACAGTAGGGAAGCGTAGTTCAGGTTAGCAGTGGATATCCCGATATCGATAAAGTAGCAGGGCGTAGTTCAGTAGTTTTTCCTTCTGTTCATTCGCTTGACAGGTTGGCATTGGACATTCGGAGAGAGTAAACAAAATGGCCGCCTTCATACACGACGGATTGAATATTTCACGTCTCCTGATTGGTTAACCTTCTTTTGGGGAATTATAAAGTGAGTCAAGTCATTTGGGTTGGCTCACTAGTTAACACAAAAATTGTAACAAGAGTGACTCACAGTGTAAAAAAAATAAATAAATAAATAAAAACGAATAGTGGAGAATCTTTACAAAATTGAAATTATAGGTCATTTTAATGAACCACTAATATACGGAGTAAATTTTTTGGCAAAAGATCTTTTTTATCTTCATATAATCTTTTATTTAGCTTCTTACAAGTTTCCCGTGTGTATTTTCCCATCAATAAATCTTTTTTAAAGGACGAAACACGTTACTTAAAATCTTTTTTTCATTTTGTCATTCAATTACGCAAATTCCTGTTATATTTCTTCTAAAAAATTTTACTTTATTTTCAAATCCTTTTGGATAAAAAAAATAAAGACAACTATCTTAGAAATAGTAGACCTTTCCACTGTCTTTTACGAATTTAAACTGAATTTATTTTACAGCGATCTGCCTTCTCCAGACCCCCATCTTCTCATAAACATATTTCTATTTTCTCGTCTACAGGATGGTTTGAAGAAACGGATGGAGCAACTGCGGCGGAGTGTTGTCGAGGCATCCGAAGCCGTCAAAGAAGAACGGGAGAAAAACGTGGCGTTGTTGCAAAATATATTTCCTTCCGCTGTCGCGCAGAAACTTTGGCGAGGTAAGAGTTATCTACCTTGGTTTTCTTTCCCATTCTCGCTCTCCTGCACTTAAATAGCCATATGGCTGAGTTGATTAACGTGTTGCTTAAAAGCCATTTATTTCGTAGCTGTCGTGAATTCAATCTGTCGCTTTGTTAGTGCTGAACGCATACATTCTCTGGTTCAGTAACAAACATATATGGCACACCACCGTTGAGTAAAACTAGATAATATTAATTGATATAAAATATACATCAAGTCTGGAAATATGAACAAACTACTCTGTAAATTGAATAAAGTATTTTATACTAAATTCAAAAAAGCTGAGTACGAAGACAGACATATGATGATGTTCGGAAGCACTTCGACGTGGTGTAATGGTTAACAAGCTTGTCTCGTTAGAACAATTACTACCGAGTAGTTAGTTCGATCCTCATTTGGGTGCTCCATACATTCGGCTTTATGCCACATCTAAGCTACGCTTAGAAAATCAGTGTTGTAGTGGTTAGCAAGCTTGTCTCGCGAGATCAATCATCACTGAATAGTGAGCTTGATCCTCAATAGATGCCCCATACTTCTGACCTTGTGCCACATCTAAGCTACGCTTATAAAATCGCCATAGATTTTCGGAAGGTATGATGGCGGAAATTTTGCGAATATAATAATAAAGATGCACCTGCTACTCCAAATTGTAAATCATATAAAAATTGCTTAAATATTTTCATAAAATAAAGTTTTAAGGCTGAAATAGATGAGTACTTCCAGTTATTCTTAATGGCCGATTTCCAATGCCTACAAAAAGAACGAAGGCTGCAACTGCAACAATGATGGAATCCCTTATTGTGAAAATCAAGAAAACCAATCCTTAATGACATCGATCATGAACACGGTTGCAATTTACTAGTATTCAGAAATTAAGAATATGCCTAATTTCAATTTCTTTTATACCATTTACAATAGAACTTTCAAACGATTTATTATATATGTATAATAAAATCCTTTAAAAACAAACTTGTAGCAATTTTTACACATTTAGTTCAGAAAAGAAAACACACTAAGGCAAAGAAGAAACATAATTTTTTATCATTTTACACGTTATTATGGTGGATAATCGTATTTGAAAGATAAAGTCAAAGATAAATTAAAAGACATCGGATTAAAAATCAAAATCAATTAATTCTTTAGAAATTGCTTTGTTTAGATTTAAGTTTCGGATACGAAACTGAGCATCTATGGGCGTTTCGAGAAAAATATATGAATGGGACGGTATGCTTTCCTTAAAATGGAAAATAGAGCCTGACTGAATTGTGACGCTTACGTAGCCGAGTGGCAAAGCACGCTGGATGAAACGGTAGTTTCTCTTACGAAGGGATACGCAGTTGAATTGCTTAATTAAGATCACTTGAATGTGCAGGCCGACAGACGTAAAACACACTTTTTAAAATGAAACTAGGACGTCTTTTTCAAATACGAGTATCCAGTAATAATAATGCTTGAAGTAATACATGTATTATATACAGGATTTAATGAAACATTAACTTACCATCAATTCCCTGAATAATAAGATCCTTATATTCGAGTTGCTGTCAGATGGAAGACACAGGCCAAGTATTTTCGACAATTTCAAATTCTCATCTTCAGATAATAAGTTAATATCTTATTAAGTGCTGTTAGCGAAGTGATTTCGCCATCAATCACATTAACATTGCAATTGAATTCTTTGTATAAATTGTTTCTTTATGATATAAAAAATAAGCTGCAAATTCTAATATATTTACGATATCAGATCCGCAGCACAGTAATAATCAGAATCTTAAATTCTGTGGAAAACTACTAAGACATTTTTACTCTTCTAATTAGATTATACTAAGTCCATTTTATTTACCTGATAAATACATATAACAAGGAAATTTTGTGGATTTATAACTTTTCAGAATTCAAACAAAATTCTCAATTTATCGATTTGAACAAGAACTCTAGCGTCCCAGCATCGCACGCTCCAAAACATATATTCAACTGTCAATAAATAACATAATTTAAAAAAATCATCTTTAGGTCTACACGTATTTCGTCTTAGTATTTGCCTATGTATGGGAAAATTGCGCCCAGAATATGACAATTTGAAATTGTCGAAAGTACTTGGCCTGTGTCTTCCATCTGACAACAGCTCGAATATAAGGATCTTATTATTCAAGAAATTGATAGTAAGTTAATGTCTCATTAAGTCCTATTAGCGAAGTGATTTCTCCATTAATCACATTAACATTGCTATTTAATTCTTTGTATAAATTGTTTATTTATGATATATGAAAGTATATATATATATATATATATATATATATATATATATATATATATATATATATATATATATATATATATATATATATATATGTATGCAGGTATGCAGTGAAATAGGAAAGAACACGTTAGTTAGATAATCCGGTGTTCCTTAATATTTAGCTTTATTTTCAAAAAGGACAGTGCTCCATACAGAAGGCGGTCCAGACGCCTTAACTCTTCATAACTTAAAAAATTATGTTAGGGGTCTCGGCTCTCGCTTTTGAAACATGAGAACTCTTATGTAGCGGAGGAATCATATTTTTAAAAACTAAAAATATTATTATAATATATATATATATATATATATATATATATATATATATGTATGTATATATATATATATGTATGTATGTATGTATGTAAAGAGAGAGATAGAGAGAAAGAGAGAGAATGAATAATATTAATTTTTGTTCCAAAATAAAATCTACTGATTTACCTTTTTATTTAGCAAAATAAATATTCCTTGTAGTAACAGCAGCACTTATGGTTTTGAAACATTATGAACACGTTCTCGCACACACAAAATTACTAGATTTGTTTGTTTACATGACAATAAATTCGGAAAATATTTCAACATAATTGAATCCAGGAAAGTAGTTTTGTATAATAACAGAAATATATCCAGAAAATGTTTTAACAGAATAGAAAGAACACTTTCAAAAATAAATTTAAAAAGAAGAAAATAAATTCAGAAAAATATTTAAATGTTTTATTTTTTAAAATGGTGGCTAAATTTTTCGGTTATATCACCGAACAATTCGATGATTTAAAATAAAAAGCAGAAGACACTACATAAAAATAATATTTTCATTTTTATAACAGACTCAGTATCCACTACCTTATAAATACGGTTATCCACTATCTTATAAATATGGTTAGCGGCTCGGATTGAGGAATCAGGGAACCGAGTTCGAATTCCAGTCGAATCCATTGCATTCACTTACGAGCTAATACCCTTGGGAAAGGTATGAATCTTTTTCTTCTACCCCCAGCTGTGGGTTAATAACAGGACAGACTGGGTTCTATAGCCTTGGATGACAACTGGTCTACCGCAAAAAGAAATGGCAACCTACTGGGGCGAAAAAATCAGTCTCGTCAGTCATGTATCTTTCGATACATGATCGCCTAAGCGTGTATCACGCATGGCACATAACTGACTGATCTTATAAATATCGCCTATTGTGACAACACATACAAAAATAAACTATCCCCAGACTTGCGTAAAAAAATGACAATCATTAAAGTAATAAAATCCTAATTAACTAAACCAGCCCATCCCTTCTTGTGCATCAATTATCTATTTCAGTGGTGATATTTTTATGTCTGTGGAGCAGACAGTTCGCGTAATCCGATAAAAATGTCTCCGTTTAGTGCCTCGCTCGAAGATGAAGATAGCCTCTAGCTTCGAGACTATTTGCTTCTATACATGTATACATGAAATATTTACTTCAAACCAAAAAATTATTTTTTTTAATTACTTTGTGTAACACGATTTTTGTCCTTGTGTGGACGTCGTTACCAAATGCTACAGTTCTCTGACATCATAATGCTGCCAATGATGTTGATTTCTCTGTCAATTCCTTTAAAACTGAATTGATACGCTTCAACCAGCAAGGCTCAATACCAGCTGTCTCAGGTTAATCAATAAAACAACTGTCGAATCTTCTTCATACCAAGGAAGCGAGATAAATTCTAGTGAAAATGATATGAAAATTCGCTTAGCTAAAGCATGGACCGCCCTGAATAAAATGTATGTAATCTGGAAATCTGATCTACCAGATAACCTCAAACGGAGATCCCTTCAAGCGACTGTAGAGGTGGTTTTGATATGTGGTGTCACTGCTTGGACATAAACTAGAGTCTAAGCTTGATGGAACCTACACTCGAGCTACACTTAACATCGCTTGGAGGCAACATCCAACGAGATCACACTTCTATGGACCCATCTCTGATATTCCTACAAGGCGAACACAGAAAGCGCTTTGCAGAACTCGTGAGTGATCTACTGCTCTGGACACCTAGCGATGGAGCCATACGAATTGGCCGCCCAGCAATCACCTACATTGACCAACTATGTTATGACACAGAATGCCTCCCTAACAACATTCCGACCTTGATGCAGGGCCTTGATGTTTGGCATAAATATCCGAGCTAGCTCGACTGAATAAAACAAATAAAAGCAACTGTTTATTTTCTATTTTCTTACGACTAGAAAATATGAAAAGTGGCAAATATTTCCTTCAAATTTTGCTTTTGTGACCAGGATAATGATATTTCTCAAATTGACCTATTCTCACTGGGAAAGCCGGCGAATGTGAACATTCTCGTTCACACAAAGTAGGAACAAAACGATCAAAAATAGCATTTATTTATTCTAGGATTGCACAAGAGAAGCCACAAAAATTTAAGAAGTCAACGATGACTTGTCTGCGCTTGGACGCCTAGAACTAAACTGAACTATTCAGCTTACATTCCTTGTATTTATACTGCCATCTATTTTGCCAGAACGGTCTAGAAATTCTTGAAATGTCTAGAAACTTCTCAAAAGTTTTTGAAACTTCTAGAGAATTCTCCTTCAACAACTCAGCGCTGAATCTGTTTGGAATGTAATGAAAAATAGGTCAATTTCAAAACCTCACAGATCACAAAAGCAAAGTTTGAAGGAAATAATAATCATTTACTTTGCTTTTAAGGACTGAAGCTATTAGGAAATAATACTTATTAACCAAAAACAAAAAGTCAAAATTTTGTTACACAATGTTATGCTTCTAAAATAAAATAAAACGCTACCCTTTGTTAAACATGCCTACTTCTCCTCCAGCCAGTTAAACTTTGTCTTTTGCATGCTCCCTTTCATCCTGAATCCCTTTCTAACTTCTGTTGACCAGGTGAGACGGTGGAACCCACCAAAGTGAATGACGTCACCATGTTGTTCAGTGACATCGTCGGCTTCACGGCGATTTGTTCTTCATGCAAACCAATGATGGTCGTCAATATGCTCAACGCTCTCTACACACAGTTCGATACTTTCTGTGGGATTCTGGACGTCTACAAGGTAAGTTATTTCAATTAGCTTCACAATGCTTTCCAGAGGGAAATGCAAAGCTTTCTTAACAATATTTACGCACCAGTGTATAATCGTCCACTTATTCATTTCTATTCCTTTCGTTGCGTGACTGAATTGTGGTGGTTGGTTCCTTTTAACAATGTATGAAACCTTGTCGGGCTATTTAAACGTTTAATATTAACTATACATCTAGAGAGCTGGACAAAATTTATAGGTGAATCTGCAGTATTATCGGTCACGACCTGGCATCTCGGATTTAATCACTTCTTCACTATAACGTAACACTTTCTACAATTATTTTCATAGCACTTCTGATGAGCTTTCCTCTCTTGTACATTGACTACATGAATAGTAGTAGTCTTAGATTTGGCAACGAGGTCTCATCATTTTACTGTTGAAATTGTTAAATGCAACCGTAAGTTCTATTCTAATATTTTCTTCACACGCGCCTCGTGCATTTGATTACCCTCTTCGACTAGTAATGGAATCCTGTTGCGTTTCTGCGAACTAAAACCTTGTTGTCCTTTCTACTCAATGAAGTTCTCTCAGTTTTCTTCAATCTGTTGTTTACATCGTCTGCAACTCTTTGCGTCTTAGTAACTTTGTCTCTTTCTTCGGGGGCAGTGATTTAAGTCAGATATCAAAATAAATTAATACAGCGTAAATATGGTTCCAGTTTACACTTAAATCAAAGGGTAACCATAGGTGTAGGTGTTACCCGTCTATAAGGGCTACTTTCCGGGTGGCCTCTTTTTGGGGGAGTCATTCAAAGAATACAGTCGGCGTATTCTCAGCCCCACAGATTGGGCAAATTATTGCTTTAGAACATACCTACTTAACTACTTATGCTTACAAATTTCAGACAGAGTACATCTGTAAAAGGACAATATGAATAAAGACAAAGGGAAAACTTATCTTAGCCGATGTGTTTCACCCCCTAAGGAATTTTATCAAGTCAAATGTATGGATGTTATTTTAATTCCTCCTATACCCCAACATTTGGAAAAACTAATAACATTTCTCTTTTGTATATAAATACTTGTTACAAAATAAATTCCGCACATTTACCTTGATAAGATCCCTTAGAACTACCTAACTTCCCAGACTGAAACCCACTTGATTATTATGTGTGGAGCGCAGTTGATCAAGAGACCAACAAAACTTATTGTAAAACCAAAGATGAACTGAAAGGCAAGGCCTATAGCAACAGTCACCAACTTAAACAAGGAGACCGTCCAGAAGAGATGCAAAATCGTCCGAAGGCCGTGGTTGAAGCCAATGGAGATTTTATTGAATAAATTTACTCTTTAGTATTTCAAGATTTTTTTGTGGAATTTTGGTGAAAATATTTGTTAAAATGAGATGTCAGTGTTATTTTCATTTTTGCCTAATTTAGACGACAATTTATCCATCGCACCATATATATATATATATATATATATATATATATATATATATATATATATATATATATATATATTACGCGAATCATTCATACGAATAGCAGATAATGAAGTTAATGATATAAATGGCAAAAATCACTCTCGCAAACAATTTTTAATAATAAAATACATTAACCTCGAATCCGTTAATGAATGGTATGATCCTTGTTTATAAATTCCAGTTTGATCAGGTCTTTTTTTACTACTAGCTTTCAATCGTTTCATACGATCATCCTCAGATAGGGAAATAGCTAAGTTTTCGTATGAATGATTCGTGTAATATAAATTGAACCTACACCACATAATTGATATATATATATATATATTGGCAGCATGTTTTCATTAAGACATGTTTTATTAAATAATTTAGACAAGTTTTTGTCTGCTTTTATTTAATAGGATCCTCTCGTAATTACGGACAATTTTCTTAGTATCCTTATTAATGGAAGAAATAAATTTACCATGTTGATGCATATTCATTTTATTTCATGTCATTTTTATAATGTCGTCATCAAGGTCTTCTTTTTTCTAAG
>OZ038485.1:86359679-86389679 GCA_964036315.1 Acanthosepion esculentum
ATAATAAATCAGGTTATATTAGATACGAAGATCTAACCTAAGTAGTGTCTTAATATAAAGTCAAGTATTAAAACTATAACAAAATGCATATTCTGACAATGTGTATGCACATATTATACAAGTCATGTATTATGCTAGTTTACCCATCCTGTCAAAAATCATATTTAATTAATACGGCAATTACATTGGTTATATTTTTAATGACTTTAAACATAATGGCAGTAGCAGCCGTAAATAAAATTGTATCAGCAGCAGCTCTTGAATATAAAAACACGCGAACCCTAAAGTAACTCACTCTCTCTCTCTCTCTCTTCTGGGTTTTCCTTTTTCGAACTGGTGACATGAATTTTCCACGCCGAATTTAAAAGTGCTGTGAACGCTTCACACTAGAACACACCAATACTGTAAGTCCTAATCGAATATATTCATGAACACTGCACATGCAATTTACTTCTAACAAAAGAAACTCTTGTTTTAAACTTCCCTTTTGTTAATTTTGTTTTAGTAAATGTTATCCTGCATTGCAAATCAATTGGTCTATTATTTTGTTCGTGTACTCCCATTCACCACTATTATTTCATGTACTATAAAATGCTCCCGTAAGAGACCTTACGCATTTAATTATTGAGGTAGCTAATCAAATACTGATTAATATTACATTCGTTATGTTTTCTGTGTAATGAATCTGGGATCTTATCTATACAAATGAATCTTTTATGAGCCTATGATTTATCTTCTCCAAGATTTCTTTCTATATTATGTGAAAAAAAGCTTATATTTTTATTGCTAGTAATAGATATTTGAATGTTCTCAATCAGCTGAAAACTTTGTAATTACTAACATGCTCTGTCCAAGATATTCTGGACATTTTTCTGACAGCTTAGACATTTCTCAAAAAAAGTTGGACGCCATGCATGACATCCATATGAGTGTGGCTTACGGCCACATAACGTTGAAACAACGAATTTAAGCAACGTCGAGTCATGTCAGTACCGAGGTGGGTGACCGTTTGAGGACACCATTATGTACAGATGGTGTAATGGATAAAGGCTCGGAACTGTTAATCGGTGTTCCGAGTTCAAATTCCAGATGGATTTGTTATATTGGTTTACACGCAAATTACCCTTTGAAATTCTGATTATAGCTTTTTTAATTACTTAGCACGTACGTACGATACGCCCTTCTAATACCTCATAAGTAAGTTTTGATCGCGAGGAAAGACGGAAAAGACATATCAGAGACGCTATTTGGTTTTAGTGAGAAAATAAAAGAAAGAGAGTATAGAAGTGGCAATATGATTCACACGTGTTTAACGCCAGCTTCAGTCAATTGGAAAAAAATGTCAATTTCAAATCTTTTTATTTGTACCCCATTACTTAAAATAACGCCCAGCATTCATATTTATAGTTGTTATTGCAATGTTTTGTTAAAGTTGTTAAGCTCAAATATGTAATGATGGGATAGGGGAATTTCTACGGATATTCCGTTTTGATCCTGTGAAAAGACGAAAATGATATATCACAGACGGTACTTGGCTTCCATAAAAATAGAAAGAAAGAAAGAAAGACGTTTTTAACGGCTGTTCCAGTGAAATGGAAAAAGTTGTACCTGCATTTTAAAATAATGATCAGCATTCATATTTATGATTGCTATTGCAATATTTTCTTAAAATTGTTAAGCTCAAATATTTAACGATGCGATAGGAGAATTTCTACGGATATTTGTCGTACATCTCGCCATGAGCTTATACCAACAATATCATTTTTATCGGAAAATAACCAAAAATAAATTTTTATAGTTAAAATTATCAGCAATACATTTTTATAGTAAAATAAAATTTGGGGCGTGGCATACATTGTCAAAATATATAAAAATTTAAAATACAATTTGCTGTGTTTAATCTCACATCTTGTAAAGAGAAACAGGTTTTCGCTCCTCATTTGATTTTATAGATTTATTTGGTAAAACAATGCAGCTAAGTAATTGTAATTATGATTTAATCAAATTAAATTAATTATAGTTTGAATTTTCATATTTAGATTTTCGGCATTAAATAACCCATAAAAATGCCGCTAAACAAAAACAACTAAATCATACTAACTTGGTCTTAACTGCAGTCACGGGAAATACAAGACGATCAACAGCTGCTCTAGTTGCAACATGCAGTTAGGCCCTATATACTGGTTAGGGTCTGCGTCCCCGTAACTGCAGCACGGATTTATTTCGAGGTATCCTCTTTAATCCTTGCGTAACCAAGGATTCCCAAAAGACTCTATACCAGGAAACATTTGTAGCAGATGACTATTGACCCGACAAGAGGATTCATCCACCCTTTGATAGGTCATTTTATCCTAATACGTGTCCAGTTACTATCCTACGAGAGATATTGTTATTCACAAATGACACAACCACCGCATTACAAAATGCATCTGCAAGTGGTAGGGTATATAATACAATTCGTCTCAGACAAGAAAAGGAGATCAAAAAGAGAAAGGAATCAGATGTGTTCACAACAGGAATATCAAATGCCAGATCAGATAGAACGTTTACAAGTAGTACGTGCTAAGGTTCAAGGTGTTACAGCAACGAATCGTGTTGTCAACTTTATATGACAAAACTGTTCTGTCGAACTCCACTCAAAATTAGAAACAGCATAAAAATCGAGAGATCCTTCTCCAAAATCACAAGCAACTAAACGATATTTTTTTTCCTTACTTGGAATTTTCATTACCAGGTGGGGGTACCGGTTTAGTCGCTGATCACCCGAATTTGCGGCCAGTGGCACACTTCCAGTGATCTGACTTTAATTTCATATAGTATGACTTAATATATAAAAAGATAACTAAGGTGTCGGTTAGGAATTTTAAAGTTGTTTTCTTTAATCGCTTTCGTAAAAAGGATTCTAATCGAATGTTCAGAAATAGAAAAGGAAAACATGATGGTATATAAGAAGAACAAATCGAGAGATTTGACTCAGTAAACAATTAACATTTAAAATTTTAAATGTTCTGCAGCCTGTATTTAATCTGATAAAATTATTATTGATGTGACGAATATCTTAAACTCGTCGTAAGGACTTTAGTTGAAAACGACTTTAGAGTCACGACGAACAGACGAGACACAAATTGATAAAATACATTATGGTTTAAATTGATTTTTTAATTTTCTTCTTTTTTCTAATTTCGTCTTCTGGACATTAAATATCGATTATCTATTTCATATAATTGTCGGTTTTATTCCATTCATCTCTATTTCTGGTTTCACACTCTTCTTACCTGTTCTCGATAATTTATCCATTTTTATCACTGCCATTGTTATTCTTTTTTATTTTCACGAATTTCTTTTACTCTCTTTTTTTATCCCTTTCTTCTCTCCTTATTTTTCATTCCCACTTCTCTCTCGCCCTCTTACTCTCTCCCTCTCTCCCTCTCTCTCTCTCTCTCTCTCTCTCTCTCTCTCTCTCTCTCTCTCTCTGTCTCTCTTTGACTCTACCTTCTTTGCAATTCCCTTTTTAGATTTTCTCGCGGATTTATCCACTTTCCTTTTATTCATCTTTTTTTTAAATTCATGTATTCTTTTTCCCTCTCTTTTTTATCACTTTCTTCTCTCTTTAATTTGCATTCCCCCTCGTCCTCCCGCTATCTATCACTCTCTGTCAGTCTGTCTCACGCTCTCTCTCTCTCTCTCTCTCTCTCTCTCTCTCTCTCTCTCTCTCTCTCTCTCTCTCTCTCTCTCTCTCTCTCTACTGTTATTTTATTTTATGATATTTCTTACTATATATTTCATTTCCACTCTTTCTCTCTCTCTCTCACGCCATTTCATTATCTATCTTTTTTAATTGTGTTCGCACCCAAGCAAGGCAATAAAGCCACTAAGACACAAGAAGATTACTGGATGTGGAAGAATTAGAAAGAGAAACATTAATAAGGGGCGGGACATTGCATTTCAATTTTTGAAGATTAAAGTTGGCTGGAAAGCATGGCACCGGAATGGAGTCCCCCAAGCGAGAAAAGAAACTGTTAACATAGAACTAACGATTACATCTAGCCAACTCAAAAGTAAATTGACAAGATCTCGACGCCAGCCTAGTACTGTGCTTAAATTCATAAAGTCTGGGTAACACAGAGAATAGCTCATCCGAAAAATTACCATGAAATATTTATAGAAAAGGGACAGCGAAGCAACCTTACGGCGGTGAGAAAATGACTGAAGCCGAGACGCCAGGTCAGGACCAGTAATATTGCCAATTCTTCTTTGGATTTTATGAAGGAGATCTAGATAAATAGCAGGAACGTCAGACCATATGTGGCAGCAATATTCTAAGCATGAGTGTATGGCAGATTATAGATATGTAAGATAGATTCTGAAGAGAAAAACTGTCTAGCATGACACAATGAACCAATTGTCATAATTAATTCAATATAGTCTTTCCACTTCATGTCAGCCGAGAACATTAGCTCGAGAAGGCACAACGAGTCACTTTCCTGGGGGGTTAGCATCAGCCATGCTGATGCAAAGGCGGGGAGCGGTTTCTCAGATAATTAATCGACAGCAGTTTGGTTTTGGAGGCGTTAGAATTAGTAAACCATCCTTTGTCCCAGTTAACAACAGACTGAAGGTCGTTTTGGACATTAGCTGCCAATATGACCTTACCAAATTAATCAGACGTACCATCGAGACAGGAGTTATTCTGCGCCATCAGTGTAGATACCAAGTTGAGAGCTGATGCCATCAGGAATGTCATTAATGAAAATTAAAAGCAAAGTAAGACCAAGGATGGAGCGCTGGGGGAAACCTTTATTCTGTGGGAAAACGTATTATAAATTTTTATATATAAAGTTTTAGAGTAGTCGATAACAAAGTAAAAAGGTTTAAGTATGACTAAATAAAATAAAATAGACTATATACCCAAAACATAAATAAAATTTAAAATTTTTGGCGTCACCTCTACTTCATATTCATGTGTAGTCGCATCAACGTAAACATCAGAAAGAAAGAGACTGAGATAGATAGATAGATAGATAGATAGATAGATAGATAGATAGATAGATAGATAGATAGATAGATAGATAGATAGATAGATAGATAGATAGATAGATTTAGGCTTTCGTGCTGACTCTGAGACCTTGTGGGAAGATGAATGGAAGCATAACATCGCCATCACTAGTGATCACACCGAAAATCTTCGTAATCACCATTAGACTCATCCAGCTCTTTCCGAATCCTCTGCACTTTCCTCAGATTGACACTCAAACACTCTGAAATGTTCGTATTGGAGCTTCCAGCACGAATGCCAAACAGTACAGCATGCCGTTTCCAACTTTCTGGCGGAGTGAATTGCGTCATGGTGCTTTCTTTCTCACAGCCGGTGCCCAACTGACCCTACTATGTCGACAAACAGACAATGCGCATGCACGAAATAAAAATATAAAATGGCGAAAATTTACCCATCTCTCTCTGTATAAATATATATATATATATATATACATATATATATATATATATATATATATATATATATATATATATATATATATATATATATATATACATATACATATATATATATATATATATATCACTTAATACACGTCAAAGGTTTGTCACTTAGCTGTTTGATGTTGCCTTCAGCGTCCCAACTCCAGAGTTTCATAGACCCACCCTCTGGGAATCACTCAGTCCACTCATCAGGGGTATTAGCAACTGAGTATATCCACAAGGTTCTTCATATATAATATCAATTCAAGATCAATGCATCCAGAATACTCATTTTATACACATCGCTGTGACGTTTTCATGTTGGAAATCAACATTAATCGCCAACAGAATATAAAAGAAAAATGAAAAATTTAAAAGAAAAAAAAATGGTTTCTTCCTCAATTTCAGCAACGTCCATTCACTCGATCTCTAATGTGACTTTCATTATTATTCTTCCCTTTCCCATCGGTTGGTCAGATCGCTTTTCACGTCTAGACTTTGATTTGTTAAGTATCAACTCATGGCCGTTAGGAGAGTCTGACGATCCACACATAATACGTAATGTATCCCAATCGATATTTACTCACGACATGATTGCTCCAACATATCTTACACAGATTTATGCAGACAGATTAACGATACCTGTGCCATTAATTTGGTCTTCTTTTTGAATAACGATGAGTGTATTGACAAAGACGTCAACGTCCGTGCGCTGGGTTTGCTGGAAATTTGAATTATTGACCTGACCATTTCGAAATTACTTCAAAATTATAATCTATCAAATTATGTATCGGTTGTTGTTGCTGAACGAATTGCTGCGAAGAAGAAGAAACTCCCATCCTTTCTTTTTGTAAAGTTGCAGTGATGCCTGTCGCCTGTCATGACATCGCTAGGGAATATTAAACCACTGATTTAAGGTCTCGTCTACAGCAGGTTTGGGCAAATGACGCGTAACTTAGTAACTGTCGGCTCGAAAAGTGGAATTGGCGCGCCCAATTCAAATTCCGCGCGAGTTCGTTTCGTTCGCTTTCTCACTTGTAAAAGTTTGAATCGACGACTTCCCCGGAGTGAAGAGCAGAGCAACTCAGAATCCAAAACCGGTTGAGCGTGAGCCTGCCAACTCTTCACCGTAAAAGCTAACTTCATACAAAAGCCAGAGCAGTAGTATCTGGGCTGGTGAGGCCATGGATATATACACCACAACGGAGTCTACAGGCTTACCACACATTCATGTCTCGGAGAAGGACAACTCTGAATCCAAAACCGGTTGAGTGTGAGTCTGCCAAATCCTCACCGTAAAAGCTAACTTCATACAGAAGCCAAAGCAGTAGAATCTGAGCTGGTGAGGCCATGGATATATACACCACAGCGGAGTCTGCAGGTTTACCACACATTCATGTCTCGGAGAAAGACAACTCTGAATCCAAAACCGCTTGAGCGTGGGGCTGCCAACTCGACTCTGTAAAACCTGACTTCATACATCAGCCACAGCAGCAATACCTAGGCTAGTGTGTCAATGGCCTTATACACCACAGGGAAGTCTACAAACTTACCACATATTCATGTCTCAGAAGACAACTTTGGGCTAACAACTCCACTCTGTAAACCTACTCGTTACAGAAGCCCCACCAAGGTGAGATGATGGCCCTATAGTCTAAAGGATAATTCACGGGGTTAGAATACATACATGACTAGGATAAGGATCAAAGCCGGTTGAGCGCGAGGCTAGCAACACTAAAATAAAAACATATTTGCTAAAGAAATCACAACAGCAACATCTAGCAGGTTAAGGCTGCAACCCTACATTCCACAGGGGAATAATCTTCTTCTTCTTCTTCTTCTTCTTCTTCTTCTTCTTCTTCTTCTTCTTCTTCTTCTTCTTCTTCTTCTTCTTCTTCCATCCATTTACTCAAGCTCGCTAAATAGATTATGCGTTGTTTTTATTTTATTTCTATTGACTTCGATCTGTCCTCAAAAATCTATATCAAATTTTCCAAATCCTCCTTCCTCATAAATTTTAACTGTCAATGCTTACGTGAACTATAAGTGACCCGTTTGTTTCCATTTTCTCGAATACTTTATCGTTACACGTGTTCGGTGCATGGTGTTCTCAACATCCTTCTATAGAACCATATTTTTATTGCTTCAAGCCTCGTCTTCACCTGGAAAGAATTTGCTAGCATTCGCTGTCATACAGGAGGGCTGATATTATATAATAGTTCAGTATATTTCTTCGTTTCTATCGAAATGTTTCTGTATCTAAATACTTTTCTTAGCTATTAGAAGGCTCTTCCAATTTGCGAAAGCGCCTTCGGATTTCGGTGTCGTACATTCCGTCCTCTGTTAAAACACATCCAAGTCTATTTAAATAGTTTTTTTTTACTTTTTGATATCTCTGTTTTCAAATTTGCATGTCGGAGAGTTCATGATGCTAACAACCATTCATTCTGTCTTCTTGTAATTCATGTTCAATCCATTCATCTCGTTCTCCTTCAATAACTACGTTTCCATTTTCTCTGAAACTTCGTCGTTGTTCACATTTTCGGTACATGGTATTCTTTGCATGCTTGTATAGAACGACATTTCTGTTGCTTCAAGTCACTTCTTCATCTGTGAGCACACTGTTCAACATATACTGACATATAGGAAAACTGATATCACGTAACACTTCAGTACTCTTTTTTTGTATGTGTGTTGCCTCAAGGCTCTTCTTCATCTATGAGCAGATAGTCCAACATTCGCTGCCATGTAGGAAGATTGATATCACATAACACTTCAGTACTCTTTCCTTTGCTTGTGTTGCCTGAAGTCTCTTCTTCATCTTTGGGCAGATTGTTTAAAATTCTCTGCCTTATAGGAAAATTGATATTACATAACACTTCATTACTCTTTTTTTTTTGTATGTGTTGCCTCAAGGCTCTTCTTCATCTGTGAGCAGATAGTTCCCCATTCACTGCCTTATAAGAAGATTTTTACCACATAACACCTCATTACTCTTTT
The DNA here is from genome assembly GCA_964036315.1 of Acanthosepion esculentum. Taxonomy (NCBI): domain Eukaryota; kingdom Metazoa; phylum Mollusca; class Cephalopoda; order Sepiida; family Sepiidae; genus Acanthosepion; species Acanthosepion esculentum. Next base: position 86,368,158 of record OZ038485.1, read on the forward strand.
CATTGTTTATGTTGCCTCAAGTCTCTTCTTCTGTGGGCATATTGTCCAACGTTTACTGCCATATAGAAAAAATGATATCACGTAACACTTCACTACTCTTTTCTGTGTTTATGTTGCCTGGATTCTCTTCTTCATCTGTGGGCAGATTGTCCAACATTCACTACCGTATAGGAAGATTTATATCGCATAACACTTCAGTACTCTTTTCTTCGCTTGTGTTGCCTCAGGTCTCTTCTTCATCTGTGAGGAGATTGTCTAACATTCACAGACATCTAGGAAAACTGATATCACGTAACACTTCTGTAATCTTTTCTTTGTTTGTGTTGCCTCAAGTTTCTTCTTCGTCTATAACCATTAAGTCCAACATTCACTGCCTTATAGGAAGATTGATATCACATAACAATTCATAAATTTTTTCATTGTTTAGGTTTCCTTAAGTCTCTTCTTCATCTGTGGGCAGATTGTCTAATATTTACTGCCATATATGAAAAATGATATCACGTAACATGTCAGTACATTTTCTTTATTTGTGTTGCCACAAGTCCCTTCTTCATTTGATTGTCCAACATTCACTGCCTTATAGGAAGATTGATATCACAACACTTCAGTTCTCTTTTCTTTGTTTTTGTTGCCTCAAGGCTCTTCTTCATCTGTGAGCAGATTGTCCAACATTCACTGGAATATAGGAAAACTGATATGACGCAACACTTCAGTACTCTTTTCTTTGTTTATGTTGCCTGATGTCTCGTCTTAATCTTAGGGCAGATTTTACAACATTCACTGTCCTATAGAAAAATTGATATTACATAACACTTCAGTACTCTTTTCTTCGCTTGTGTTGCCTCAAGTCTTTTCCTTCATCTGTGGGCAGATTGTCCAACATTCACTGCCTTATATGAAGAATGATATAATATAACACTCCAGTACTCTTATTTTTTATTTTTTGGTTTTGTTGCCTCAAGGCTCTTCTCCATCTGTGATCAGATTGTCCAACATTTACTGCCATACGGAAAAACTGATATCACGTAACACTTCAGTATTCTTTTCTTTGTTTCTCTTGCCACAAATCCCTTCTTCATCTGTGGGCAGATTGTCCAACATTAACTGCCTTATAGGAAGATTGATATCACATAACACTTCAGTACTCTTTTCTTTGCTTTTGTTGCCTCAATTCTCTTCTTTATCCGTGAGCAGACTGTCCAACATTCACAGACATCTAGGAAAACTGATATCACGTAACATTTCAGTACTCTTTTCTTTGTTCCTCTTCCGTATTCTTATTTGTTTGTATCGCAATTTTTCTGTTTCGTAATACATTCCTTTACTTTTGGAAGGCATCTTTCGATATTCTAACGAACCGTTTGTTCAAGAGCTATATTCTACCGCGAGTTTAAATTGTCAAACTAAAGAATAGAAAGTATGCCTCGTCAAATGCCGATAAATCTCTACGATACAATACGTTTCGAGGACCAATTTTTGTCACAGGAATTGGAGGCGATTACCGCATTTGCTAAGCATTCGGAAATATTGAATGGCACCCTTATTTTATGCATCGTCATATTATGTTCTCATTCATCTAAATATCGCGTTTTGTGTCGTTTGCAGAGAATTTTCCAGACTTCTTCAATGCTTTCCTAGGACACTAATTTGCCTCTCCGCTGATTGATCGCATATTTCTAATAACATCAGAATCCGACAGAATGATATGATAATAAACAAATAGGAAACTCTTATAAATTTAACATATGTCGCTTTTATTTAAGCTGCTATTGAAATAAAATAAAGAAGAAAAAATAAAATTCTAGTATATTTTTATTTTTGTGTAGTTTGTTTTTCATTGGTTGAGACCTCACGTGTATTTGTCGTGTCTTCTAGCGTTTAATCGAGAGGTTTGAGGTTTCGAGAATCGTAGATCCAACTCTTAATTATTTTTATTCCCTGGACCGAGGTGCTAACACATGTTACAGTCCCAGATATGAGAAAATACTGTTTTGATTTTTGTCTGTTGATTTACTAAGTACAAAAATACATTATGATAAAATTACCATCAATATATTTATAAAAAATGACCAGTTGTAATACATTTTTATAGCAAAATGACAATCAATAAACCACTAAATTATAAAAATACTTTTTATAGTAAAATTATCTGAAATGCATTTTATCATCTACAAATTATATATTTTAAAATCATACGTATCTCCTGAAAGTTTAAAATTATGTATAAATATCTGCAGTTGAAGACATTGCGTACAAAATCGTTAGATTTCGGCATTAAATAACCCATAGAGGTGTTGATATGCCGCTAAACAACATCAACCAAACAACCTAAAAGTATAAAATTATGTACAACATATCTGTAGTTGAAGACATAAAATTGCATACAAAATCTTTAGATTTCGGCATTAAATAAACCATAGAGGTGTTGATATGCCGCTAAACAACATCAACCAACCAACCTAAAAGTATAAAATTATGTACAAAGTATCTGTAGTTGAAGACATAAAATTGCATACAAAATCTTTAGATTTCGGCATTAAATAAACCATAGAGGTGTTGATATGCCGCTAAACAACATCAACCAACCAACCTAAAAGTATAAAATTATGTACAAAATATCTGTAGTTGAAGACATAAGATTGCATACAAAATCTTTAGATTTCGGCATTAAATAACCCATAGAGGTGTTGATATGCCGCTAAACAACATCAACCAACCAACCTAAAAGTATAAAATTATGTACAAAATATCTGTAGTTGAAGACATAAGATTGCATACAAAATCTTTAGATTTCGGCATTAAATAACCCATAAAGGTGTTGATATGCCGCTAAACAACATCAACCAACCAACCTAAAAGTATAAAATTATGTACAAAATATCTGTAGTTGAAGACATAAGATTGCATACAAAATCTTTAGATTTCGGCATTAAATAACCCATACAGGTTGATACACCGCCAAAAAAATCACCCAACCAAAAGATTCTTTGGAACCACATTTTGTTTCTGTCTCTTCTTCTTCTGTGATGGGTTTCCAGCATTCACTGATATTACGTAACAGTTCAGTACTTTTTGCTAACGAAATTTTTCTTAGGGATATTTTGCGTACCCTTATGATTCGACTGACTTGGCACCTTTTAAAAATTGCCATTTAATGTAATCACAGTAACCCACTTAGTGGAAAAAACATTAAAATTATAACAATGCATTTCGCCCGGAATCGCCAATTCATTTAACAAAAAATTAAACGAGAACATTCTATTGAGCGATTTTGACATTTCAAAAATTTCATATTCTTGAAAAACAAATTTAACAGATTTTCTACTGTGAAGCCCTTCAGTCTTCTTTAGGTTTATGTCGATCACGGTAGCCTTTAACGAATTTCCGAACTAAACCCTTTATTTAATCGAACGCTGTCTATACCGCTAAACAAAAGTATCCAACCAACGTATGTATATGTGTTTGTGCGTATGTATGTAGGCGTACCTATATATGTGTGTGTGAATGTGTGTACGTTTGGGTAACAGTGTATTCATATGGATTTCTGAGTACGTATGTATATGTGTGTAATTATGTATATGTGTTGTGTATGTGTGTGTCTACGTATGTATGTGTATGTGTTTCGATGTTTGCATAGATACAGATTCATTTACTGACTCTATTCTCGCTTTCCGCATGAAGAGTGATCCAAATGCATTCCATTATGGCAACTATCACCAGACACGACTGGATTAATGGTTGAATAAACGTATAGATATAAAAAAAAAATCGCTTGTCTTTTTGACCAGCCAGCATTATGTACATAATTTTAACGGTGGCCATGCCGAAGGCCACTGCTCTAATCACCGATACGTTATGGGCGTTTTGTCGGTGAGATTTGTTGGCTGAAGCAACGTTTAAACATCGCTCCGTTTCCCGGAAACAATGAAAACAACGCTATCGTAAAATGGTCGGCGCAGATTGCTTAAGCGCCGGTCCACTGTTATGGCTGAGAGTTTTTATTCAGCATTTCTCTTCAAAATTCCAGCGTCATAGAATGGCCGGATAGAAAAATAAATAAATAAAAGTAAATACAGGGTGCGATGGATAAATTGACACCATTTTATATTTTTAATTTCGCGCATGCGCATTGTCTGTGTGTTCTGTATTCTGTCGACTGCACAGTATAGTAGGGTCAGTTGGTTTCCGTCTGTGAGAAAAAGAGCACGATGACGATTTCCACCAGAAATTTGGAAACGGCATACTGTACTTCTTGGTATTCGCACCGGAAGCTCCAATACTAACATTTCAGTGTGTTTGGGTGTCAATCTGAGGGTATGACAGAGGATTCGGAAAGAGTTGAATATATCCACCCAACATCATTGTGTTTGGAGGGATCATTAGTGATGGCGACGTTATGCCTCCATTCATCTTCCCTCAAAGCCTCTAACTCAACACGAGGGCCTACATCATGTGAATTGAGGAGGTAGTGCTTCCCTGCTTTAAGATTGTGGCTGCTGGAATACCTTAAGTTTGGCTTGAGAACTTTGCACTGCGCTACCCAAGCAGGAGAACCCATTCATGGCTGTCAGATAATTTCTGCGACCAAATCACCCCTTACATGTGGTCACCTAACTCCGCAGACTGCAACCTCCTTAATTATTATATGTTTGGTGCAATTGATCGAGAGACCAGCAAAACTCCTTGTAACACCAAAGATGAACTGAAAACACAGGATTATGGCAGCGTTCACCAACTTAAAGAAGGAGACCGTCCGGAAGAGTTGCAGGTGATTCCTAAGATATCAGGAGTGCGTGGTTGAAGCCAATAGTCATTTTATTGACTAAATTTACTCTTAAGTATTTCAACATATTTTTGCGTAAGTTTGGAAAATATATTTGTTAAAATGAGATATCAGTGTTATTTTCGTATTTCAAGATATTTTTTATGTAATTTCGGTAAATATACCTGTTAAAATGATATGTCAGTGTTATTTCTATTTTTGTGTAATTTAGACGACAATTTATCCATCCCACCCTGTACACACACACACACACACACACACACACACATATATATATATATATATATATATATATATATATATATATATATATATATATATATATATATATATATATATATATATATACAGGGTGTATCAAAATACTTTTACAAGCTTTAGGAGTGGATTCCTCACACTAAACATACTTTACATATTGTTAGGCATATTTATCCCAAATCTCATCAGGCTTGATACTTTGTTTGGCCTGTCGTTGGGCTTAGATAGATTGCATGATTTGGTTTTTACGGCTTATCAATCTTTTGCGGAGTATTTAAAGCCAGAATCTCTTTGTTTTTAGATTGTAAGAATTTTCTGGAGGTAATAGTCATTTATCAACATGCCCTACTAATTAACCCATAGTTGTAGGAGGAAGGAAATGGCGGATTCATGCTTTTCCCAATGGTATTTGCGCGTAACAATTCCGAGCCATTATCCATTACACAACCTGCACGTGCAAGCCTACAGCATTTGGCATTCTCAAGTGGTCACCCATCTAGCAACTGACCACGCTTACTTTCGGTGATCTGACATTGAAACGGTATTTCAACGTGTGATCTGCAGACGCCCCTATATGTCTCAAGTGACAAGTATAAGTCCTTATAACCTAAAATATAAACGGTCAATACTTACCTGTACCCGAACCAAATGCTTCTCGACTCAAATATATATAATTAAACTTTACCTATCCTCCAACCAATAACTAATCAGACTCAAATATAAATTTCCAATCTGTAATTCTACCGAAGCTGAATGCTCAGAGAGTCAAATATAAAACACTAATATTTACACATACCCGAACTAGTTTAGATGTGGCACAAGGCCGAAAGTAGGGGGCACCCAGTGAGGATCGAAACTCACGACTCAGTCGTAACCGTTCTAGCGAGACAAGTTTGCTAACCATTACACCACCCCTAGGTGACCACGTCTCAAATATAAAATAACACCATTTACTTGTCCCCAAACCAGATAAATGCTTGTAGGCTCCAAAATATACCTTCACTTTATTTACATATCACTGAACCAAGTTGGGCACCTCGAGGTGGTGTAATGGTTAGCAAGCTTGTCTCGCTAAAACAGTTACGACTGGGTAGTGAGTTCGTTTCTCACTGGGTTCTTCATACTTTCGGCCTTGTGCCACATGTAAGCTACGCTTAGAAAATCATCTTTGGGCACCTCGAGGTGGTGTAATGGTTAGCAAGCTTGTCTCGCTAGAACAATTACGACTGAGTAGTGAGTTCGATTCTCACTGGGTGCTCATTCGGCCTTGTGCCACATCCAAGCTACGCTTGGAAAATCGCTATCACTGAACCAAGTAAATTCCTATAGACTTAAATATGGACCACCAATATTTCCCTGTGCTCAGAGACTTAAATATAAACGAGTAATATTTACCTATCCTCTGTATAGATAAATACTGGTCGTTAACATTTTAATCTATAAGAATGCTGTTAAATGCTTATGAACTAAATAAACTGTAAACGCACAATATCTAACTATACCCGGGCAAAGTAAATACTGAAAGACTCAAATGGAAGCGACGCGCTCGGAATTTGAATTCGGCTCGCTGATTCGACACTCCGAGTCCATATTACATCACCCAATGTACTGATAGCTTACTTAAAACTTTACATGGAACTTTTTTTTTCCTTGGACATGCTATACTAAAATGGGGTGGGGTACTTCTAATAGGTCCGTACGCCTTTTATATCACACACAATTCAGGCCATCGCAATAACATGCTTATTGTACAACCTATTCTGCGTTCAATATCCTTTACTAAATTTGTTATAACTGAACCATAGACCGGGATATTTGAACTATTTGCCAATTCCAGATTCTGTTCTGGAAATCTTTTAAAATGGATTCATTATAGGTGCTAAAAGGTGGAAAGGTTTATTTTGTAATTTGGAACATTTGGTTATAGAATAATTATCATTTTTTTCAAGATTGTTCTGTGACCAATATAAGGAATTGTTTCAACATATGGTCACTTTTTGAGACATTAGTCGGGCTTTGACATTTTCAACACAAACATATATATATATATATTTATTTATATATATATATATATATATATATATATATATATATATATATATATATATATATATATATATATATATATATATAACAGTTATTGGTCAGGGTTGAATTAAACCAGGAAATAGTTGTATTAAAAAGTGCTAAATACACATCAAGAAAATAAAGAGAAAATTTAGCATGCAGATTTTTAAATTTAAAAAGAAGTCGGGGATCAGCCAAGCTCCAACTTTTCGGTTTCTTCCGGCCAATATCCCCTAAAGATACTGAAATGTTGAAACCAAGGTAGAGTGATTAGCTGATCTCCTAATTATTTCGATATATATATATATTCATACATGTTTCATTAAATAATATAGACAAGTGTTGTCAATTTATTTTATGTAAGTTCTTTTCATATCGTCTGATAAGCTTAATAACATTATCATTAAACGAAGAAAGAAAATCACAATATTGATACATATTTTTTAATCCAATCTAAACTTTCGGCTTACATAAGCCATTATCAAAGATGACAATTACACAATATATTAAGCAATACACGAACAAGAAATTGATGATAGTCTGTTTTTGTTTACATGGATGATTTCCAAGCAACAATAAACACGTGCATATAAGACGCTGAAAGCGAAAATCGCACCACAGCTCATGACGTCACACATGACCACGCGAGAGTGAATTCGATGAGTATTTAGTATGGAAAGCCGTTGGTATAAACCAATGGCTTCTGTTACCAATTATAGGCATTTAAGTATATACACACACAATATATATATATATGTGTGTGTGTATAGTTACCACCAGCCTTGTATGAAACTATAAACTGAATAACCGACTAAAAACATTTTTCTCTGACAACATTAGCAAGAACCTTTTACATATATATATATGAAAAGGACTAATTCCTAGAATTATTTCAATATATTTTCTGATTATACGTTATTTTTACAGATACAAATATTTAAGTAAATATTCTGTTCATAATAAACAATATTAACCGGCCTAAATGCCCAAGAAATTTCATAGAAAATGTGTCCTCCGACAGGAATCGAACTTGTATCCTACGCGGAACCCTCATATAGCCTGACGTGCTATACCACTTAGCTACAGAGGGGGCGTCTGGTTAATACGGTCAAATTACTGTTTTTAAACTACAAATTTCCCATGATTTCTCTAAAACGATATCTGCTCGAACCTTATCTTAACGTAAACAAATCACATCATATTATAAAATGGACTGAGTCCGACAATTATTTTAATATATTTTCTGTTTATACGTTATTCTTATCAATACAAATATTTAAGTATAACCTCTGTTTATAATAAACAGTATTAACATTTACCGTATAGGATACAGGTTCGATTCCTGTTGGAGGACACATATTTTCTATGAAATTTCTCGGACATTCAGGCCAGTAATATATATATATATATATATATATATATATATATATATATGGGGGTGCTTAAACTTTATTTTTCGTCGATACTCGTATTTGTGTAGACGCTTCTTTCATTTATTAAACAGTATATTTATCTATTTTAGTCTAACGGACTGAAGATTCGAGAAATCTTATTAAAGAAAAATATATTCTGTCTGCATTGAATCCATTAGAATTTTTATTATTTTGTGCGGAAAGCACATATATTCTCCTATGCAAAATTTGTTATAACTGAGCCATACACCAAAGTATTGGAAATGTTTTTCAATTCCATATTTTGAATTTTTAAGGCGATTTTAGAAGTTTAACTTAGATGTGACACAAGGCCGAATATGTGGATCCCCCAGTGAGCATCGAACTCACTGCTCAGGCGAAATTAATCTAACGCGACAAGCTTGCTAACCATTATACCATGTCGAAGTGCCCAAGTGATTTCCTAAGTGTAGCTTAGATGTGGCACAAGGCCGAAAGTGTGGAGCACTCATTGAGTATTGAACTTACTACTCAGTCGTAATTGATCTAACGGAACAAGCTTGCTAACCATTATACCACGTCGAACTGCTCAAAATGATTTTCTAAACGTCAAAGTGCCCATTCTGAATCTTTTACAATGGACTCTAAAGTATGACTAATATTAAAAACTTAAATGCGAATTAAACGCCATCTTTAATTTGTTTGTTTTATGTAAATATTTTTTGTGAGGTTCTGTGATTTTTTTCATGTGTGGGAAAATTCCTTTACGGCGATCAGTGTCTATGCTAATCTGTGTGCGAATTTAGATGCAAACGTTTTTATACTGGAAAGAAATGAAAAACGAGATTGGATGCTGTTCGCCTTTAATCTTGTCTCACCTGAAAGGAAAAACTTATAATTTTTCACCTGATATCACTAAAGTAATTTGAGATTATATAGTTACCTCGTCGTTGCTTCTGATGTGATGAGTTGGTTTGCATTCTTGGATGTCAAAATCTAATTATCATTTTATTTATTTTCTTATTTATCGACGGTAGAGAGAGGCGGGTGAAAATGATTAATTTAAAAATGTGTTAGAATAGATACAAAGGTAAATATCGTGGTCGCCATTTAAAAAAAAACTTTATTTTATCAATTAAAAAAGAAAATTGTCATTGTTTTTGTTCCACAATTTTCGTCTGGTTCCTGTTTCTGTTTTAATCGGAATTACCCATCAACAACTGGATCAAAAAATTATTAGTTATCTGAAGAAGCCTGGGGAACGAACCGGCCAAAACGTTGTGGGGGCTACAAGGGAGTTCGAAAATAATATTGCATTTTGAGAAAAGAAATAAAATATTGCTTAAAATGAAAAAATAAATTAAATTAATTTTATATACGGAATCTTTTATGCGATTTCCTACTCATTGCTTAAATACCGCACATGGCCGAAAGTGTGGCACACCCAGTGATGATCGAACTCACTTTTCAAACGTAATTGATCCATCCAGATATTACACCACGTCGAAGTACCCAAATGATTTTCTAAACGTAGCATAGATGTTGCACAAGGACGAAAGTGTGAGCCAAAAGTGAGGGTCGAACTCAATTTTCTGTCTACTTGATCTAGTGAGACAAGCTGGCTAACCATTACACCACGTCGAAGTGCTCTATGATTTTCTAAATGTACCTTAGATATGGCAAAAGGCCGAAACATGACAGCGTCGGTTCGTGATTTCGATAACATGGTAATTGACAGTTCAATCTTTTGGGCGAGTAGTAAATGCTTAGGACCTGTGGAAACAATGCAAGCAATAATCACATAGACACTGTGGAAACAAGCCGGGCAATAATCACTTAGACCCTGTGGAAACAGTGCAAGCAATAATCACTTAGACACTGTGGAAACAAGCCGGGCAATAATCACTTAGACTCTATGGAGATAGAGTGAGCAATAATGACTTAGACTCTGTGGAAACAAGGCGGGAAATAATCACTTAGACCCTGTAGAAATAGAGCGAGCAATATTGATTCACACCCTATGGGAACAAGGCGAGCAATAATGACTTAGACTTCACTTCTTGCTTTTTCATACTCTTATGCAACACCAAACTGTAACCTTCTACCTTGAGTTGCTCTTGGGCCTTGTATTGGTAAATATTAGTGAAAAAAGACAAATATATCTTCTTAATACTTCAGCCCTCTCAGTATTCTTTGAAATTATTCCAAACTATCAAATAATGCGCTGTAGAATTTTTTATATTGGATCCACAATGTATTCAGTTCTCTAAAGTTTCTCGACCCATATGAATTAAAGTATTTCACTTAATATCAAGTGACAGCAAGTCTTCTTAATAATCCAACGCCCTCCTCAGTATTCTTTGAGATTATTCCACGCGATCAAACAAAGCTGTATACAATTTTTACCTTCAGAGTTCACAATGTTTTCGTTTTTCCAAGAGTTCTCAACCCATAAGAATTTGTTTATTTCACTAGAGATCAAGTGACAACAAATCTACTTTATTTTTCTTTAGGTTTTCCAGAATTTCTTCAGGCATCGAATCGGCATAATATGAATTCATTGGCAGATTGATTTGTTTTTGCTATCAAATTTTTACCGGTTATTTAAAGTCAAAATATATTTTTATATTGTAAAAGAATTACTAATTACCCAAAAACCGGGGGAGGGTGAAAAGGCGGATTCTTTTCCAAGTGTATTTGCGCGGAAGTGAATGTAATGAACCAGACTGGGATTTGAACTCGACTCTGCTATTTCCAATTCCAAGATGTTATTCATTACACCACACACACATCCACGCTTACAGCACCTAGTATTCCCAAGTCATCACCCATCTTGATATTGACCAGGCCCGACGTTGCTTAACTTCGGTTATCGCTCGAGAACCGGTGTTTCAACGTGATGGAGATTTTAATTATTCTTTCAAATGACTCTTTATTTCTTTCAGTTGAGTTCATGCCTTTTCATTAACAATTGGTGAGCCCTTTAAAGTCTAAAAAAAAAAACTCCCGGATCCTGTGCCTTGACAACTACAGTTTGCACCGGATCAACTCCAAAAGCCTTATCAGGATCAACTCCAAATCCCTTACAACGATCAACACCAAAACCCTTACCCCGATAGGCAACCAACAGTCAATCTCTTCCTTTCTCTCTGCGTCTCTTTTGCGTGGGGGACTCTTTATTCGGGGTTTATTTTTATTACATCTCCATGCTGATGGGCATGGCAAATATTTTGCGAATAAGAAAAGAAGTAAAGGTCATAAAATCTGAATGACATCCCATCAGTCCAATGAATGATGTGTCGGCGTGCTACTCCGGCTGGTTGTAGAAATAGAGGAAGTACAGCTTAAGCAGATAAAAATACCTCAGTTACTCTACTTAATTAATACTTCAATGAATGATTTATACTGCTTCTTCCTCCATCTCCTCTCTTCCTTGCTTCCTATTCAACTTTCCCCGGAAGTCGTACCGACAAAAGTCCCTATGTTGATGATTGGTCAAATACATTTTTCCCCGCTATTTCTCTCATCGCGCCGTTTTCCTCTTCTTCCTTCCGTCTCATTTTCTTTTAACTTCGAGTATCCACAGAATGATAGAACGGATAAAGAGCACAATGGCCGACTGTAATACACATTTGATATGACTAGCTGGCCGCCGTCCCAGCACGTAGCCACTATCTGGTCACGTAACTATTTCAGTTTTGCTGAACAAAGACACCGCTTGATACGTCACGTTCGGGTCTCGGCTTGTGTGCTTCGTCGGACCTTCTTATCAGGCTCAGCCATAAATGGCCCTAACTTTCCCAGTTTTCTTATTAATGTTCTGTTGTTATCTGCAAACCCAAAGGCCACATATTCACATTTTTGGACCGATTCCTTCTACGATTTACTTCCTTCCCTATTATTTGATATTTGCCGTGGATTTTTCCCGTTTCCTTCGTTCTGTTACCGGAATAATTTTTGTTTAAGCAACTTAAGCAGTAAATCCACTGAGTCGCAAGGGGTTACTGAGTGTGAAAGAATTAGAAAACAGGAACATTAACTAAGGAGGAGTTATCAGGAGGACATCACATAGCGATTGGCATTGCATTTAAACTTTTGAAGATTAAAGTTAACCGGAAAAGAACCGTACCGGAAGAGAGTTCCACGGGTGAGAAGTGCGAGAAAAGAAAATGTTACCATAGAAATTACATCTAGCCAACTCAACTGCAAATTGGTTAGACATCGTTGCCAGTTTCATACTGCGCTTAAATTCATAACGTCTAGGTACCATAGCGAAGAGATCATCCGAACAATTACCATGAAAGTATTTATGGAAAAGCACTGGAAGGCAACTTTACGCTGCTGGGAAAGTGACTGAAGCCCAGATGCCAGATCAGGACTAATAATATTGCTTGTTTTTCTTTGGATTTTATCAAGGAGCTGAAAATATAAAGCAGAAGCACCGGATCATATGTGGCAGCAATATTCTGAGCAAGGAGAAATGGTAGACATAGCTATGCAAGAAAAATACTTTGAAATTGAGATTTCTTATTTGGTTCGGCTTCCGTATGTGCCGTGTCCCCTTACGGCGTAGGCGATCATGGCCATCCACAATTTCCTGTTCTTTGTAGCTCTTAGTAAATTTTGTCTTTTTGCCATTTCTCCTAAACCTTGTTCCCCCATCCATTTACTCAAGTTCATTAAGTAGGTTATGCGTTGTTTCTTTTGCCTTCAATTTGTCCCGTGAGTATCAGATTTTCCAAGCACTACTTCTCCATTATGTGCCCCAGAAATTTCAAATACATCTTCCTGATGTTATGTATAAGTATCCTTTTGGTTTTCATTTTCTCTAAAACCTCGTAGTTGGTCACGTGTTCGATCCATGATATTGTCTGAATCAAGTTTCTTCTTCATTTTTGAGGAGGCAGTATTCACCGCTATATAAGAACGTAACTGTTCTGTACTCTTTTCTTTGTTTCTAACGAAGTTTTTTCTCTTGCTTAATACTCTGCTTAGCTTTTGGAATGCATCTTTGGCTATTCCAATGCGTCTTCAGATTTTAGTGTCGCACGGTCCGTCCTGTTAGAACACTTCCCAGATATTTAAATTTTTATATTTGTTTGATTTTGGAATCTCTGGTTTTTAATTTGCATTTTGGTCTCATACTTTTGCTAACAAGCATCAATTATGTCTTCCTGCAGTTGATTTTTAATCCTTTCTTCTCGATTTCCTTCACTGCATTCTATAGGAGCTTTTGTAGTTTTCTTTCCATATCTGCTATCAACACTGTGTCATCTGCATATCTTACGCTGTTAAGATTGTCGTTGTGAATAATTAATCTTGACAGAACTTCTAGTTCTCTCAGAATTGCCTCGCTGTATAGGTTGAATAAGTCCGGTGAGAAGACACATCCTTGTCTTACACTACTTTCTATTTGTGTATATCTGCTGAATTCATTTCTCTTCGTATGCAAGTGGTTTGCTGCCAGTATAGGGTCTTGATTATTCTAATATCCTTCCCAAATATATCATGGTTGCTAAGCAGCTCCATCAGATCTTTGTGATGTACTTTATGGGACGCCTTTTGTAAACACATAAAACACAGGTACACGTCTTTCTCATAGCATTCTGAGCATAAATATCGCGTTCCTTGATCTAGCGTCTTTGACGATCATGCACTGCTCCTGTCCGATTTCCGGTTTGATTCTGCTGCGCGCTTGATTCATCAGAATTCTGGTGATAAGTCTTGTTACTGTAATTAAAATAGTAATATACAATAAGGTGTTTAGCTGCATATCAACATCTCTATGGGCGATTTAATGCCGAAATGTAAATAATCTGAACACAATTTTATGGCTTCAACTAAATATATTTTGAAGACAATTTTATGCCTTCAAATACAGATAAAATGTATTGCTGATCGTGTTGCTTTAAAAACATATTGTTACTACTTTTACCATTAATAGGTATTTTTGCTCATTTTTTAACATAAAAATGTATTGTTTACCATGTTGCTTTAAAAACGTATTGTTGCTAACTTTACTATAAATAGGTAGTGTTGCTAATTTTTAATATAAATATGTATTGCTGGCATTTTTACTATGAAAATATATTTTTATACATCCATAGATTTTTGTGTTTTTGGTGGGGTGTCGCTATTTGCTCATAGCTTGGGACCCTAGAAGGTGCTAAAACTCAGGTCATGGTGGACCTGGGAACAATAGCAATTAAGAGGTGGTTCCAAGCTCCTCCAAACCTCTAATCTCTTGATCAGATTCCTTGCTGCCGGATATAGTTTATCATCATACCCAGTTGGAAACACAGGTTGCGGCTTTTAACTTACAATTAGGCAGTGTTTCAAGATCAGCTTAATTAAAGTGATCTCTAAAATACAGCCAAAACCATAAATACTTTTTGGAATCTTTTCAATACTCATTTTGGGCGGCCTTTGTGAGATAAAGAATTATTTTTCTCGACTCAGTTTTCACAACAGTAGCTCGCAATAGCTGAACTGTATAGTTTAAACCCTTGTTAGATACAAAAGACAGTTCCTTTTCATCAGTGTAGCATTTTTATCTAAAAATTGTGGTCAGTCTTGTTACGATGAACACGTTTAATGTATTGTTCTGGAAGATGTCCCTTTTGTGTTCATATCAACGTTTAATTAAATTCCTTGTGGTTTCTTCTATATATTTTTGTGACAATTATTACAGTCGATAGAGTAAATTTCTCCTTCAAGTTTTAACTTATTGTTTTGTTTTGTATTGCTAAAACGTTTATTGCTTTAGATGTAGTTGTAACAACTTTTATGTTGAGTTTAGAAACTAATAAAAAAAAAACAACAGACAACTTGCCAGAAGACCTAACACCTTAGACAAGAAAAACGAACAAGAAAAGTAAAAAGAAAGAAAGATCTAAAGACAAACTCCTACCTACACCATAATGTAAAGTGCTCAATGCCCAGATTACCCAGACGGAGCAAAAGACATTTCACAATCTCAACACTGAAAGGACAACCCAAGTTGTATATACAGGGTGCGATGGATAAATTGTCGTCCAAATTACACAAAAAATGAAAATAACACTGACATCTCATTCTAACAGATATATTTACCAAAATTGCACAAAAGATATCGTTAAATACTAAAGGGTAAATTTATTCAATAATATCGCCATTGGCTTCAACAACGGCCTCCAAACGACTACGGAATCTCCTGCAACTTTTCTGGACGGTCTCCTTTTTTACAATTGTTAAATGCTGCCATAATCCTTGCTTTAGTTCATCTTTGGTTTTTCCAAGGAGTTTTGTTGGTCTCTCGCTCATCTGTGCCCCACACATAATAATCAAAGGGGTTGCAGACTAGGGATATAGGTGGCCAAATGTAAGAGGTGATGTTGTCGCAGAAATTGGCTGACAGCCCTGACTTCAGTTCTCTTGCTTGTGTAGCATGGTGCAGAGTCCTGTTGTCAGACATAGGGTATTTCAACAGCCATCCTCTTGACCCAGGGCAGCACTATGGCCTCAAGGCACTTGATGTATGCCTCTGTGTTGAATCTGAGCTCCTATAGGGAAATGAATGGAAGCATAACGTCCCCATCAATAATGATCACTCCAAACACCTTCGTAATTACCATAAGCCTAAGCCAACTCTTTACGAATCCTCTGCACTGTCCTCAGATTGAAACCCAAACACTCTGATATGTTCATATTGGAGCTTCCGGCGCGAATGCCAAGCAGTACAGCATGCCGTTTTCAAATTTCTTGCGAAGTGTATTGCATCATGGTGCTCTTTTTCTCACAGACGGTGCCCAACTGACCCTACTCTACTGTGCAGTCGAAATTAGGACTATAAAATGGCGACAATTTACCCATCGCACTCTCTCTCTCTCTCTCTCTATATATATATATATATATATATATATATATATTTGTGTGTGTGTGTGTGTGTGTGTGTGTGTGTGTGTGTGTGTGTGTGTGTGCCGGGCGTAGACTCAGTTACGAGAATAACCGCCTATGTATTGTAACTCGATAATAATATCAACGCAGAAATGGCAAAGACGATTGATATCTGATGTGTCATGCCCGTGTAGTCGTGTAAGTTCAGATGTGACTTTCAAAGCACCTTATCAACCCTCTTCACCATTACTAAATAATCTAGAGACAGACTGAAATAAGATACCTGGTATAGATATGATCACAGGTCATACATCAGAGTGTCCATCTCCGGAAGACATATCTACGCAGAGCCTGAGTCTCGTGTATCACTCCAGAATTTAACTGTCAAACCAAACTTCTAACAAGGTAAACCTGCCGAAGGAGGCGGGTTAGACACAAACTATCCCACCACGCAATAGGTAATATAGAATATCAGTAACACTATATATATATGAGGGTGAGTTATTGTTGGTGTTTTTAAATATCCCACATTGCAAGATAACAGATTTCTTAAGAAAATGAAATATTGTAAGAACCTGGACGCAAATTTACCGTAGAAGATTCAGAAATCAGTGCACCTCCTATGTATTATCGTTTTCGTCTTAGTAAATTACATTCTCTTTTAATTAAAGCAGCATTTTCAAAATCGAAATTTCACCGACCTGGATAAGACGATAAACTCCGTCCAGCAGCAAAGCCTCTGATCAGGAGGTTTTGAGGAGCGTGGAACCACTTCTTAGTTCCTGATATTTCCAGGTTCACCCTGACCCGAATGGCAGCATCTGTTAGGGTACCTGCTATGGGCAAATAGTTAACCCACAATCTGTGGTCAAAAAAACTATGAAAGTGTCAAAATAGGTTTTAATACCAGAAATACTTTGTAAATAATTATTACCAGCAATACATTTTTGAAAAAAAAAATATTGCCGGCAATATATGTTTGAAAAAAAAAATATTACCATCGATACATTTTTGAAGAAAAAATATTACCAAAAATAGATTTTTGAAGGAAAAAATATTACCATCAAAATAATTTTTTTTTAAATATTAGCAGCCATAAAAATTTTGTCGGTATTAAATAATCCATTGAGGTTGATATGCTGTAAAACAAACCAAACTAAACCAAATCGAAATTTCATTGCGATTAACAACTAATGCATTGAATGCGTCGTTCCGTAACGCATCTCTTTTCTGTTCATATAAATTATTATTTGGGGCATGTCGATGTGGTGTAATGGTTAACAAGCTTGTCTCGCAAGATCAGTTATGAATGAATAACAAGTTGATTCTTACACTTTGTGTCACATCTAAGCTACTCTTAAAAAAATCATTAGGGCACCTCAACTTGGTATGTTTAGCTAGATTGTATCGTTAGAATAATTACGACTGAGTAGTGAGTTCGATCCTCACTTGGTGCCCTATACTTTCGGGCTTGTGCCTCATCTTGAAAATCACCATATAAACTTTTATTTAAATTCCTAGAGATTTCTCTTATATATTTTTGTTACTTTTATTGCAGGCTATAGTGTTAAATTCATGCTCCAGGATTTTCATTATTGTTTCGTTTTGTATTGATTGTTATAATAGGAGTTATAACAATTTTCATATTAAATTCTCCTCAATTTTAGCTATGGTATACTTTTAGCCATTATCAAGATTGATTTTATTTTGCTTTTTAATTGGATGTTTGGGTTGTATGTATGTTTCTAGAGTTAGAATGTGAACATTCTAACAACTTGGTCACATGCCGATAAAGTATATATATATATATATATATATATATATATATATATATATATATATATATATATATATATATATATATATATATATATATATATATATAAATATATATAATTATATATATATATATATATATATATATATATATATATATATATATATATATATATATAATATATATATATATATATATAAAACCTCTAACCTTATAGTTAAAAATAATAATTCACCTCCTAGGACAAAATTAAATAGGGCAAATATTATTTATGAATTTAAATGCTCATTAAGGAATTGTATTCCTGATCACTCAAAATTCATAAATAATTATATAGGCCACACTACATGTTTGACACGCAGACTCACTCTACACCTTTCTGACCATAGCTCAATTAGATCTCATTTAAATATTCATGGAGCCCTACCGGACACTATTTGTAACATAGTTATTGACAACACTAATATAATAGCATCATCTACATGCAAAAAAGGCTAAAAATAATGGAAGCCCTATTAATAAAAACAAAAAAAACAACACTTAATAATATTAACTTTGAAATGGACACAATACCTTGACCATGCTTTGAAAAATGAAAACATTTTATAAAACATACATACAACAAACTATTTCTTATTTAACAGTTAAAATATTTAATCCTTGAAAATGGCTAAATGTATAGCCGAAAGTGCTCGGATAAAAAGAACATTCGGACAGTTTTTATATATTTTATCATCCGAAAAGAAAAACATTATTAGATCGCATGAGAAATTGTATAAAAACTAAATAAAAGCACCTTGTCTGTCGTATTCAATGAAATGTGCATGAAAGAAGGATTGCTGCCTAAATATACAAATATATATAGAGAGAGAGAGAGAGAGAAAGAGAGAGAGAGAGAGAACAGGTAAAAAATCCGTACATACATATATATATATATATATATATATATATATATATAACTTCTTTCATGATATATAAAACACCACTTAAAATATATGATACCCCAAAAATTTATCTCGGCTATTATATGATATAACTGTTTGGCTAACGTTTTCCCAGATGCAACTGACCAAGGTTTCTTAACTTGGACGATTTCAACAGTTGGGTGAGTAATGATCAACTGAACATAAAATGTCGGGTGATTGAAAATTTTGATAGGCCATATAGGATTTTGAGTATTAAAAATGTATTTCAATAAATGCTACCCGAAAAAACAATCAAAAGCAGATATGCAAAGAACATGTATAAAAATACATAAAAAGCAGGAGGTTAAATGGGAATAAGTGGGCCACATTCCTGGATAAGATATAAATATCCCAGTAAACAACGGACATTTTGGCATTTTCTATCGTTTTGAGAAGGGTGATTAATATGCAAATAGTTCTTTTTTTTTCGGTTATAAATCTGATAAGGAAAGACAAAAAACAGCAACAAATATTTGCTGAATTTTTATTATTTGCTAGTAGTGTATATTATTTTTAATTTTATAATTATCAACAAAAATCTTTTAATTTTTTGTGAATACTTGCAACGTTAACTCAAAATTAACCTTAGCCATAATACTAAATTATTATGTTCAATGGTCAAGTTTGCTTTCGTTAGTTCTTTAATACGATAGTAGTAGTAGCAACAGCCATCACATATGTCAGAATTATTTGTTACCTCCTTTTGGCATTTTTACTACTTGATAAAGTCAGTTTACGAACCAGTAACAAACTTTTACCAAACAACTGTGGTATGCGTTTGAATATTTACTATAGAGGTGGGCGTCGGAAAAAAATTTCCGTGTGAAGCGGGTGCTGACGCAAAAAAACGTTGGGAACCTCTGCAATCGACTATTAGGATGTGTAGTGTGGTGTAATTGAGAAATCAGAGTCAAGTCAGTACTTAGATGGGTGACCACGATCTAATAATACCAGGTGCTGTAAGATTGAATGGGCCGGTGGCGAGACGTTCGGAAGGAGAAATCGGATAGCCGAGTTTGAATTCCAGTCGGATTCGTTACACTCACTCTCGGGCAAATACCTTTGGGAGAGGTATGAATGCAACTCTTCTCCCTCAGCTATGGGTTGAACAGCATCACAGACGGAGCTCTATTCCTTTAGTGGTTGTGTATATAATATAATGGCTATTTTCGGAAGCTGTTTTATTTTGTAAGAATCCAAAGACGTATATGCAATGTGATCGGTCCTGACTTGGGGTCTCGACTTCAGTCACATCGCCGACGTAATATGGCTTCCTTCTATCTTTTCTATAAATATTTTCATGGCATCTGCCCTGGCGAGCTATTTTCATTGGTGCACCGACTGTATGAAATAGGCGTGCTACTAGGTTAACATCTCGGTCTAACCTTTTTATTGTCGAAACAGTTACATGTAACCGACTCTTCTACTACGACAGCTTCTTCTCTCGCACTTCCCACCAGTGGAACTCCATTCCGCTTACTTGCTTCCCTGATAATTATAATCCTCAAAAGTTTTAATGTAAAGTCAATCGACATCTGTTTCCTTCTCGCGCACTTCCCGACAATGGAACTCTCTTCCTCTTATTTCTTCCCTGATAACTATAATCTTCAAAAATTTAAATCTAATGTCAATCGTCAACCTCTGTTGCCTTGATCCACGTTCTTCTTTTTATTCTTCTCCGTTATTCTTTTTATCTTTCCTCAACCCCCTATACCCAGTCTTTTCCATTACTTGGACTCTCTGTAGTCCTTTGCGTACTAGTGGCACTCCTGCCTTGCTTGGAGTGAATTGCTTAAAAAAAAAAAAGATCATTGAGCATAGAATGTTTTCATCTCTTCCTTTACCTTGTATAAGTTACTTTTTATTCGAAAAAACACAGCTTCTGTATAATATATTCAATGGCTATATATTAGGCGCCTTACCGTGGCAACCAACAGGTTTTGAATCCAGAGCTGTCCTTCATCTTGACTGATTGCCAATCACTTCTAGAGAGCGAAGTCTGTGTGATGGGAGTGAGGCGAAAAGATGCATTCATCACTTTCCCAAGGACGTTTCCTAAGCGAATGAAACAATTTCGTCTGGAATTCTCCGACTTCTATTACCGATATCTATTCGAGGAATGCTATAATTTATGCTCAGAATTATATCTGAAAGAACAATACAAATACAAAATAAAAAAAGATCTATACATGTGTTTTCTAGATTATACGAAAGCAATTGTGAAATCCGTCGCAAAGAACTCTTTGAACTGCTAGGTAAGCTCGGTATATTTGGGAAAGATATTAGAATAATCCATAACTTACAATGGGAGCAAACCGCCTGCATGCGTATAGAAAAGTAATTCAGTAAATACACAAAAAATTGAAAGGGGCGTAAGACAAGGATATGTCTTCTCATCGGACTTAT
>OZ038485.1:86394679-86437179 GCA_964036315.1 Acanthosepion esculentum
TAAACGTGTGTGTGTGTTAAAAATTGTCCCAGTAACAAATATGTTCCATTCGTATGTATTTACTTAAAACTAATTTTTATTTTTACCAAAGTACACCACATGTTTCTTTTTTTTTTATCGTCATATGCCTTCAAGGTGTAGGTGATCATGACTCTCCGCGGCTTCCTTTTCTTTTTTTTTAATGTTATATCCCTTCAGGATACAGATGAGAATCATTTTCCACGGCATCCCTTTCGTTTTTTAATGTCATATCTCTTCAGGATGTAGATGATCAAGACGTAAATTATCATGACTGTCTGCGACTTCCTTTTCTCCGGAAATATAGTTGAGTAGTTTCCCGTTGCCTTCTCCACGGTTTGCAATTTAGAGTGAATCTTTTTTTTCCACAAGTTGCCACCCAAACCTTCAGAGCCCAGTCTGTCACGCTTAGAAGAAAAGGTTTTATGTTTTTCCAATGTGAATTTGTGCGAAAGCAAATGCAACAGACTAGCATAGAGTTTGAACTCTGATTTCACCGATTTTACTTGCGACGCTGATAACCATTGCAATAACGACATATCCCCTATTTGCATTGAATACATTTCAGCATAGTTTTCTATTTTTTAGAACTTTGTTTCTGGAAGTAACTGGGAGCCCTTTTTTTCTTTTTTTTTTTTTTTTGCTTTTCCAGCACACCAAATTTCTGTCAAATTTTCTATCGTCTGTTATAATACTCAGTCAAATTTCTGTACCTGTTTGATTCTAATGTCTCCAATTCGAAGAGCACACCGTTGGTCGTCTCTCTTGCTGACGGCCATACATTCTGTAAATTCGATATAATTTATTCAATGGCATTGTTCAAGCTTTGGTAAGACGATGTTTATTAACTGTCAAAATTCCAAGATAGCATGAAACGATAGCTACACTGGGAATACGTTGAGTCTGTTGAAAAAGTAACAAAATAAAGACAATTCCAAATGTTTGTTTAGTAAAGGAAAAACGATCCTTATAAAAATATCTCTTCTCATTTGTGGCTCGTCTTTTCTCTTGGCGCACATTATTCAGCCGCCATCTTATTAACGCCGTTCACCTTTCCGCCTATCCAAAGCATTTGATTTTTTTGTTTTTGTTTTGTTTTGGGTTTTTTTTTTTTTTAAAAAAAGGCCTCAAACTTAAAGATAACAAAACAAAAGCGCTCCCTTTTGCTTCCGATTTCATGTCCTGAGACTAATATTTCAACAACATTTGATATATTTTTAAAAGCCTCGTCGTTATCCTTTCTTATTTTTATATACTTATCTTCACTTAAATCAAGAGCCACTTAAGGAAGAGGGTTACTGTGTGGTACTTTATGAAGTTCATGTGGTTGTGCAAGAAAAGATTACGGTTAACCCTAGACTTGGAGAGAACAAGATTGTAGTGATTGGGAAAACCTCCTACCGGAAGCCGCTTACACAATGCAGCAATTCTTGGGAAGAAACCGTCTAAATGAAAATTACCACTTACTAATGAAATACGAAGGGAATGAATCACTCTTGTGTATGCGGCATGGGGAAAGTCTCGCGACGTTACGTTGTAGGGTTGTACGATGGAAAATAATTCATCACCCGCAAGGTCGCGTAGACGCTTTTTTTTTTAACTAAATCAAGACAGGCAAGTGAGGACTTGGCAGTTCCAGCCGAGATATGGTAGTAAATACTCCATTTTTACTATTGGAAGTTTGAATTTTTTTTCTGTCTTTTTCTTTCAGATTGAGACTATCGGAGATGCTTATTGTGTAGTCGGGGGTCTGCATCGGCCGAGTCAGTACCATGCCCAGCAAATAGCCTGGATGGCTTTGAAAATGATGGAAGCTTCACAAACCCAGAAGTCACATGATGGAAAAGCTATCGAAGTAAATATTACTGTGATTGCTGTTTTTTTTGTTGTTTTTTTTTTTTAGTGGGGGTTGTTTTTTTTTCATTTGATTTTGTGTTTAATATCGTGCGCCAACGTCATTTATAGTTTTCCAAATATTTTTCGGGTTACCTATTTAGCAGGACAATTTGAGATAAGAAAATGAGCTATTATTGCTGTCCCATAAAATTTTATACATTTTCAAAAAGAATGCCGTCATGTTTCCAAAACCCACCTCTCCAAGATATTTTTTATATAACTATTGAATAAGCACTCCAAATCACGCAGATTGAGTTTCATTTAATTTTCTATATTTCAAGAGCAAGGTTCTATTTGCTATGTAAATTCGTCCCTCTTCGCAAGCCCCACAATTAAAACAGAAACAATGTTCTCAAACCAAGTAAGAATGCATATTATGACTTACAAAATTTCAAATAATTTCATGTTAAAATAAAAAGCGGTTAAAATTTATATTATTAAAAAACATTATTTTTAACAATTTGCCCCAAACAAGGCAATAATACCACTAAGCCGCAAGGGGCTATTGGGAGCAAAAAAGAATGATAAGACTTTAGAAGGACCCGGAAACCCAATCTTAAACCGGGAACAAGGAGCAAACCTTTACTCCTGTTCAGTTCAAAAGACCGGGGAGGAGTATATACCGGGCGATAGGCGAATCCATCTACTCCTACCTTTTTCGGCGTTGTGCTAAAATAATGCTTACATCCAAAATTTAAAATAGTTTCAAAACAACCACGAAATATGAATCTAAAGCATATTCATACCTTTTACTTTTATTTTTATTTTTAATTAGTTCCGTTACTGTTATTTGATAGGGGCGGGCTTGCGTAGGGGATATATTAGTAGTAGTAGTAGTAGTAGTAGTATTAGTAGAAAAAGAATCATTGTCAAGTATTATTCATTTTTGGCTAGTCTTTCGTCGTAATTTTTTTTGCTAGTAGTGTTCGTGATGGGTGTGCTTTGGGGTGTAATGGATATCGGCTCGGAATGTGAGGTCGGTAGAGCTGAGTTCGAAATCCAGTCGAGTTCATTGCATTCACTTACGAGCAAAAACCCTTGGGAGAGGTGTGAATCCATCTCTTCTCACCCGCCAGCCGGCTATGGGTGGAATAGCAGGACATATTGGCAACCAGACTACCCCAGAAAAAAAAACGACAACCTACTCCTGGAAAATCTTAAGCCTAGTCAGTCATGAATCGAAAGAGAGATGATTGCACAGGCATGTATCACGTCTGGTACTTAACTGACTAACTCACGGAATATTAATAATAAACAATTTGGAATTGTTTTTTTATTATTATTATTATTATATTACTACTACTACTACTACTACAACCACCATCATCATCAGAGTTATTGTCAAACATTGTCAATTTTTTACATTATTTCTTTCATCTTAATTTCCATTGCTTTTCATACAACAATGTTAAATTATCAAATATTATGGACACCTTATGTTTTATGCTACTTGTTCTGAAAATGTTGTTTTCTTTCCCTCCCTCAGATGCGAATCGGTGTCCATAGTGGTTCTGTTCTCGCTGGTGTTGTTGGGACAAAAATGCCTCGCTATTGCCTGTTTGGTAATAATGTCACGTTGGCCAACAAATTCGAATCTGGCAGTATTGCCAAGCGAATAAATATTAGCCCAACATCATACGAGTAAGTATCTTTCTCATTAAACTTGTATGTTAATCGTTTCAAACATAACTCAGTCTGGGAAATGGTTGCAACGAGTGGGAAATCAATGAAGATTGAACGCACGATAATGACTTGCGATCATCTCATGATAATTGTCGATCTACGAATGCCGTCTCCAAATGAATGCAGTTCAAGAATCACATCATGTATATTTTTAGGCATTTTCGCGGTCTAAAGAAGGAAATCGGTTTATAAAATTAATGAATAAGTTTCATTCTGATCTTTTATGTAAGCAACAGGATATGATTCAAAACCAAAGTTAAGTAGGAAAAATGACAAAGAAATGATTCCGTATTTACACTGAGAAATGATTTATAAGTACAAATATCAAATGTTGGCAAATACTTCGACAAAATAATCAATGACTTAGGTGTATATGAGGAAAAACTAACCACGATATTTATTTCTAAATATATGAAGTTATGCATCTGGACGCGCCCAGCCGGTCGTAATTAGCAGATATCTGCTCGAGGGTAATTGAAAAAATTGAATAAAAGTGGCGTGTTATATAAAGAGAAAAATCAAATAATGAATGAATAATTTTATTTGGAGCTTTTGTAACCAGCATGGGTTTTGTTTGTTTAACTTACATCTCAACTCTTGATTGTCGAAATCAGTTTTCATACTTGCGTCTATGAAGATTCACTTGGGTAGGTCAGAAATGAATATTGATCGTTTATACTTGAGACTAGTTTTTTAAAACTACACTCCGTGCGGACTTTTAAGCTAGTTCCCGCGGAATGCTAATTATACCTCCAGCCAAAAACTAAAGAGACCTCTGATCTTTCCATTAAATCTTGAGGCATCCAAATACCCTAGAGATTCACGTATCCATGTTTTTTTGTGTGTTTCTGTTTTTCAAATATCTTACAATGTTATTTTATATTATGTGGCGTATCTCTGCATTGTCCCATGTCATGTGACCTGGGTAAAATTTTATCAGCGTTCCGATTCGGTCATCATCAACGACTGCAGGACTGTCAGAAATTTCTCAGGGTTCTAGATCAATATTTATGGGTAAACTAGTGTTAATATCATTTTTTTACTAGGCAAAAAGTGGGGGAACTATTCACTATTGTTATTGAATAATAAATTGACCCCCCCTGGTATAGCTACATATTAACATAATAATTAAAAAATATATATTTAAAGACTCATAAATAAACAGCTAATAATAGTAATTAACAAAATTATCTGTTTAATATCGAGGTTCCTTTCAGATTTATAAATGTGCAAGGTGCATTCTGACAAGAAGAATTTGTTGGCATGATATAGTGAACATACCTTCCTCGCAGCAGACGTAGCAATTGACTCGATATAGTCACCCTATTTCAATTCAGTTGAGAACGTGAGGCCAAGAAATCGTAACGTGTTGCTCTCCTGAAGTACAGCCTCGCCCATCCTGATGGTACACAGAAATGGTTCTCTGTGGTGATTAAATGAAAGGAGTTTTGTTTTGCAGGCATTGAAATTTACTAGGCATTTTTCGCTCCAGTTAACCACTGTTTGGGGGTCCTATTCAAGAGTAGTATCCAGTTAATAATCTTCCATTCCCTGGCCCCGGAACTGTGCTGGATCGTGAAATTTACCAGATCAACAAAAATCGTGTAATAACAAAGCATTAATAAACATTGAACCAATTAACTGTTCATGTTTCCTCATAAGTATTCAGTACAGAACAAGAGTTTGAAAGCTTTATTAATCGGAGTAATAATGATCAGCACAGTGATTTCACTTCGGGAAATATTCGACATTAATTGACCGAACCGATAGTGTTAACGTCGGTTCAAATTTATAAAATCTTTCTCTTAAAACAGCTTTTAGTGTTTAAGAAGAAAAAGAAACTTTGAAAATCTGTATGAATTACGATTTCGTAAAATGAACAAATTAGATTTAAATTATAGAGCATTTAAATTGGTTTCAAACAAAATTAAAACCCCATTTACTGAAAACTATTAATAAGATACAATATTCCTACTGAGAGTATAACAACCTAACATAAAATCCAATTAACTTATAATTTCGGGAAAAAAATACGCAGCATTTAAAATATATTTCTAATTATTAATCTCCCCATTTCCAGCATTTAAGCATGTATAGTTATTAAATTATTAGAAAGTTTATACTCTTCAAGTAATATAGTTTAAAGTAAGGCCGAGCATTTTTTCTGTTAAATATCCGCGCGAATTTTGGTTTACTACTACGTCCGTACGCCAGGTATAAATAAAAGGACGACATATCAAACAGTCAGTCCGTGTTGAATCCAAGAAGCAGTCCGCGTCGACGTAGTAAAAGGAGAATTCACGGAATCTTTCTGTGTGTTGTTAACTTCCTGTTGTTCAAAATCTTACTTTATAAGAAGAAACTGGACTAAAAAAGTAAAAAAACATTTTTGTAAAATTTTTCAACAATTTCTAGAATATAAACAATTTGGGTGTACACTTTAACTGATTTCTTTTTCCCCCTTTCCCTTTTCTTTGTGGACAAGTTTTTCAGGAGAATAATCTTCTCAATTGTACTAACTGTTACATCGCTCTTTCTAGTATTGATGGAGCTTTCCTTGCTAACCTTTTGTTTAAGGTAACGAGGAAAATCAATACCTTGATTATATCGTTATGTATGATGTCTTGAAGTGAAGTGGTTCTTGTTATTTAGCTTAGGTTTGGTTTATTTTGTTTTATGCCATATCAACCTCAATGGGTTATTTAATGCCGACAAGATTTTTACAATAGATTCGTATGAATAGAATATGTATTCTTCGTAAGAAATCGGTTCGTAGATCTGGTTTTATTGGCATATTTTTGTAAAGAGGGATATTGTCGATTTTTTATTTCATTGATGTATTTTAGATTTGGTTTGATTTATTTTGTTTTACTGTATCTCAACCTCAATGGTTTATTTAATGCCGACAAGATTTTTAGGATAGGCTCGTATGAATAGAATATGTATTTTTTGTAAGAATTCAGTTTGTAGATCAGATTTCATTGATGTATTTTTGTAAAGTGTTTTTGTTGAAAGTCTTTGTATTTGCCGATAATATTTTTTCAAAAAAATTGCTGTTAATTTCTTTTTTCAAAAATGTATTGGTGGTAATAATTTTTTTCCCAAAAATGGATTACTGGTAATTTTACTATAAAAACCTGTTTTTACAATTTTCATAGTATTTTGACCCCAGTTTGAGGATTAATTATTTGCCTATAGCTGGAACCCTAACAGGTGCTACCACCGCGGGTCAGTGTGGACCTGGGAACAAAGGTAAATAAGAGGTAGTACACGCTCCTCAACACCTCTTGGTCAAAGGCCTTGCTGCAGCATGTAGTGTATCATCATACTCGTTACACCGGATTGAGGGATCTTACCACTCTTCAGCGTATTCTGAAGCCCCAGCCGATAGGGCGGGGTAAAGCTTCAGAAAAGGCCACAAGTATGAGGCTCTTGCTGAGGACTGAACTCACTACTAAGAATTAACGGCCAAGCAAACTAGTTCGCGAACAACTACTCCATATTGAGACACCACACAAGACTTTCTAAGCTTAGTTTGGCACAAGGTCACAAGTACAGGGCGCTCTATGCAACATTATTCGATGCAAGCTTGCTAACCAATACACCATGTTAAACAAATTAATTACCAAGCGAAACTTAATTTTGGAAACGATCAGAATTATGCAGCAAACTGTGAGGATTGAACTCACTACTTATGGTCTATACGACCATCTTGCTAGTCCATATGCGGCGATGAAGTGTTTTTTTACCTGGTATTAGTTGCATTCCTTTACTCAGTTATCCGACAGACATCGCCCGACAGAATGCAAATTATTTACTCCAACGGAAACCCTATTGATTGTAATTCGATGATAAACAAAACATACGGTTAAAGATAACTGTCCGATGAAAATTATGAATAAAATGCGGAATCCAATTCACAAAGAACGAATTAAAACTCGGTTGCCGCTTATCGATGAGTTCGTTAAACTTTTTTATTTTTTTATTTATTTTTTCTTTATATATTTTTGCATGCAGTTGTTTTGAAGAGTTTATTATCATATAATAATTGTGCTTGTCCCTCTTTTCGTAAGTTCACATGACCCTTACGTCCTACCAATTCCTCATAAATAATGGACTATACTGTTTTGATCGCGTGAAAAGGCAAAATACATATCAAAGATGCTATTTTGTTTCAGAAAAAGAAAGAAAGAAAGAAGTGTTTAACGTCTTCTGCTAACATCTCATAAATAATAGACTATTCCGTTATGTTCGCATTAGATGAAACGACATATCGAAGACGCTACTTGGTTTCAGTCAGAAAATGAAAGCAAGAAGTGAAGATAGAAGTGTTTAACGCCTGTTTCAGTGAAATGGAAAAAAGTTGCTAATTTCAAATCTTTTTATTTGCACCTCCTTATTTCTTAAAAAAATCGACCAGCATTTATATTTATCATTGTTATTGCAATATATTTTTTTAAATTGTCCAAATATTTAACGACGCGATAGGGAGATTTCTACGGATATCTTGTTGTCATAGAACTCGCCATGAGATTATTCAATTGTTAACTAAAATATTAAAATTCACTAGAAATTTCAAATAGGAAAACCGTGAAATTGTCAATTGGGCGAGTGGCTTGCATAAAAAGCTAGAAAAAGTAGGAGAGGTAAAACGTTTCGAGACGCCTCTGATTAACAAACGGCCGATTTCTTTTTTTCTTTTTTTTTTATATAAAACTCATTCTCGTGGTTATTTTCCGAAAGCGAAATAAATCTCATAACGAGTTTTAGCTGTACATGATTTTTTTTCTAAACTCCATTACGTTCAATTTCGTACTAATACCCTTGAGGAAGGTATGAATCCATTTATTCTTCCTCTCACACACACCCATCTATCAATGGGTTAAATAACAAGGTAAGACTAAGCTCTTTGGCCTCGCGTCGCGACCAGTCTAGGAGAAGGCATATACTGAATTCAAAACCGTGTAGAAAACAACGATGACACCCTTCACTATTTTCGCAGGAACTTATAACAGCCCGCAATATATAAAACATATATAAAATCTGATTGGGGTATACCATGCACATGCCAAATCCGCCTGACACGGTGATAGATTTTGATAAAGAAAGCACAATTTCTTGCTGGTAGGATCCTGTTAAAATAGCTTGAAATTGTGTAACCTATTTTGCTCAGATGGTCTCAGGCTCAGAGTATTTCCAAGCATCTAGATATGATTCCCTAATGACAATGGCTGTTTCGTCCTTTAAATTTAAAACAAAAGATCTCTCGACCCTCGGCCGTGATGCTCCCCAACCACATTACACTCGTTCATGAATAGATATACATATTATTATTATTATTATTAGGATCTAGTTATTTTTTTTTGTCTTTACCCTTTTTTTATTGTACCCTGGTATCTAATTATTATAGGTTTTAAAGTGTCACATTTTTTATTTTAGTTTCAGAATCTTTATATTTTTTTACTTTGTCATATTCTTCAATAGATATATATTTATCTTATATATATATATATATATATATATATATATATATATAGCTGGCTACTTGTATTCGAAGACACCCGTTTACTAGTGTGGCTAGTCATGTCTATTGCAGATGATTGCTCAGGTGCATTTGTGTTTAATTAACACCCACAGAGCCCACCTGTGTTTTATACTGCAACTATGCTGAGCAGACCTTAGTTACAGTTTCTGGGAAAGAGCGTGTTATCTAGCGTGATCAACAGTTTGAACAAGGCCAGCACGCTCAAACCCTTATATATCTATGTCATATCTATAAGAAGCCATCTTTTGTAGTCTTTAATCCCAATGTCTGGTCTCTTAAATTCCTCAATATGAATTATTATTGAGTGAGAGAGCAACATGCCAGCATCGTGGCGCTGGGGGACAAATATACGAATACCAATGTATCCAATATTGAAGTTCTTGAAAAGGCAAAGAACACCAGCATTGAGGCTATGCTGCTGAAGTCCCAGCTGCGCTGGGCTTGACATGTTTCCAGGATGGAGAATCATCGCCTGTCTAAAATTTTATTGTGTAGCGAGCTCCCCACTGACTGTCGTGGCAGAGGAGCATCAAAGAAGGGATTCAAAGATTGCCTAAAAAAATCCTGTGTTGCCTGTCATATAAACCATTGACAATGGTCAACCCTAGCTGAGAATCGTGACGCTTGGCGTCTCACCACCAACTATGCTGTCTCCTTCTTTGAAAATACATGCAGGGCTGCACTCAGGGACAAGAAGTAAAGGAGGAAGTACTGCAATGCTATGCCATCTTGCCCAGGCCAGACTTTTAGCTGCAACTGCTGCGACCGAGTATGCATGTCCCGCATTGGGCTTATCAGTCACAAACGTACCTGCAAGCGACGTGTACAGACTCACTCGTGATCTTCTTCTTGTGAAGCCAATAAATGATGATTATTATTATTATTATTATTGAGTGAGAGAGCAACAGGCCAGAATCGTGGCGCTGGGGGACAAATATACGAATCCCAATGTATCCATCATGGCACCACGGTGACAAAAGTAAACCAGGCACATGACTCCTGCCCAAATATGCGTAAAATGGTAAGAGGTTTTGATAAAGGCAGCACATAACCTGTAGATGGGGCTCAGTTAGAAAAATCTTCTCTTCGAATAATCCGATTGTGGATATTTCTGAGTATCTAGACGTGTCTCCAAATTCACTTTGAATGCCTCATCCTTAAAAATAAAAACAACTCTCAACATCCAGTCATGATGCTCATGAATAAAGATGCACAGTGAGTCAGCCCTTAGGGGACAGGCTCAAATGGTTATGTTCAGGCAACTGACAAGCAAATCTGCGGTATTGAATGGGTTGTTTACTATAGCCTATCTTTAATTACCCAAAACAGTACAGTCACTTTAGCTGTCTCATCCTTCAAACAACCCTCTCGACACCTAGTCATAATGCCCCCAACTCCACTACTCATGCTTACGAACAAAGATGCGAAGTGCGCCAGTCTCCTAATTGCCCTGCCGAACTGGTTGAGATCAGGCAACTGACAAGCAAATCTGTGGTACTGAACTAGTTGCTTACTGTAGCCTGTTTTTAATTCCCCAATACAAAACATTTACATGTTAACACCAATCAAGACCAGAAGACATGAGAGCCATGCCTTGTGTAGCATCAGGGTATTATTATTAGTAGTAGTAGAAGTAGTAGTATAAAAAATTCTTTTTGATCTATTTTTGTTTTATAATCACATATCGAGTCACAGCCAATGATCTACGACAAGCGAACGATGTGATTTTTTGTTGTTTCCACTTAATTAAACCAAAGATAGCTATTAACAAAAAAAGCAAATTTACAAAGCTTCCTGGCAGGATATGAACTGTGCCTGTTAGATCTAATTTGGGGATTTCCTGGAGAGATGATGCACCAGAGATTTTATTGATTTGTTCTTGAGATTCTTTCTTTATCAGACCCAAAACTCCAACCACAACAGGAACAGTTTTAGTTTTAAAGTGCCACATTTTTTCTCTGTTTTCATCTCCAGGTCTTTGTATTTGCTTAGTTTTTCAAAAACCTTCGCAGAGATGTTTTTGTCACTTGGTACGGTCATATTAATAAGCGGCATTTTTTTTGTCTTTGATTATAATGACTGGACGATTTGCTTGTATTATTCAATCTGTGTTAATGGAAAATTCCATATGATGGTAACATTCTCACCATCAGATACAGATTCAGGGTGATGTTCATAAAAGTTTGCAGCTGATTTTATACCGTAGTGATGAAAGATCTTCCAACGCATGTATTGACCTACCCTGTTATGACGGGTACTCCTTGGTACTGACTATTGAGCATCCTCAGATAAGATGATCAGTAGTTTCTCTGTATTTAGTCACAAACAATATTTTTGGATATTAGCTTTGTAGTTGTGTGTAATCAGACTTGCGACAAGAATAAAAACCTTCAGTCTCACCCTTAAGTCCTGAACTCCTTAGCCATTGGTAGATGGCGAATCTGATCAACAAGGTGGTCCGAAAGTATTGTCACTCCATACCAAAAAGTATTGAGAACAAGTAATACAATAATACAAAGCACATCTACTGGATTCAATTTATTCGCTTTTATTAACGATGTCACAAAGTGAAAAGGTCTGTATGAACACCATCATCTTCGTGTCAGCCATTTGAAATAGGAAATTATATTATGTAGGGGTAACAAGACTTTTGGACTACCCTCTACCTCAGCATTTTTGCTTCGGTAAAGGAACTAGAGACTTTTGTTTTTGGTCTAGCTGTTTTCGCTTCTTGTTTCAGTTTTCTTGCTGATTTTGTAGCAGTTGTATCTACTTCAGAGCTATTTTCAAGATGGAACCCAAATTCTCTTGCATATTTATATGCTTCTTTTGTTACAGAGTAAAGCTATTTACTTTTCCACGCTCCATTACGAATTGTAACATCCAATCTTGTATAGCTGCAAGATACTTATAAATCTCATTGTTGAAATTTTGTAAGACAATTCTAGTTTCAACATTCCCCTACTCCCACTGCTACTTGGCAGATACAGACGGTCAACATCTGCCTTAGGGTGATGTATTCTATTGTATGTGAGTTGCTTGCGAACTTTTGCATCAATTTTATTGAGTTCATTTAAGTTCGAATTTATTATGTTGAAGCTATAATTTACAATTGCAATAGCAAGCGTTAATAACCCTTATTATATTTTTCGAATTCAATTCATTTTTTCTCACCTGATGTCCTTTCCGATTTTTTCTTTCGTCTTTGAATGTCGTATTCCACTGCACTAGTTCACACCCAAATATTTGTACTTTCCTAGTCGAGTTTCTTAATCACAAGAATGATTATTCTTGCTACTAATAAGCTTTCTTTGCTTGAAGATAGCCTATACACGTTTATCTAGCACAATTTTCATGCACGTATCATCGCTGAAACTTTTCGTAGTCTTTAAAAGCTTTTCCAGTTCATCACGATTCCTTCCCTATAATGTCAAGTTAGCCATATAAAATAGATTATGTTATCTTTTATCTTCAATTTTATACCCTTATCCTGTATTGTTTAATAATTTTGATAAAAGAATTAAAGCCAGACAAAAAAAAGAAGAGGAAATAAAAGGTCTCCTTGAAAAAGATCCGCATTTAATGTTCATGTCTTTACTTAGGAACTAACCATTAGAATATGAAAATAATTGATGTCTTCCAGAATGACATATGATATCGGAAGAAATTCACAATGATTGGTAAGGTTTTTTATACTTCGATAGCCTTGATGATCTCACGAGTGGCGCATGCTGTGGAAGGCTTTATTTTCTATCTAACCATGCTACACTGAGATTTCTATGCTTTGTGTGATTACTTTCAACAATAATCCTATTATAAAAAGCTCATCGCACGGATTCCTATGACTGCAAAGATCAGTTGCTTATAAATTATAATATGCATATATATAATTTACAGCTATGTTAACTCGTGCGACAAACTTTTTGCAATAGGACATATATTGTGTTCTTCCAAATGCTTTTCGGCTGATATGGGGGTTAACAACTTGTAATTATATCATCATCATTATTATTATTATTATTTATGTATGTTATCTTTCCTGCTTTGTATCCTGTATAGCCGGGTCCAAACTATAGGAGAATTGATATTTAATTGATAACACTTTTCTTAGTACATGGGATGTCCTAGTAGGGCAATCTTCTGGCAACTTGTATGTTGATTTTACCTGGGACACTGTTAATAAAATCATCCATTCCTTTTCTCGCGAGGCTCAGAGCACCGATTACTATTGGTACAGTCTCAGTCGTCATTCCCCACACATCCTGTTAATCTCGATCTCCAGATCCTTGTATTTGGTCAATTTCCCGATATTTTTTTAAGTGTTTCTCTCAGATGGTACTTGAATGTTTTGTCTTTTATGATAATATCAGCTCTGTTAGCTTTTATTTCCCTGTCAGTTTAAATTGGCATCTCCCAGAGGATAGTTACATCGTTATTTTGGGTAAATGTGTCTGGTTGGTGCTCATACCATCTCTCAGTCGTTTCGATTTTGTGCTCCTTGCATATCTTCCAGTGCACATATGTCGCTACCTTGTTATGTCTGCAGGTATATTCACTTTCTGTTAGTTCCAGACATCCTGAGATAATATGGTCGACAGTTTCATCATTTTTTCCGCAGATCCTGCATTTCGGGCTAGTTCTATCCTTGATACGATCTAGTTGCATGGCTTTGGTCCAGTGCTGCAGTAATTAGTCCTTCTGTCTCAGCTTTCAACCCAGTGCTCCTCAGCCACTGACGTGTTGTCTGTTGGTCCACATCTGCTTCTTTCGTTCTTTTTATGCATTTGCCATGCAACACCTTGTTCACCTAGTTTTTTTGTAATTTTATTTGGCCTAGTTGTTTTGCTTTCTTTTTTACTCATTTGGCGTAGATGGTATTCGCTTCAGTTTTTTTTTTGTTAGGATTTCAGGTATATTAAGCTATTATTATTATTATTATTATTATTATTATTATTATTATTATTATTATCCCTGTTTCCGATTTTATGCTTCCTGCATCTTCCACTCCAGTCTACTTATTATCGATTTTAATTTGATTTTATTAAGAGAAAAAGAAAATTTCCTGTTTTATTTGTTACAAAACACGCTTCTAATGCATCTTTGCGAAAAGAAAGATATTCACGTTTCACTCGATTCAAATTTCACATAAAGCAGAAACTGAAAAGCAAAACACTTCATTAATAAATCAATGTTGTTGGGTTTTGTTTTTTATTTAAAAAAAAAACACATCTTAAAGGTTGGATGCAACTCTCTTTTCATGTTTGATTGTTTTGTTCGTGTTTTTAAATGTGCTTCAAACAACAACGCTAATCCTTTTCGCTACTTTGGATGCATTTCAAGACAAACTGAATCGATTGATTTGAAATGAAGTATTTGTCTAAGATTATAAAAGACTCAATGATTTACCAAACTTGCCAAATATTTTCACTCTGCTGAATGTTCCCATTCAAAAAGATGGATCATTATTCTGCGGGAAATATTTATAATGAAGCTCAAACCACATATATATCGCTCCGTGTTTATTTTCCTTGGTAAGAAAACTGCCCAGGATCGAGTGCCACGCAGGAGATTAGACATTACACAGAATTTCAGGGGTTTTTTGTTTTTTGTTTTTAACGATATTTGCCTGTCATAAAATTCTGTTTAGTTTCCAGAAACATTTACTCTATTCCAACAGCTTTTCTTTCTTTCTTTATTTATTTATTTCGTTCATTCGTTCTTTCTTTCTCTTCCAGTGTGTAAAAATAGGAAGAAAAAAACGTTTACTGTAGTCTTCCATTTCTTTCTTTCTTTCTCTCTTTCTTTCTTTCTTTCTATGTATCTATCTTTTTCTTGTGTGTCCCATACATTTTCTCTATTCCAACAGCCTTTCTTTCTTTCTTTCGTTCGTTTGTTCTTTCTTTCTTTCTTTTTCTTTCTCTTGCAGTGTGTAAAAATAGGAAGGAAATACCCTTTACTGTAGTCTTCCATTTCTTTCTTTCTTTCTTCTGTGTCCCATGCATGTTTCTTTCGGATTGCAAGAATCGGTTTCCCTTTAGTTCCTATTTTTCTTAAAACTTACTCGTTGTTCACATGTTCTGTCAATGTTATTCTCAGCATCCTTCTGTAGAAAAGAATACTGTTAATTCAAGTACCTTCTTCAACTGTAGTGAGGTTACCAAACGTTCATTGCCATATAGAAGATTGGATATTACATCGCAGTACAGCCTTCTTCTTTTCTAAGCACATCTGTCTGCAGAACATCTCTATGGTATCAAGTCTCTTCTTCATATGTGAGGAGAATGGTCCAACACTCACTGCAATATAGAAAATTACATATTGCATCGCAATACAGCCTTCTTTTCTTTTCTAAGAACATCTGTCTGTAGAACAACATCTCTGTATGAGGAGAATGACCAACATTCACTGCCATACAGGAGAGTAGATATTACTTCGTTAACTTCAAATGAAAGACGTTCGGAATTGGTTAATCTGAAGAGTGCCGAATTCCAAAGGGACAACGACAGATCACACATCTCTTTACAGACCCGTCCGTAATTGGTACAGGTTGTTCAACAAATAACGTCGGCCATCTTTTTACACAACACTTATTGACCCAATATGGACCCGTGTATATCTCATTATGGTCGATTTTTCAGAGAGGGGACTTCTTCATGCTGTCGATCGACCTCGGTAAACGAGGAGTGTAGAACCGTTGTAAAATGCCTGAAAACTCACACAATGGTTGACCCAAGCCCTGTGAGTCAAACTGGGAGACGGAACAATTCAAAAGCGGTCGATGGTTGTGTTAATATGAATTCATGTGTCATCGCGACGGAGAGTTTGGGCAGTCTGGCCTTGTTCATGATTAGGTTTGGCGATTGGGTT
This sequence comes from Acanthosepion esculentum, assembly GCA_964036315.1. Taxonomy (NCBI): domain Eukaryota; kingdom Metazoa; phylum Mollusca; class Cephalopoda; order Sepiida; family Sepiidae; genus Acanthosepion; species Acanthosepion esculentum. The sequence goes on from OZ038485.1 coordinate 86,410,689, forward strand.
TGTAAACAGTGTTTATTTCTTCTACCGGTCTGCGTATTCAAGAAAACTTAATGAAGCATAGTTGCTCTCCAGCAGAATTCGAACGTGCGTCCGCCTTCGTAGGGTGGGGCACCGTATGATCCGGCATGCAAGCGTAGGGGCTTCTCCTAGTTGAACTTCTTCCCCACCCAAGTTGACGAGATCCATCAACCCGATTTATGCTTAGTACTCTTGTTATTACCAAACGGTCACCCTTCTGACTACTAACCAAGCTTGACCCTGCATACTTGATCTGACGAAAACTGATGCATTCAACATGGTATGGCCATAAATTAATTTTCAAAGTTCAGTTAGTATTGATCTTTATACCAAAGTTCTAAATTGAGTGGAATAGTTATTTCCTGGGGGAGACGCCATTGAAGTAATGGTTAACAAGCTAGTCTCGTTGAACAATAATGTTAATATTTTGAGTTCGATTCTCACAAGGTGACCTACACTTTTAGGCGTGTAGTGTCATAAGCTAAATTTAGTAAATAACAATAGTCCTTAAAACAAAGAGTAATTATTATACGGTGGAGTAATGGACAGCGGCTCGGATTGAGGAATCGGAGAACCGAGTTCGAATTCCAGTCGAATCCATTACATTCATTTACGTGCTAATACTCTTGGGAAAAGTATGAATCCTCTTCTTCTCCCCACAGCTATGGGCAAATAGCAGGAGAGACCGAGTTCTATAGACTTGGATGGCAACTGGTCTACTGAAAAAAGAAATGGCAACCTACTGCGGGAAAAAATCTGCCTCGTCAGTCATGTATCGAAAGATACATGATTGCCTACGCGTGTATCACATCGCATAACTGACTGAATATATATATATATATTTAAAGACATTTTTATGTTTAACATTCTTTTTATAGATACAAGTACTTAAGTAAATGCTCTGTTTATAATAAACAGTATTAAATAACATTTACCGGCCTGAATGTCCGAGAAACATTATTATTATAAACAGAGCATTTACTTAAATACTTGTATCTATAAAAAGAATGTTAAACATAAAAATGTCTTTAAATAATTGACGGACTGTGTTCATTTCATAATGTGTGACGTCATTTGTTTACATTTGATACTCCATGAGCAGACATGAATGTACACGAAAGATTCATGGAAGATTGAAGTTTATAAGCAGTAAATTCGACCTTGCCAACCGGACGATCATCTGTGGACGAATTGGTTAAAAGGCACGTCAGGCTATATGACGGTTCTGTATAGGATACAGGTTCGAATCCTGTCGGAGGACGAATATTTTCTATGAAGATTTCTCGGAGATTCAGGCCGGTAAATGTTATTTAATACTGTTTATTATAAACAGAGCATTTACTTAAATACTTGTATCTATAAAAAGAATATTAAACATTAATATGTCTTTAAATAATTGTCGGACTTTGTCATTTCATAATATATATATATATATAAAAGAATTAGTGAATTTTTATTTTTAATCCGTCATATTTTTATTGCTTCAAACGTTAGTGGATACCCGTATATGCGCAGAACATCCCATTTTTTTTAAACAGTGTTTATTTCGTCTACCGGACAGCGTATTTAAGAAAACTTAATCAAGAATATGTGCTCTCCGGCAGGATTCGAACATGAGTCCGCCTTCGTAGGGGGAATCGTCTGATCCGGCATGCAGGGTTCAATTTGCCTTAGAGAAACGTTTTCTTTCTTTTTTCTCAAAAACAATATCTTCTCAGTTTTCTTATCCAAAAAATAAACAAAACAATTTCTAAAGAGTTAATGTATTTAGTAGAATTATTTCCCACCCTACAACCGTTTTCCCTCAGACGCAATGTCGCAAGCATTTCGCTATCTATCATTAATACAAGTTTTCCGGGGGGTCGTATATTTTTCTAACAAGATTTCACGAATATTGAGTCCGTTAGATGAAAATAAATAAATGCCATCTATACTCGCGACATTTGAAGACCTAATTTTGAAGTTAAATTGATTGCAGTAAATGGATATATAGTTTGGTCAACGGTGTCGCCAGGGCCAGCATTTCATACGCTAATTTTATATCTCATGTATGATGTGACCCCCTTAAAATTAGCTTCAAAATAAGGTCTTCAAAAGTCGCATGATACACGAGTATATACGGCATACTATTTAATAAATAAATAAAAACAGCTTAAAACCTACTTAAATTTGGGCACCCATTACAAATAACTTTTAAGCAATAAATTAATATATATATATATATATATATATATATATATATATATATATATATATATATTACTGCTATTATACTACATCCTTTTCTACTACTGCTACTGCTATTTCTTTTTGCTGCCTCTCCATCCTCTTCTTCTAGTACTGTAACTATTATTACTTTTTCTGTCTCTCCTTCATCTACTTTTACTACTATTACAACTACTGCTGCTGCTATTCTTACATTTTCTTCTTCTTCTTTTTCTTCTTCTTCTTCTTCTAATACTAGTACTACTGCTCCTGTTGTCTCTCCTTCCTCTTTTTTTCTTTTTCTAGTAGTACTACTATTACTACTTTTCCTTCTCCGTCTTCTACTACTATTACTATTACTACTTCTACCCCTTCTTCTTTTACTACTAATGTTATTACTTTATCTTTTTCTACTTTTCTTTTACTGCTGATACTACTATTACCTCTTCTTCCTCATTTTCTACTATTATTAGTACTCTTACTACTATTACTCCTGTTGCTTCTCCTACTACTATTAAATCCACGTTCTTCCTCCTTTTTTTCTTTTACTAATAATGCTATGACTTCTTCAACCTCCCCTCCTCCTTTTACTACTACTACTACTACTTCTTTAATGAATATATTCTCTATAGAGTTTCTATTTGATGACCCGGAAGCCATGATTTCCACGTCTTAACTTTCTATTTACCAAAATTATTGAATGTCGTCATGTATGAAGCGATCATATTTGTAAACGTATCATAAGTTGCGAACGATTTCTGCTCGCCTCTTCACGCTTTGGAACCTTCTTAAGCTGACGTGCCAACTCGAGCCTGGCGTGCATCCAATAATCAAGAATTTACCCGTCTCTCTTTCTTAGTTGCCAATGACTACACGAAACAAATTCTACGCAACTCTTCGCGCCTGAGTTTAACGTCTTAAGTGTCCCACATGAAAGACGAACTGCTATATATATATATATATATATATATATATATATATATATATATATATGTGTGTGGCATTGGGTTTCTATATATTTAGAAGGATTTCTTTCCGCTGACGCGCTTCACGAAAGAAATGTGTCTGAAAATCTATCGCTGGAGAAATCTAAAATTAGGACAAGGAAAGTATCGATATCTTCGTAAGCAGAATAAATATAAAAAAATAACTTTTATATTTTGAACACTTAAGTATGTATGAGGCCCGTAATGAGGAAGGAGGGCTTGGAAAATCTGAAAACTCACAGGACAGACTGAGGGACAAGGAAAACAGCGCGCAACATAACAAAAAATAACATTTAGAACTACAAGGAACAGGAAGATGTGAGGGGTTATGATCTCCTACGTCTTGGTGGGACACGGCATATAAAGCAGGAAAAGTATGTACGACCGACTACTACTCATTTCCGACCGCACCCGTCTACCAGGGCGGCTAGCTAATCCCTACTACAGACGCCCGGTCAACCCACAGAGCCCACCCATGGTTTATACTGCAACTCTGCTGAGCAGACCTTAGTTACAGTTTCTGGGAGAGAACGCATAATCTGGCGTGATCAATTTTTTTTTTTTTTTTTTAGTAAGGCCAGCATACTCAAACTCTCAGTCATGATGACTTGTTACTTCATGCTAGCACAACCATGGACGTCTTTCGAACGGTTCCGTCAACTCAGTTTCACTTACAAGGTATGATATGGTTTTCAGGCACTTCTTAGACTTGCTGCGCTTGAACCGTCTTCCCAGGCCGATATTATCAAGAAGTCATATCCCTGACAAAACAACCTGGTGAGATTCCAGTGGCTTGAAAGCGAACATTCTCAAACAGTGTTTCTCAATCGGTGTTCCGCGGTACCCTAGGTTTCCGAAAGAGGTCGCTAAGAGTTCCACAAAAACAGTGATTAATAGGGTAATTAATTTTTTAGTAATTTAAAAAAAAATTATATTCGTAAATTTACTATACACGCAAGTTGGGTCACTGTATCGTGCCACAATTTTTTTCTCGTCAGAGGCCATCTTGCACATTTACAAATCTATCATTCGTCCGTGCACTGAATACTGTTTCTGGTCTGACGTTCCTGACAAATTCCATATAAGGATCTGTAATGTAATCGATTCTGATTTGGCATATCGACTTCAGTCACTTTCTCACCAACGTGCTGTGAATTCCCTCTGTCTTTTGTACAAATATTTTCATGGCAACTGCTCTCACGGGCTTTTTTCCCCTGGTGTCCCAACTACATTTAAGTGTACCACTAGATTGGCATCTAAGTCCAACCTGTTTACTGTTGAAAAAAGTAAATGCAGCTGCCACTCCTACTCCTAAAGTTTCTTTTCTCGCGCTTCCTCCCTTCCGTTTATTTGCTTTCCTCATAACTACAATCTTCATAAATTTAAATGCAACGTCAATCGCCATCTTCTATCTTGAATCCCGTTCATCTTTTGTCCTTTCCTCAATCTTCCCTATATTCAGTCTTTTCTCTCACTTTCCGCCTTGCTTGATTTTGAAATGATTTTTTAAAAAGAAAAAGTGCGACATATTGAAAAATCCTTGTTTATTATAATAAAGGCTTCAACCGCTTACTTCATTTAAAATTATAATAATCTTAGGGAATGTATTTAGCGATGTCTGTATGGCGTCAATGTGAAACTGCGTTCACTGACTCACTCGAGTACAAGACGCATTCACAGTGTCCATATATTATGTTTATCACATGAACTGCGATAAATATATAAAAGAGACATATACTAATAATGGTATATATAATAATTTTTATGCACTGGTTCCCTGAGACGTGAAAACTATTTCAAGGGTTTCACAGTGGGAAAAAGTTTCACTATTCTAAACATTATGACACGAACCAATATGAAAACTTAATGCATCATTTTAAACCCAAAAAAATGTCTAAGTTTTATCTGGAAGTTTTTTTTTATTATTGTAACATCTTTCATCTATCTTCAGGTCGTAGGCGATCAATCTTTTATAGCTCTAAACAATGTCCCTTTATTAACCCCCCTCTCCTGTTCCGCTATCCATTTACACAAGTTCGTTCGGTTGGTTACTCGCAGTTTTCCCCTGTTCATTGAGCTTTCACTATATCCTATTTGTGTCCAATTTACTCAGCCTTCTTTCCTCATTATGTGCCTAAAGAAATTTCAGCTTTTTCCTTTTCTATTTTCCTTTAATATTTCTTAGTTGCTCAAATGCTTCGTCCATGCTATTCTCCGTATCCTTCTGTAGAACCACATCTATGATGCTTAAGGTCTCCTCTTCATTTGTCGGGAAATCCACTGTCAAGATAAGGAGAACTGATATTATCAAAACCACATCATGCGGTGTTGGATTTTGCTACTAAAAAAGTATTTCCCTGCGCCGTACTAGACAATTTCTCTCGCAGAAACTATCCTAGATATTTATGAGTCTACCATTCATCCTTGCTTTGAATATTGCTGCTATATTTGGTCTAAAGAAAAATCTGCAATTTTATAGGTCCTGACCTAACATCTCGGCTTCAATCATTTTCCTAGTGCCGTAATGTTGGTTCCTTGTGCTTTCCCTATAAATACTTTCTTTGTAATTGTTCTGGTGAACTTTCCTGTATGGTACCTAGACTTTATGAATTTAAGCACTGATTGGATGCCAGCCTTCGTAATTTGGCAGTTGAAATGTCTCGATGTAACCCTATGTTCTTTGCTAATAGTTTCTTCTATCGCACTTCTCGCTTGTGGTACTCTCTTCTGACTTCTTCCTTCCCAGTCAACTTTGATCTTTAAAAGTTTAAATGCAATGTCAATCGTTATTTTCTGTCTTAATTCTTGTTCTGTTATTTTTCTCTTTTCTTAATAGTATTTTTCTTATATGTCTTCACTGTTAGAGTTTTTGGATACCCTTATATGCTAGTGAGTCAACCAAAATGAGCTGACTCATTTTATAGTTGACCAATAGAAGGTTAACAAACCAGAAAGCTTAAAATATTCAATTCGACGTGTATAAAGGCAGCCAATTTTTTTCCGAATATTCACTTGCCAACCCCCGAGACCTTCGAAGACTGAAGAATTACGGAACAGCTGCTGCTGCTATTGGCAATATAGTCAGATACAGTAGAGTATCTGACTCGTGAGTGTTAATCTTTAACGTTGTTTCATTGAACAGATTACGTACTGCGCTGGATTCTATATTCATAGACTACGACGAACATGGTCAACATTCACCACTCCTTGCATCTTAGTGGTTTTATTGCCTTGCTTGGGATGAAATGATTAAAAAATATACGCAAGAGAGGATTCTTCAAAATAAATATCTTTTTACCTTATTTTTATATTTCATTTCCATTCTTTGGGATGTTTATTTTTTATTTATTTATAATCATATTCAAGAAAGAGAAATAAAAACGAAAAAAGGACAAAAAATGTTTCTCGCTAATTTTCCTGAAAATTAAAATGAACGCCGCATTTAGAAAAACAAATGAGCTGTCTCTCTGCCGCACTTAATTCTTTCACAGATCATTCACCCAGTTATGTTATCACTAAAACGTAGTTAGCAATAATATTATACACTGTTTTTGTTACCACTTAAAGTTGGGTTGTGCTGATGGATTTTATGCCATTATCGAGCCCTACTAGTTCAATATTATTCGAAATCGGTTATTTTTTAAACACTAGTGGGGTTTATACTTGAGTCTATAGATAACTATTAATCGCGTTTATACTTGAGTCTGTAGGTAAATATTGTCGGGTTTGCAGTTAAATCTACAGTTCGATCAGGTCTCTAGTTGAATCTATATGTAAATATTGTTTGAGTTTATACTTGAATCTATATGAAAACATTCATCGTCTCCATAATTGGGTTTCTAAGTAAACTTTTTTTAAAATTTACAATTGAGTCTATCGTTAGCTATTAATCGTGTCTATACTTGGATCTATATGTAAACTTTGGTCTGGTTGAGTTTACGCACCCTATCTTGGCTCGGTCACGTCCTGCAACGACTGTTATATTTACCTACACTAACGATAATGGGAATATTATCCGTTTCCTTATAAGAAAACATTCAGCTTTCATTGACCGAGCAGCCAGAACTACTCTAGGTTGAAATTTATAAAATCTTTCTCTTAAAATAAATTTTCAGGAAAATAAGTCTCGCAAGTCCGGTAACTCTTTCCGGTGTTAATCTATTTTTATATCTCTAGCCATAGTAGAGTAGAATGAACTTTCTACCATTGTTAAGTCAACCAGTTTAGTGAAAGGATAACTTTGAATTCGAAACAAATATTTCCATGGAAATTATTCTGATGAGATTCGACTGCATGAATTTAAGCGCAGTACTGAATTGGTAATTAGGTCTCATCGTTTTACTGTTGAACTAGCTGGATGTAACCGTATCTCCTGTTCTAATAGTTTCTTTTCTCACAATTTTCACCTGTGGAACGCTCTTGGATTTTATTGCATCCCTGCCACCTACAATCTTCAAAAATTTAAATGCAACGTCAATCGTAATTTTCTGTCTTCCTGAATCCTGTTCTTTTGGTGTCCTTATGGAATTGAAAATTTTGCGTGTGTATTTTAGGGTGGGTTTTCTCATGTAAGCAATTAATGCAGAAAAACATACAAGACTTTGTTTTATTTACTACGGACCCTGTATTCTTTCTTTTCATAAAAACTGTGCTGAAACAAAGTTCTCGATGATTTTGGGTATGTCCGTTTTCATTTTTGGTTCAGAAGTAATTTAGGGTAAGTCGGTAAGAATGTCTAAAATGGTCGCGCTAAAATCAGCCTTGCGCTGAGTTGGAACGACCAAATTACTTCATGAATGGGACTGCAAAGCATGTCCGAACGCCGTCGCTGGATAGTAGAAAGAGAAAGCTTCTTTCTTTTCCAGAAGTGGGGTCGTAAAATGGTGTAAATGTCCAGAAAACCTTTGCTACTAAGTTTATTAGACTGCATCATGAGAAAATGTATTTTGTTTTTCTTCATTTTTTATACTTTATTATTATATTCTTAATTGATTTTATTTCGTTTTCTCAGTCTTCTCATTCTCTTTCACTCCCAGTAACCCCTTGCGTCTGAGTGGCCCTGCTTGGAGTGAAATGATTTTTAAAAAAAAGCAAAATAATACTACTACACAGCCTTTCCCAAGAACAAACATAGAAGTTTATAGATATTAAAGAAATAGGAAGATGTGGACAGCCGTGATTGTCTATGTTCTGAAAGGGGCATGGCATTAAAAATAAAATTGTATTATCAACGTTGATAATTTTCCTTGAAAAGGTTGAGAATATTATACCCTGTCTGTCAGATTTTAGCACGTTGATCACGAAGGCCTCTGATGACATATTAGAAATGTATCAAACTCATTATGTCACACGATAACGAGTTCCATTTGGATCCATGTCACTTTCACGGATAGATTATTATGGATGAGAGCTGAGTCCAATATCTTGAGTTTGAGACCAAAGCAGTCGGAACATCCGATTTCTTCATCAACCGGTAAGATGGGGCTATCAGGTTTCTGGGATTTGAAAAGATTACAGCTGACCGAATATCTTTCGTAAAACGAGACGGTAATCGGAGTAAAGAAAGTTCCACTGTTGAAGCAACCTCGAGAATCATCAGGAATAAAAGCTAGTGAAATCCTATTGAAAGCGGATAGATGCGAAATAAAATAAATACTCGTGTTCAACTATTATTTCAAAGAATAATTATTGACTTGAAACTGATTAATAACTTGACATAACACAATCCAACTTCAAATCTACAGTTTGTCTTAATTTATTTCTGTGGTAATTTATGTTATTCTTAAATTTCCTTCTTTAGTAAATACTTGTTCGGACTATTGATTTCATTTTTTAATGTAGTTCAGACTATTGAATTCATTAGTTAAGAGTCATCCGAACTATTGAATTTGTTATTTAAGAATTGTTCGGAAAATCGAATTTATTATTTAAGAGTTGTTCGAGCAATGGAATTTGCTATTTAAAAGGCGTTCGAACTATTGAATTCATAATTTAAGAGTTGTTTGGTGAATTGAATTTATTATTTAAAAGTTGCTCGAGCTACTGAATTTGTTATTTAAGAGCTATTCGATCTATTGAATTTTTTTATTAAAGTTAGGTTCGAAAAACTGAATTCATTGTTCGAACTATTGAATTCATTAGTTAAGAATTGATTGAACTATTGGATTTATTATTTAAGATTTGTTCGAAATACCGAATTCATTATTTAATACTTGTTCAGACTACTGAATAGGTTTTTGCACTCTTTCTCTGTTCTGGTCGATTCATTCAATCACTTTCATCAGTTTGTCATACACTGGATCGACCGAAAAACTGGTTTTACCTCCCATTTTATATTATAGGGTCACGGCCTCACTACGCTAAGGCCACAGCCTCAACTCGCTAGGTGTTGCTTCTGTGGTTTCTGTAGCAAGTATTTTTTTTACGTGATAGAACTGTTAGCCCCATGCCCAACCGGTTTTGAATTCATCCATGTCCTTCTGCAAGACTAATTCATCGATTACTTGTGATATCACATAAATCGCCTTTTGCTCAAAATCCTTTCTTCTTTAAAAAGTTGTGTTCAATATAACAGTGACTGGAAGTAAAAAGAAACTTTCGAAAGAAAAAGATTAGCAACAGAAAGGCAAAGTCGGCGATCAAGTTGAAGCAAGACGATCACGTAGAAGACCAAGGTATCTGAGTGTCTCGCAAGAAAGGCTTGAACGAATAAGGCTGCAGTCTAAAAAATATAGTAATAAGGGAATGGATTAATTAAACGGTTAACTTTGCTAGGGAACAAATTTTGGCTAAATTCAAATAAATATTTTATTTGTATATTCTATCAAAAAAAGTAAGGGAAGTAACCATTAATACATTTACTACCTGAAGTGGATTTAACTCTCTTCCAACTACAAAACTTGACATGAAAGTTATAAATAAATAGATGAATGTATATATGAATATATGAATAAACACGGTACGTATTATATAGTAGAATATATTGTTGTCCGTCATATGATGATTTTTTAACTTTATTATTCTGTTGGTAGTTTTGATAAAGACAGGTTTTCTCATTTCTGGATATCTATACGTTCTATAAGTCAGCTTTCCCCTGATGTCAGTCAGTTGTGTGCCACGCAGGATACACGCTTAGGCGACTTTACATGACTGACGAGGCAGATTTTCCCGCAGTAGGTTACCCTTTCTTTCTGCGGTAGACCAGTTGCCATCCAAGGCTATAGAATTTATTTACCCATAGCTGGAGAGGAAAGAAGATGATTCATACCTTTCCCAAGGGTATTAGCACGTAAGTGAATATAAAGGATTCGACTGGAATTCGAACTCGACTCTCCGATTCCTCAATCCGAATCGCTTTCGATTACTCCACCGTGCTGATGTGCTCGAAAATTTAAACAAGCTTTCATCACTTATGAGCACAGAAAGTTAAAACATTCTGTTTTGTGTGTCGTGCGTTACAAAGTAACCTACACTGGCTTTCATATAACATTCGTGGCCTTACGGCAAAATCACGTTGACACCGGTTCCTGTACGCTAACTGAAGTTAAGCAACGCCGAGCCTAGATGGCTGACCACTTGGGAATACCGGGTGCTGTAAGCTTGGATGCGCCTGTGATTTAATGGATAATGGCTCGGGATTGTTAATCGGAGTGCTGAGTTCCAATACCAGTTATAACCGTAAGCTCTATTCTCTGTTTTCATTTCTCGCACTTCTCACTTGTGGAACTCCCTTCCGCTGTCATGGCTTCATGTAACCTACAATCTCCCCAGACTTTATATGCAACGCCAATCGCCATCTTCTGTCTTCCTGAATCCTGTTCTATTATTGTCCTTTCATCTTGTACTTTTATTGTGCCTTCTATGTTTTCTTATTCTGAAATTATTTCTGAACCACGTTTTCTCCTTGCAGGTTGCTAAAAGAGACGCCAGGCTTCCAATTCTCGCCCAGATCTCGCGCAGATCTGCCCAATGGATTTCCGGAATACATTGAAGGCGTCCCGTATTTCTTGGATGGTTACATTCATCCAGAGATCTCTGAAACAGACGAGAGTCAAGTAGATCACATTGAGCTGGCGCTGGAAACCTTTCATATAAAAAACTCTTGAAGACAGAACCGGTTAACAACTGGACAATTATCAAAAGGAAAAAATACAATGAGAACAAAAAATAAAACACAGTATGAACAAACTGCTAAAGTAGAAAATGGCAAAAAGAAACACTACCACTGACCCATAATACTAGTTGAGTTTAGTGCATGAAACACGTACATAAATGTAACAATTATTATGGGACAGAGATAGTGTGTACATATATATATATATATATATATATATATATATATAGTGTGTGTATGTGTTTATGTATGTGGGTTTGATTGGATGTGCGTGGGTGTTATCAGCGACAGAACAAAAGAGAAAGAAGCTAGAACGATTAATCAATGAAAGACGCTTATATTTTGTTAAAATTGTTGTTCTTCAAATTCTTTGGATCGATAATGACGAGCGTTATCATAGTTACTTATCATTAATAATTGAGATTAACTTATTGCTGTTGCTTGTGGCAAAATGTTGCCATATCGATTGTTATTTCTGAAAGCTGCAATTACAATTGCATTCTTTATTCCAGGTTGACTGTTATGATTCTTTACAGCCGTAGAATACGAAAACAGGTAGGGAAAAACTGAACAAATAATAATAATAATAATAATAGAATGTACTTTCTTATTGACATGGCAGTCCCTACAGATTGTAATATATCTTTGAAGATCTTCAGAAAGAAAAACTCTCAAAATACAAATATCTTAAAGTGGAAATCTGAAAAAAAAAATGTGGCACATGAGGACATCAATGATTCCAATTGTAGTTGGAGCCCTCGGATTGATTGGATAAGGTTCCGATAGATTCATTGAAGGGATTACTGGTAGCCCCTGCCATAAAGAAGTACAAAAAATTGTACTCACAAGTACAGCCCACACCTTATGAAGGGCTTTATCTCTATAAAATATGCGCGATCTTAGATTAAAAAATATTCAGTGAAAATGTCATGATGCCATTTCTGACTTTAGGTTTCTGGTTGGGGCCCGGAAGGAAATGAGTATACAACAAAAATCAAAGGAAATAGTAATAATAATAATAATAATAGTTGGAGCCCTTGGATCCCAGTAGACTCATTGAAGGGATTCATGGTATCCCATGCCTTTAAGGAATACAAAAAATTGTACTCACAATTACAGCTCACACATTACGAAGAGCTTTATCTATGTAAAATGTGTGTGGGTTTTTTGTTTTTTCTTTTTCTTTTACAAAAAAATGATCAGTGGAAAATGTCAAGAAGCATTTCTGACCTTAGGTCTATGGTTGGGATCCGGAAGGATGTGCGTATACAACCGAAATCAAAGGAAATTATTATTATTATTATTATTATTATATTGACATGGGCGTAGAGGTTTTTGAAAAGCTAAGCAAATGCAAAGACCTGGAATATGGAAATAGAAAAAAACAAGTGGTACTTAAAAACTAAAACTATTCCTTTTGTGGTTGGAGCTTTGGGTCTGATTAAGAAAGAAACTCAACAACAAATCAGCAAAATCTCTGGTGCACAATCTCTCCAGGAAATAAAAAAAAAATATTTCTAACAAGTACAGCCTATATCCTGAGAAGAGCTTTGCCCATTTAAGTTTTTTTGTGTTGTTGCTCTTAATAGCTGCCTTTTGTTTAATTAAGTGAAAACAAAAAAGTCACAACATTCGCTTACTCTAGGTCAATGGTTATGACCTAGCAGAACGCAAATGAAGGTCAAAAAGAATTTTTTAATAATAATAATAATAAACCAGTTGTACAAATCTTAATGAATAGAAAGATTCAATATGTCGCTTTTGTACAAACTCTAATGAAACTGTTGCCCATTTCATATCTGGATGTTCCACAATAGCCCCAAATGAATTTAAATATAGACATAACTAGAGAAATAACTGCATTGAAAGATATGTCAAAATTATAATCATCCACAATACAGAAAAAATGGTATGAACAACAAAAGCCACCCTGATTGCTAAAAGCTAAAAATGTTACAGTTCTCTCGGGTTTCCCCAAACATACTGGTCGAACTATAAAAGACAATAGACAAGATATAATAATAAAAGACTTCAAAAAATGTAACTGCTATTTCATAGACATCGTCGGTTAGAACCATCTCAGCAAAAGAATTTGACAAACTCGAAATACAAACACATGGAAATAGAAATGACAAGTATGTGGAATTTAAACACAACCGTTAGTCCAGTAATAATAGGATCACTAGAAATGATTAAAGAGAATGCATTTAGAAAATCCCTAGAGGCCCATCATTGTCTGAGATACAAAAGATTGTATACCACTCCCATACTCAGAGAAAAACTCACTCATATGTCCAATAACTTTCAAAGAACTTACTTATAAAATTATAAGATATTTGATAAAGGATCGTATTAATTACAAAATCGGGAAAACATGAAATAATAATAATAATAATAATAAAGACGATGATGATAATACTAATAATAACAATAATAATGATAACAATGATGATGACGATGATAGCAACAATAACAATATGATGATGATGACAATAATAACAAAAACAACAACAATAATAATAATAACAATAATAATAATTCAACAGTGAATAATAATAATAATAATACCAGATACCCTGTGGAACACAGAAATCATGAATTCTCTGAAAAATATTCGATTATTATTTAGGAATTGAATTTTGTGTCTATGTTTTAGCGATCAACAATCTCATTTTAAAGACTTTTTATTTGCTTTCATTTTCTGTTGTTTACGCATTGTTTCTTATTCATTCTTAGTTTGTTTTTTGTTTTGTTTTATTTTTCAGTAATAATTTTCCATTGAAATGCTATTTCTGTTTCAAATATGACTTGACAATCTTCATTTCCTTCTGATTTCTCATTCCGTTCTTTTTGACTTTTCATTTATTTATTTTTATTTATTTTTATTTATTTACATACTTATTTATTTATGGCAAATCCATTAGAGGAAGATGCACGCCATTTTGAGATCTCTTATCGGGTTTCATTGTACGTCGTCTGCTTGTTTGATTAGGCTAGTTTTACGGAAACTCAGCCTATGTTGATTCCTGTGACATTGATAACATCTTAGAGTAATTTTTCTTGTAAGTTTGTTTTTATTTAAAAAAACAGCATTAATTACACAGACAATTACGCATTATATTTTGATTAAAAACATCAGCTTTTTATAGTTCTTCACAACCTAATTTCATGATAGTCTCTATTAAAGCTCATAACTTTTTTGCGCGTTGTTTTTATAACTCAGCCTGAAAGAATTTTATCTTGGCTTCAGTTTGTAAAATTTCTATGATCTTATTTTTGTTAAATAAATAGAAATGAAAAACATATATGAAAATATGAAAATCAGATATAAACCATATCTAAAAACATGATAACCATATATACAAATATATGAACCATATAAAAATATATTTGAAAATTTCACAATAACAATTTTTACTATAATGTTAGCTTGAATGAACATATATCTGTGAATTCATCTCAAATTAATTATTATGAATTTTTTTTACTAGTAATTCGTCTTATTTTAAATTGCTTTTTGTCGCAACTTCATGTTGTCAATTTCCGACCGTTAATACGCAGATCGGAAATGAATAATAAGCCTCTGTCGATACTCTAACTTGCAATCCTCTCCTTCGAGAAGACCTTAAGTGACAACTGTCTTATTGCATTGACCAAGGAGACCTTTCTGCTACAATCTAAGTATTTCGATAAAAAGTAACAGAAATTAAATTTAAATAAATATCAATCGAAAAATTATTAACAGTGTGGGGTATGAAAAAACTTCCAAAAATACTATCGTGTAAAATGAGTTTTTATAATTTCTGTCTGATTTCTTTCTTAGAATTCGGAATGTTGTTATTATTTTGACTCTATTTTTATATTCACGACCTTTCTGTTGCTATATCCCCTGTCCTTCTTCAGGTGTTTTTTTTTTTTGTATTTTGCACTGTTGCCATTTACTCGATTGAGCAGGATTAAAAATATTGACATCACATAAATAGTCACTGACTTGTAGTTAGTAAAATTAACTTTTTACTACTGGAGATTAGTGCTTATTTCTATGACGTAACGATTTTCCTTTACCTGTTTAATCGGATGAAATAAACAGAAGTAGTATTAGAAAATTTCTGAAGGAAACAAGAAGGTACAGCGGCCGAAACATCATTAATAATTATTACTTATTCACCTCCAGACTTCGTCAAAGAATATCGGTGGGGCGATTATACATTTTCCTGTCATCTGTTTGTCCCACTTATGCACACCCTAAGGGCTGTTGGGTCGACCACCTGTTTACATATCGGGCACAGCCACTGACATCCTGTATGAAGCGCGAATCTACACCTTCTGGCTATGAAGTTACCTTCTGGATTCTCTGAGGTTCTGGTATGACATTGCGTGAAAAGTCTATGTTTGTATCAACTGAGGTGAGCCCAATACTTATTGGGTTCATCGCAAATTACCTTCCATTAGAACAAACGTTCCTCGTTGAAATGAAATTTGATTCAGACCATCTGGTAAATCCTGGCGGGAAACACATACGGGAAATATAAAAACAGATAATATTAAAGGGAAAAGTTCGAATCAATTGGCGCATAAAAATATAATGTTTACGCTTGCGACGGAGAAAAGGTGGGGGTAGATGAAGATTAGAATCACGTAATAATTTTTCTTTTTTTTTTATCTAAGTTTTCTTTTTCTGTGCCATGCGCATTCAGGGCGTAGGCGATCATGGCTCTCCACCTCCCTCTATCCCTTGCAGCTCTCAACAAGTTCCTTCCCTTGCTTCCTCCCCCAGACCACGTTCTGTTATCCACCTGCCGACGTCTGACAGATATGTGACGCGCTGTTTTCCCTTGTCTCTCTTTCCCTCTATTCGACTCGTGAGTATCAGATTCTCCGGACCCTCCTTCCTCATTATGTGTCCCAGAAACTTCAGCTGCCTCTTCCTGATAATAAGTATAAGCCTTGTTTGCGACCTCTCTAATATCTCATCGTTGCTCACACGCTCGGTCCATCATATGCTCAGCATCCTTCTATAGAACCACATCTCTGTCGCCTCGAGTATCTTCTTCATCTTTGAGGAAATCGTCCAATATTCGCTGCCGTAAAGAAGAACATATGTCACGTAACAGTTTAGTATTCTTGTCTTTGTTATGTATACTTTACAAATTGTAAAAGTTATATTAGTTGTTTTCTTATAAGGAAATATTCGATATTCATTGACCGAACAGTCAGTGCTGCTGTCGGTTGAAATTTATAAAATCTTTTGCTTAAAATTTTGTTTAAGGAAAATAGATTTCTCAAGTCCAGTCGCTCTTATCGCTCTTTCTAGTACTGATTGGTGTTTCCTGCCTAACCTTTTATTTAAATTCGTCTGGAATATCACAATCTTGATTATATCATTGTTTTTTTTTTCTCTTCAAATTACATGTGATATCCATTTTAGCTATTGATGCTGTTGAAAGTCCTCAAGTGATGTGATTTCTGCTATCTTGTGCAGTTATTTGCTCGTGATTCTGTAGTTGACGGTGTTCGAAGAAAGATGGTCTTCGACACGACCTACAGGCCTCATGCGCTCAAAGCCATTTTAACCATTGATCTGAGAAAGCCTTTGCCTACAGCTGACAGTTGGTATATTTCTGAACGGGTTTGGCGACGTGCGTAACATCCGTATGAAAGTCTTGATCTGACAAGAACATGACTCGAGTTTTCAGGTTAATGCTTTGCTTTGTTTTTTATCAATTTCCCTCTTCTGTGGTCAATTTCCTTTTCTCATATACTAAATTTATTATAGATGATCCATACACCGAGGTATTTGAAGTGGTTGTTATTTACCAATTACACATACTGAATTCTTAGGATGGATTCAGGATAGGTAATATTGCTGCTTTCATTCCAATTCCAGATTCTTGTGTTGGAAATGTTTATTTTGAGTCCTGTTTCTTGGAACACTTGGTAGGGGATGTTGATTCTTCGGACAATATCAGTCTTATCTCAACTATGTATACATGTGTCGACACACCCACCTCGTCATCAATACATTGGCCTTGGTAGGGAAAACAAGACTGTTATCTTCTAATAGTTAATTCGTTTGGGATGTAGTGTGGAATTCTTAAAGGATCAGTGCCCATTTCTTCATCAGTGCCTGATGATGTTCCCGCACCCAAAAACATGAATATACCGGACCAGGAGTCTGCGACAGGGATTGGCTAGCCAGCCCTAAAAGACAGATGTGCCCAGAAACGATTAGCCGTTCATTACATGTGTACATATGTATTTATATATGTATAGTGAATGCATTTTGGCGCCAAATTTTCATTTGTAACTGTTTACTTGGGTACTTGATTTGCTTGTTTAATTTTCCAACAGTGTGAACCATTTTTCTGCTTTCCTGAAAGCACTTGAACATAAATTGTCTAATGTCACATAATATGTAAGTAGAAGACATATACCGGAACGTATGGTTCTATTTTATTCTGTTGTCCAAATTTAAAGATTTGAAAGCTTGCCTTTATCTTGCTGACGTTATCTGAACAAGACGTGTCACACACCAGCCAGATCAAATAGCCGACGTCCGCAAGGGACAATGATCCTGACTTCTAGCACTAGCGATATAGCCATAGATGTTCGTCCGGTGACATCTTATCTAGTGACATCTAAGAAAAGCCGAAATGCATATTTGTATTTCCAGTGTTAGATTAATTATTGTTTTGAATTCGTAGTCTAGCTAATACCAAATAAGTAGTACAAAAATGTAAATACACTGTGAGTGTTTTAACAAATGTGACACTGAAATCCGAAGGTGTATTGGAGATTTCTTCCAAAAGCTAAATAAAATATTAAGAAACAGGAAAATTGAGTACTGAACTGTTACGTAATATCAGTCCTCTTACATAGCAACGATTGCTGGACAATCTTATCAAAAATGAGGGCAAAACTTGAAGCAACAGAAAGTGGGATGCTAAACATGTGAGCAGTGACAATTTTTTAGTGAAAATTGAAACAAAAAAGACACCAGCAGGAGCAGGGGTCATTTGAAATTTCTAGAGCACATGACGAGGAAAGACAGAAAATTTTGACACTGACAGGCCATATTGATGGCAAGAGAGACAGAAGAGGTGTGTTGGCAAAAAAAAACTTTAATAAGAGCTGCAAAAACAGTGGAGAAAGGACACGGTACACAGAAGAAATAAAAAGTATATTTATATACGTGTGGGATAGGGTGATATGAATGGAATCTGGAAGTTATCGGTCAGCTAGAAAGTATTTTAGAACAACAGCTTTATGCAATTGTCTTTTCAATCAATCGATAAAGTATTTCGCACAACAGAAATAGATGACTAATTTACGTTTTTCTTTTGTTTTAATCATTTCGTTCCAAGCAAAGCAACAAAACCACAATGACACAAATTGTTACTGAGTGTTAGATGAGGGGAAAAATCACTATTAAGGAAAGAACACAATAAAAGAAGAGGAATTAAGAAGACAAAAAATAACGATTGCCATTACATTTAAATTCCTGAATATAAAAGTTGACTGTGAAGCAATAAGCTAGAAGAGGTTCTACAAGCAAGAGGTGCGACAGAAGAAACTACTAGCGTAGAACTTACAGTTACATCTAACCATTTAAACTGTAAAATGATGAGACCTTACCGCCAATCTAGCACTGCGCTTGAATTCATAAAGTCGAGGTACCTTGACAGATCATCAGATCTATTACCATGAAAGTATTTATTGAAAAGGCATAGGGGAGCTACGTTATGACGGCGAGAAAGTGACTGAAACCGAGATGCCATGTTAGGATCAATAAAATTGCAGATTTTTCTTCGGATTTTATCAAGAATCTCCAAGACACCAGGCCATATGTGGCAGCAATATTCGAAATATGGACGAATGGAAAACGTATAAATATGTAACATACATTCTGGCGAGAAGAATTGTCTTGCAAGACACAGTGAATCAACTTTCCTAGCAAACAGAAGATTGAATTACTTTGGCACTACATAGAATTACCTTTCAATCACATATGGTCCGGTACTTCTGCTATATATCTAGAAAACCTTGATAAAATCCAAAGAAGAATCTGCAATATTATTGGTTCTGATCTGGTGTCTCGGCTTCAGTCACCTTCCCACTGCTGTAAAGTTGCCTCCCTGTGCCTTTTCTATAAATACTGTCATGTTAATTGTTCAACTGAGCTCTTCGCTATGGCAACGTAATGTAAGCGCAGTACTAAACTGGTAACAAGGTGCAATCGATATACAATTTGCTAGATCTAACCGTAAGTTCTAAGCTAACCGTTTATTTTCTCGTACTTCTCGCTTGTGCAACTTCTTTACAACTCCATGCTTTCCAGCCAACTTTAATCTGCAAAAATTTAAATGCAATGTCAATCGCTATCTACTGTCCTCCTGATAACTCTTCTTCCGAATTCGCTCCTTAGTAATGCTTCTTTTTTCTAATTGTTCCACATGCTGTAATCCCCTGTGTCCCAGTGGCTTTAATGCCTTGCTTGGGTGAACGTGATAAAGAAATATACATAATCGTTTTTACAGAATAATTTTTCCGTGAGCGATCCACTCTTTTATGAGCATGACTCATTTATAGAGATATCTCACATAGATGTTTGTCAACTTATTTGATGTATGTGATTGTTAGACAATCACCTCAAGATGGAGACATAAGGCAACAGAGATATGGTTCTACTGAGGCGTAAGAAGCTAAGAAGCCCAGAAAAGAGTGGCAGAATGCTATATGATACCTAACCTACAACATGGAAGTGAATGACGGACAATCGAGTCACAGATGAAGAAGAGACTTGAAGCAATATAATGCTAAGAATACCACAGACAGAACATGTGATGACGAGGAAGTCATAAAAAATAATACAGACAGCAATGAAACACTTGTACGCAAAATGGCGAATGTAATACTCATGTGACATATTTCCGCAAGGGAAGTAAGGAAAAACAGCGATTAACGTAATCTGAAGACAGAATAAACACTACGAAACAAACAAGGTCAATGGTAAACATTACAAAAGACAGAAAATTGACGAGAGCCATGATCGCCATGTATCAATACTGCGTTTTAAAGAAAGATGATATGCTCAGCTTAGCCTCCATTAAAGGTCAAACTTATAAGTAATGTTTTGGTAAAATAGCTTGCTCTGTATTATTCTAGTATCATTCTATGCTTAGTACGAATGTCTCTATTTTCAGAGGAAAAGTTCAAAATCCGCCCCACTTCCCTAAATCTGGTATATATCATACATCATACATATATATATATATATGCATGATATATATATCATATATCATACATATATATATATATATATATATATATATATATATATATATATATATATATATATATAAATATATATAACGTAAATCATTCATACGAAAAACAAATAATGAAGTTAATTATATGGCAAGAATATTCTTGCCATATAATTAACCTCATTATTTGTTTTTGTATGAAAGATTTACGTTATATAAATTGAACACGCACTACATAATTGTCATATATATATATATATATATATATATATATATATATATATATGAGATAATAACAATGTAGCATTTAATTTTTTGAAATTTAAAAATAATTTTTTTACTCACCAGCTATTTACTATCGCCTGAAGAAGCACAATTTGAGAGCTGAACCATGAAAGGTATTGTGTAGCGATATTTAACGTATTTTGTTTTAATCTGATATAATATATATCACCAAATCACCGAAGTCATTTTTGAGAGCGCTTATATATAAGTTTTACGTGTATTAAAAAGATTATTAAAAATAGAGAAGCAGTATATATGCAAGAAAAAGATAATGAAAATAATGTTTTATTTTACAAATTCTATAATAAATTAATTTATTAGACATTGTATGTATGTATGTGCGTGCGTGACCGAGTGGTTTGAATGCTGAGGAAAGTGACTTCTTGATGTTATCGACCTGGTAAGGCGATCTCACCGTTCGTCACATTTGGAAAGGACCTGAAAACCATACCATTGGATAGACGGAAAGCCATTGATGCACGAAGTCACAAGTCATCGTGACCTAGATTTTCAGACTGGCCGTGTCGATCAAGCC
Organism: Acanthosepion esculentum; assembly: GCA_964036315.1. NCBI lineage: Eukaryota > Metazoa > Mollusca > Cephalopoda > Sepiida > Sepiidae > Acanthosepion > Acanthosepion esculentum. The sequence goes on from OZ038485.1 coordinate 86,432,097, forward strand.
AGATAATGCGCTCTCATTCAGAAACTTTAACTAAGGTCCGCTCAGCATAGTTGCAGTATAAAGACTCTCGAATGTACAGGACGGTAGTATGATTAACACTATTAAAAAAGTAAACAAAACAAAAAAAGACGGAGCTAGGCGTCTATTCATAGACGTGTATCCACTAAAATATAATATTTAAGTAATAATAATAATAATCAACACACTCATATATATATATATATATATCATACATCATACATATATATATGTATGATATATATATCATATATCATACATATGTGTATGTATATATATATCATACATATATGTATGTATATATATGTATGTATGTATACACACAGAACAAATGGGGTATAATTCTACTGTCTGTAGCATTTCATTTTTTTTAAATTTAAAAATAATTTTTTACTCACCAGCTTTTACTATCGCCTGAAGAAGCACAATTTGAGAGCTGAACCATGAAAGGTATTCTGTAGCGATATTTAAAATATTTTGTTTTAATTTGATATAATATATATATATATATATATATATATATATATATATATATATATATATATATATATATATTCCTTTGATATTTGTATGTAAGGAACGTTCTTTAATTTTCTACGGTTCGGAACATTCTTTTGTTTTCCGGGGAGCATTTGAACATAAATTGGTCAGTGTCTACTCCGCGCTTTCATAAACTTTTTCTTTTGGTGATTTGGTTGGTGATTTTTGCCGAGTCAATAGGTATGAATTGCGTTTCTTTGGTTATTTTTAGGGTAAAATGTAATTCGCACTATCAAAAGAAAATCCTGTATCCACTAACATATAAAGAAATTGCTCGAATTAAAAATAAAATTTTTATTAATTCTTTTGATATATATATATATATATATATATATAAAAATATATATATATATATATATTTATATCGTTTTGATCATTTTTATATCATAACTTTGAAGTCTTTTTCTGTGATTTAATTCTGTTTCATAGATCAAAGCTAATTTTATGTTCCACACACTCGTATGAGTTCCGTTTCTTGCTGACAGTTGCGTTTCATTTAATAACAATGTGGAAGACACTCCATTCTTAAATAAAATTACTCTGCTTAAATTTTAACACAATTTATCATTAGCTATACACTCGTTATGTTTCATATTTAATTATTGCGTTATATTTTTTTAAAATGTCTCAATAGCGAACTAATTCTTACGTATTGCAATTTAAGATATTAAAGTTTATTGGTCATTTTTTTCTTATTTTTCATCTTCTATGAGCTTTACTTGAAACTCTAGGAAATACAGAAATGCGTTTTCGATTCGTGCGGTAAATTTTTGTATACCAAAATTCGATTAGTGCATACATAATACTTGATTAGTGGGGTAAAACATACTTTAGTTTAACAATAGTAATTGGAAATTGATTTTTCTTATAGTTACCAATTAATTAAAAATATTCTAAAGTTTAAAAATGGAAAATGAGTAATTTTGTTTGTCAAATATTATTTTATCTAAGTAATGACAGTAGTGTTAAAAATGGACGGATTTAAATCGATCAATTTTATAATATAAACCGATAATAAAAATACATATTTGAATATTTGTCTCTATTAAATTTTTTTTAATATTTTGAGGTTTTTCATGTTTATTTTGAACGTCTTTTCTGATTTTTTTGTTAAAAAAGAATGGATGATTTAATTAGCTACGAAATTCACATTTATTAAAAAATATAGAAATATAAAACATGTATGCATTTACATTATTTACATTATTCGGACTATTGTCCTCATCTTTGTCACCATATTATCACAACGTTCCGACCGTTGTACGCTCTGGCCTTCTTCAGGTGGTTGGAATGCCGAACTGAACCCTTTATTTCGCTCACTGGGGTAGACTGTTCTAGTTCCACGTACCATGTTTAATAGATGTCAGTTATCAGTTATCTCCAGTTAATTTCCCTCTGAAAGTACTCCACTACCTTAACCGGGTACTGATTAGATACAATGACAGGACCCAAAGAGTGTGAGTTCAATACCCGGTTAAGGCAGTGGAGAACTTTCAGAGGGAAATTAACAGAAGATAACTGATAACTGACATCAATTAAACATGGCCCGTGGAACTAGAACATTCTACCCCAGTGAGCGAAATAAAGGGTTCAGTTCGGCATTCCAATCACCTGAAGAAGGCCGGAGCGTACAACGGCCGAAACGTTGTTATAAACATGGCGACAAAGATGAGGACAATAGTCCGAATAATGTAAATAATGTACATAATACTTCATCTCAGAAATATAGACAGATGTATGCATTTACTATGGAATAATTATAAATAAAATTTTCAGGTTAAAATACTAATGATTATGATTTATTGTATAAAGTACAGAAGGCAAACCACTCTAAATATTTTTTCATAAAAAATTTCAGATTAGTAAACATTAATTCATATCATTTTTATCGTATCTTCTTATATGAACTTATAATTTAATTAAAAAATATGCAAATTAATTGTGAATAAGACTAAAATTTGAGATCTAAATTGCGTCATTTCCTACATTCGGTGAATGCTTCTCGATTAGTGCGTACCTTTTAATGTACACATTAGCCGGATTAATCGAGGGATTCCTGTACTCTGAAAAGTCTACTAGAAATTCCTTGTTCTTTTAGGAAGTAGTCGTTCATATCTCTCCAGAACTTCCTGTCTTTTGTGACTCTTAGTAATTTTTGTCTTTTTGCTATCTCTCCTAATCCCTGTTCTATCAAGCAGATTACAATACACAAACACGTTAGGTAAACTATTTTCTATTCTTTGTCTCTCTTCCATGTCCCGTGCAAATTTCAAATTATGGGAGCAATAGTCAGCGTGCAAATAATATAAATAATGACAAACTCCTCATACCAGAAATTCACAGAAATTACATGGAAATTACGTCCAAATGAAACAATATATCATTGTTACAAATCTTCGTTAAATAAATTAAAAATTTAACTTCTTTTTTTAATTATGATGTCATTAGATTTTAATGGTGTCGAAAATGTATTTGTTTAAAAGTATTGTAATTATTTTCAATTAGCTATTTGCTGGCGTAAATGGCTTTCTGAATATTGCCAACATCCAGATTCAAAACAGAACCATGAATTTTACAGGTCAAAATAACAGAATTTCATTTTATTTTATTTTATTTTCTATACCGTTTTCTTTTTCTTGTAAATAGGTTTTGTCTTCAATATATACTAGGGAAAATGGCGATAAAAACAATTTCAATTCTTTCCAACTTCTCTCATTCTTAAAAAATTTTCTTCAATTTTTTATTTTATTTATTTATTTTATTTTTTTTTTTTTTTTTTTTTTTTTTTTTTGTTTCCGATCCGGTGAATTGGGACATGTTCATTTGTGTTAATATTCCTTCCTATAGACTTGAAAGGATACCATAAACTTGTTTTCTCTTGTCTGTATAGCCTTGTAAAGAGTCATTATCATGCCTAACATTGTTCAGATAAACGAAACCCTTTCTTCGCGTATTTATTGTTTACACGACATTTCAAAAGATCCATTTTTCCGAACAGAAAGACGTTTCCTTTCCCTCCTCACACAGAAGAATGTGTCGACTTAAACTTTGTGCTTGCAACAATAATTATACGAAGAAGGAGTTCGATTCTCCGAACAGCAGGTTGTTGGCCCACTATTTTTGAAAGTTTAATGCAGCGCGTCCTTTTCAAACATGCAATATATTGAAACTAAATGTAAATACATCTAAAGTAAATAGGTAAAGTCAACATGATTCGGATGTGCGTTGTGGTGTATTGGGTACCGGTTCAGAATGAGAAATTGGAGAGCCGAGATCGAATTCTAGTCGGGTTCGTTACACGCAAATAACTTTGGTAAAAGTAGGAATCTATCTATTCTCTTGACAGCTATGGGTTGAATAGCAGAACAGACTGGACCCTGTAGTCTCACCTTGGTTGGCAACCAGTCTACTGCAGAAAGAAATGGCGAGAAAAAATATTCTGCTTAGTCAATCATGAATCGAAAGAGACATGATCACCCACACATGTATCATGTACTTACTGATAGATATGAATGAATCGAGAGAAAAAAGTTAAATTTACCATAATCTTAATTTGAAAAATTGTCATAAATAAAATTATTAATATTACGTTCGAAAAATTATTAAAGCATCTACTTTGGCTTTCATTTTGAAAAATAAAAAGGAACACTGTAACGGTGCAAAAAACTTTTTAAAAAATCAGTTTTTTGAATCAATAACATAATTGACGTCATTAGCAACGAGGGTCCACTGAAAAATTTTTAGGCTGACTAAGATATAAATGTAAGTAGACGCACCATTTGGTAGACTAAAAGGCATACAAGTGTGCTAGAATATGACAGTTGTTGTATTTGAATACACATGTATTCAGGTCTTTTAGCGATTTACTAAGCGTAGCTTAGATGTGTCACAAGTCCAAAAGTGTGGTACACCCAGTGGGGATTACGCGGTCGTAACTGATCCAGCTTTCTAACCATTACATCACGTCGAAGTGCTCCTAGCATGTGTTTTAATCTACCAACTGGTGTATCTTGATCTGTCTAAGAACTTTTCAGCCGACCCTCATAATATAATAATTATCTTCCTCCGTATCATACTCGCCACATGAGAAATAGGACCACAATTCACCACACTGTTATTATTTCTGTATCAAGTAGGATTCTTAATGGGTGAAGTTGCCAACCCTCGACCAGTTTTGGCTTCATAGTTGTCCTTCACCTAGACTGGTTGCCAACCAAAGCTATAGAGATATTCAATCGATAGAGTTGAATCTATAACTTTCCTAATAGTATTCGCGCGAAAATGAACGAAAAGAATTCGACCGGAATTTGAACACGGCACTCCGATTCTCCTCTTCACATCGATAACTACTTGCACATGAATAATATAATAATATTGTTTTGTAATTTAATAGTGTAGGCAAACAGAAGCAATTTTCCTTCCCTACTATTTACTGAGCCTACGGCCCGGGAAGAAAACAAAGCCTTGGCTACAACAGTTGGGCTTGCCTGCCATTTACCGGACCCACAGTCGTAAAAGACAACAA
>OZ038485.1:86442179-86529679 GCA_964036315.1 Acanthosepion esculentum
TACAGGTATTTGGTTTTTGATTTTGCCTGTAGTTTCCAAGTATATTTTTTCAATAATTGTGTTATTCTTTTCATAACTCTTAGCTTTAGAAATGACACGACTGTCTTTCAAGTTGTTCTCTAACTTACTTACCCGTCCCCCGTGATCCATATCAATTAATTCACTCACAGCCTTCATTTTAAGGCACTTAATTTGCTTCAACATCAGAAGTTTCCAAAACTCCAAAATTGATCCTCCACTAATGTCATTTCTCTTGGCTTAAGCCATGGGTCATTCGGCAAAGGTTCTTATTGGTCAGTGATTGTTTTCTTTATTCATGTAGAAATACGCACATGCACACGCTCTCTCTTATAAACACACACACACACACACACACACATATATATATATATATATATATATATATATATATATATATATATATATATATATATTGTTTACATTTTTTAAAATGTTATATTTATTGGGGAGAGAGTGCTCAATGATGGAGATATTGTTTGTAGCTATAGACAGTATGGATATAGAAATCAACACTGCATGATGACTGGCAGTTTCACACCTTAAGTGACCATCATGATTGTTGCATCTATGCCAACACTACTTATATTTAATAATATTAGACACAACATATATATATATATATATATATATATATATATATATATATATATATATATATATATATATATATATATTGCTTAAAATGTGATATATTTGTGGGAGAAAAGTGATCAACATCGCACATAGAGCGTTTCTAGATATAGATTTTATAGACCGGAAATAAACTGTCCATGGTGACTGGCAGTTTTCACAGAGATCTTCAGAACATTAATTGAAGACGACTTGAGATGTGAAACAGGCAGTAAGCATGCACTAATTTTATTTTTATTTTTGTCTACACACACTTTTTCTCTGCCTCCCCCGTATATATATATATATATATATATATATATATATATATGTATATATATGTATGTATAAGCATAGTTATAGTTATATATATTTATTCTTTCTTATATTTTTCTTATTTCTATCATCTAAACAGCTTTTATTTATAACCTTGCCTTGCTTTTGTCTCCCTGCCATTTCAATACTAGTAGACTTTTTTTTGTCTAATTGTAAATAATTTCTTTGTTAAGAAAAAAACGAAATGTCAATTATATTGTTGACAAAAAACCACTTTCCATTGCTATGCGCGAATATGATCGATTTCGGTGCGAGGCGTCAAGTCGACATATAGATATGTACATATTGTATTGTTTACTCAAATTCTATTGTTGTTGTTCTTGTTGTTAATGATGATGATGTTGATGATAATGATGATGACAATTATGTTGACGATCATTTTATATATATATATATATATATATATATATATATATATATATATATATATATATATGTATATATATATATTTATATTAATGTATTTATGCTGTCGATAATAATTTCTTTGACTTGTTAGTCACTTTTTGATGGAAAAAAAATTTCGGTCAACAGAGCAGTGATGTAATTACGAATGAACGTTTGGGTTTCGAGATATGTTTTATCAAAACAAACTCCAAGCAAAAAATAATCCCGCCTCTTTGTTTGTTTGTTTTTTTTTTGTTTTTTTTTATGTTCTGTATATAGACTTAGATTTATCAGAAAGAATTAAAGATTTTAACAACTACGACTTGCTATTAAAAATGTGCCGTGTTCATTTTAACGTTTTAAATAAATCAGTTATCATTTCTTTAAAATAACTAAATTCAATCAACTGAATGTCTGAGTTGCCTTCATGCAATTGTAAATGATGCTAACAAATACATCTATGTGAATGAACATACTTCCCCCTCCTAGTAGTCTATACAAGGGGCTTAAACCACGGAAGAGCTTCCTTTAAGTAAGGAAAGACAGAGATAAAAAAAAATGTGATAAAGTTGAAAGACGTGAAGAATATGCTTAAGACACGGGAAAAGCTAAATTACTTAAAATATGTAGAGAGTGGTCTATCTTTTCGGATCCTCTCAATTTTGGAGTAACACTTCGTATATACGGAGATGAGTGCAGTCGACGTCAGTAGTCAGGCTTATATCATGAAAACATAAAAACATCCTTCTTGCAAATTTTCACTTACATATAACAAGTCTAGCTTATGATCAAGTTATTCTGAAAAAATAGAACCCAACGCCGGGCTTTAGCTGAGTATTAACTCAGGGAAAGCAAGCATTTCTCACTAGAAGAAAGTTTTTTTCTGGTAGTAATATATAGCACAATATATATATGTACTTTATTGGCTACTTTTATTGCTTTCAGATGTGAAATGTCCCCGACTACTTGTCAGTGACTGAGAAGCTAGAGTAAGACAGCGAAACACTCTTATTCTAGCATTGCAAACACATACTTGAAGTGGCGAAGTTTTTTCACTGAAGAATTTTGTAGAAATAAACCTTTTTTTTAATAGGAAATATTGCGTTCTCGCTAATTGATGATTCGTCAATTCACGGACAATGAAAAGACAACACTAAAGCCTTCTCCTTTTGCGCCATTTCTTTTTTAGGGATTATAACAGTCAACTGATCCTATTAAATATATCGTATTTCAGAAATACGGTATATTTCCAACATCTTGTGTGGCTATTTTTTTTTCTTTTAGTTAAGAGATATTTTCTCCCTAATTTTTAACTTATTCTCTCCTATTTTACACACGCAATGTTAAAGACGTCAAATACTAATATAGAGTGTTTGTTTTGTTTGTAAAGGAATAAATAAAGCGATAAAATAATTCTTTTAAATCTTTTCAAAAATCCTGTTTGCTCACGAATGTTGGCTGAAAGGCCACGAAATTATAAATACCTATGATTACCAGAAATCAATATTCATATTTGGACTATTGTCCTCATCTTTGTTGTTGTTATCACAACGTTTCGATCGTTGTGCCCTCCGGCCTTCTATGCCCGATTTCATTGTCTCACGTCTCACTACGGGCATGTCTGATTATGTGAAAGGAGTAGTCATCAGCCCGTGTGGAATAGGTGAAAATACTGGACAAGGAAAAAGACTGAAGAGTTAGACGTCTGAAAGAATCAGTACAGATGCAAGACTCTGAGGACCTCCTTAGTAGGCCTGGCATATAAATCAATAACAATATGGGAGCCGCTAATAGAGTAAGAAAAACAAATGACAGTAAGATTTCAACGACAGCAACAGCAGCAATCAAAATATAGGCAACAGCAGCAGCCAAAACGTGACAACCAGAAGCAGAGTGGAAGTTTCAACCTAATCAGCAGCCAGGTTATATTTAAGGCACTAAGTTTACTAAAACAAATCTTACAATGGTCTATTGCGTTGGTTTGTGAATTTGGTAACATAGCGGTTGTGAGTTCAATTCCCGGGTTAAACAGTAAGTATGAAATAAAAACTAGACGAGCAATAAAAATAAAATAAAATATCCCTATACATGAACAGTGAAACGAGAACAGTCTATCCCACCCCCGGAGATTAAATAAAGGATTTAGAATTCCATGGAGTCTACCCAGATCGATATACATTTGTAGAAGGACCGAGTCGTTATCATAATAACAAAGATGAGGACAATAATCCGAATATGAATAATGATAATTCAGACAATTCAGACAAAAATTATCAAAATTTTTGATTAAATAAAAATAATCTGAGACGTAAAAATTCCCCCCCCCCCTTTTGGTAGGGATATAATAAAATTGGTTTCTGATACATTTTCACCTTGATATATACGTATCGGTTATCTGTAAGTGACATTTAGTTCCAGTTTCCGTAGTGTGGTTCGAAATACAGCAAACGCCAATTGAGGGATGAAATGCGTAATATGAGATACCATTTTGCCATTTAGTTACCAACTATTAGTTTGATGTATAGAGCTATAGTTACAAACACTTAAAAAACCATAGGTGATATTTTATTTCATTCAAGCCGATAAAACATGGCTTTTTTGAAACCATGTTTTATCGGCTCAGACGTGCAAACCATGTTTTATCGGCTTCAATGAACTAAAATATCAACTATGTTTTTTTAAGTGTTTTTCATTACATAATAATTTTTGCTCTGTCTTTTGACATAGAGCTCTCAACGGAGCTGTATCCTCTTTGAAATTCCATACGGATTACTGATAGTTTTATTATTAATACACACACACACACACATATATATACATATATATATATATATATAGAGAGAGAGAGAGAGAGAGGGAGGATGAGTGAGTTGTATATATATATATATAGAGAGAGAGGGGGGGGTTGTATAACATATATATATATATATATATATATATATATATATATATATATATAGTTTTATTTATACCTGTTTTGTTTTTCTTACTTAATTTTCACCTTAGATTGAATTCAGCTCGTATTGAATATATACAAAAAATGTTTTATATTAGTTATTTACTTATAGCTTAGACACAAAATATGAAGTCTAGAGCATCCATTAAGAATTGAATTCGCGAGTTATCTTTAACGAGACTAAGTTTGCCACACATGACCACAGATATGAAGTAATGATTGAGCCTACTATTCAACAGAAACAGTCAACTGAACCACTTCTCCAACCACGCACTTAAGCGTAGCTTAGATTTGACGCAAGGCATGATGTGCTTAGGGAAGATACAACTCATTAAGTTGGAATTGATTCATCACGAATCAGTTTCAATTAATCTGTTGTTTAGTTAAACAGTTTCTTCTCTCACACTTCAGGAACTCTCTTCTTGCCTCGAGCTTTTCAATTCAACTTTGATCTTCTAAAATTTAAATGTAATGTCAATCGTTATATTTTGACTTCTTAATGCCTCTTATGTTATTTTTCTCACTCCTTAACAATGTTTTTTTTTCATTCACACTCAATAACCTCTTGCATCTTAGTGGCTTTATTGCCTTGCTTGGAGTGAAATGATTAAAAATAATTGATTTCACTACTCAGATGTAAGTAATAAATGTTTAAAAATACACTATCTTAAGGCTTATTTACGACGTAAATAAAAACTATACAAAATCTTCCTCAATACGTAGCTATTAACTTTCAAAATGTCTAAAATGATTGCGTTATTTGATGGTTTAATTTACTTGAGACATAAAGGACTTCTTTATTAGAAGATTTAAGACGTAAAAGACTATAGAAAATTTTAGTTAAGACGGAAATAACTCAGTTATAATATTTCTTGATGGAAATTTTTTTATATGGAACTTTATTTAAGACGTAAGTAACGACTCTATACAAAAGTTTAGTTAGTGCATAAATAACTACATCATATGAAAGTTTAAAACGTAAATGACTTCTTTATTTTGAAGTTTTAAAAATGATTACGCTCGATGGAGGTCTAGTTAAGACTAGGCCATACAGAAGTTTGCATATGACGTAAATTGACTTCTGTATAAGAAGATTTAGACATAATGACTTTAGTTAAGTTACTTTATGAGAAGATTTATACAAGACGTGCATTACTTGTTTATATGAAGGTTTGTTTAACACGTAAATGACAGCTTCATACAAAATTTCGCGACATAAAGGACTACTCCATAAGATTTAAAACACAAATAATTATGCAAAAGGAGATATATGCAAGATAGAAATAGCTATAAGTTTTATTGAAGACATAAATAGCTTGTTTATATGAAGGTTTGTTTAACACGTAAATGACAGCTTCATACAAAATTTCGCGACATAAAGGACTACTCCATAAGATTTAAGACACAAATGATTATGCAAAAGGAGATATATGCAAGACGGAAATAGCTATATTATAAGTTTTATTGAAGACATAAATCGCTTGTTTGTATGAAGGTTTATTTAAGACGTAAATGACTTTTATATACAAAAGTTTGTCAAAGACATAAATGAATTCTCTATGAGAAGATTTAAGACCTTAATGGCTACACAAAATTTTAGTTAAGACGTAAATGACTACGTTTTATCAAGGTTTAGTTAAAACGTAATTTTTTCATAAGACGTAAATGACTTCTTTCTAAAAAGGCTTAAGACATAAATGCCAATACAAAAGCTTAAATTCTCATTTAATTGCTAGCACATTTCTTATTATATGGGGTGTTCCTAGTAGGCCGATTTTCTGGGCAACTTGTATGTTGATGTTATATGGGACACTGTTAGTAAAATTGTCCATTCCTTTTCTTGCGAGGCCCAGAGCTCCGATTACTATTGGTACAGTCTCAGTCTTCCTTCCCCACATCCTGTTGATCTCGATCTCCAGGGCCTTGTATTTGGACAATTTTTTATGGAGGTGTTTCTATCAGATGTTACTGCTATAACAATAAGCATACGCTTCCTGAATTTCTTGTCTTTTATGACAATATCAGGTCTTTTATTCCCTTGTCATTTTGAATTGGCATATCCCAGAGGATAGTTACATCGTTATTCTCGGTAACTGTAGCTGGTTGGTGGTCATACCATCTCTCAGTTGTTTTAGTATTATAATTATTATTATTATTATTATTATTATTATTATTATTATTATTATTAAGGTTTTGATAAGACATAAATGTATTGTCTGTATGAAGGTTTAATTAGAACGAGAAACACTTCCCCACATGAAGGTTAACTTTATATGTAAACGATTACTCCATATGATTAATGTACACGCTTATACAGTTACGTATATGAGTAATATTTTGTTTTGCAAAGAAGTATTGAAACGAAAACTAGGAACTGATTAACAAATTCCACTTAAATATTGTAAGTGTTACAGTAACCCCCATGAATGACCCTTGAGTAAAATAGGTTAAGACTGTCGTATTCTGGAAAACATCCACGCTGGCGTCTGTTTCAAAACGTACCAGTTCTTGAGGAATATCAGAATGACTGGATCTTTATTCTTACATTTAGGAAATTAAGCTCATTCGACTCCATGGAATTAATATACTGTGTTTTAGCTAGTAAAGGTGTGCACTAAAAACTAATTCCTAGTCATAAATAAAACGTGAGCATCACAAAAAATGGCGTCGACGAACCGTGTTCAAATTCTGGTTTAAGCAGTTTGTATTCAATTCGCACTTGAAAAAAAAAGACATGAGTCCAATTCTCGCTAATTGGTCGAGTCAGGTAATTAGCAGCATGTAAACCTGCTGAGTGCCACGGGCAGTACCAAGTTTCTTCCTTTGCTCTAAGAAATGACATGAAGCATCAAGTTGGGTGCCCCGTCAATGTGTGAACTGATGGGATAGTTTGAATTTTAATAATAGCTCATTACGTTTGTCTGTGCACTTTATTCACTTGTCGATAAGTTTACTGCGACAGTTTCCAAACGGAAGAAAGAAATCTTTCAAATGCGATTTAGACGGTTATTTTTCTACTTTCCGTTTTTTTTTCTTTCTTTTGATTGTGAAGAATATGCGAGCGTGGGAGCGTATGAATGTGTATAGCCGTGAAAATGTGTTCATAACCAAATACGTGCATGCATCGCGTTTTGGCAGTCTTTGCTTTTCTTTTCATAATCTCATTTTATTTTCATCCCCGAGATAATATCACGGGATTATTGCTTCTAAATGTAGTATTAGTAACTGTAGTTCGGCATTCGTTTCTACATGGTATTTATTTTTCGAACTTCGTGCGAACTTTAACTTTCAATTTAAAGCCCGCTTCTCTGCTCGTGATTGGGTTATATATCATTTCAGCAGCGTGGCTAGAAGAAAAAACGACAATTGTCTTTACGTGTAAATCACTGCTAAAAGAATTAGTGACGGTAGGTCAGTGAGTAGCTATCTTTAACGCCATCAAAATTAGTTGTCCAGGATCCTATCGATAAAATTAAGGTGATAATATAAAGGGTCCCAGCTTGACCGATTTTCAGCACAAAACAGACTGTAAAAGAGAGATCAATTCTGTTAGTTGCATCATTTTTTTTTGTATAAAGCCTATTGTAAAATAAATGAAAATATAAATGCATAATGCTTATTTAAATATATATATATATATATATATATATATATATATATATATATATATATATATATATACAAATAGATGCTCGTAAAAACAGTGAAGTATTCTTACAATTGTATTTTACGTGCTTTGAGTAGCGAATCATGGACTCTGCTAAAACTTTTTCTCCTTGTAAAGCCATAATAAAATGAATCACTTAGCGGTTTCTTTGTAAAATTTTTGCATTTATTAGCGTTATTTTTTTTTTTTTTTTTTTGGTGGGGGTGGTTCGAGCAAGTCAAAATGTTCGATTTTATGATTAACGAATTTAGTCCTCGTTTTTTTCGTGTAAGTTTTGTTTCACTAAAACCTTTTACATATGTATGTATATATACATATATATATATATATATATATATATATATATATATATATATAAACATACACTCACACGCACACACACACACACACATATATATATATATATATATATATATATATATATATATATATATATATATATATATATATATATATATATATATATATAGGGTGTTCCAGAAGTCACCGCGGTGTTTAAAACTGTAGCAATTTCTACTCTGTTTCTATTATTCAAAAATAGTTTTATACAGAGAGAAAAATGCAAACACTGGAAATGTTCTCCCATTTCATCATGAAAAATTATACGACGTCAATATCTTTCCTTTTATGCGTCCCACAGACGCGTTCTTTGTATACCTTTCTCCATGATAGGGTTTAATAAAGAGTTGCTGCATTATATGCGGTTTAAAGTACCCGCCCCCCCAAAATTATCGGGAGGCAGCAGATCAGAAGAAACTGGTGACCAAAAAATGACGGAATTTTACGAAATTATTCGGAATTTCACGAAATGCAAAGTTTGATGAAATACAAATTTGAATTCCATGATTTTGGTTCTCTGTTCAGTTGTGAATTTCTTTCGTGAATATTTTCCCTATGTTAATCTAAGTTCTATAAAAAAAAAAAAAAGAAAAATGATGAAAAATATTGTGATATTATTTAAGTACCAAGGTGATGTTTGGGACTCCCTATATATATATATATATATATATATATATATATATATATATATATATATATATATATATATATATATATACATATATATATATATATACATATATATATATATATATACATATATATATATATACATATATATATATATATGTACATATATATATATATATACATATATATATATATATATATATGTACATATATATATATATACATATATATATATATATACATATATATATATATATATACATATATATATATATATATATATATACATATATATATATATATATATATATATATATATATATATATATATATATATATATATATATATATGTTCATTAAGTTTCAAATTAGACTGAACCAACTTTTTTTGATATTTCAGGCTCAGAGTTTTCAGGTTTTGATCTCTGGTTTAAATACGAAAATGAGAAACACTGAATTATATGTACGAAATCTAAAATAAATTATTTGATTATTATAACTTTTTTATTGTTCTCTTATGAACTTTGGACAGTTTGTGAAACTTTAGCAATCTTTGTCTCTATGATTGCAACATAATTTTTCTTCTATCTATTTTTACCACAAAGAAATTGCTCGACTTTATTGCAAAAGGATTCTACCTAGTATTATATATGACGCTATCGTGCTACCAAGGGTGTTGTGTTATAGATGAAGGCTCGAAATTAGAGAGCCGGGTTCGAATTCCAGTGTTTTTTGTCTTGTTTTATTTCTACGGCCAATCTATTTTTGCAGATTATTTCAAGCCAGAAAATATGTTTACATTGTAAGAATTTTATTCAGATAATAATGGTTTAGTAATACAAGTCTTACTATTTAACCCATAGCTTGGAGAAGAAGAGGTAAATTCATATCTTTCCCAATAACGAACCCAACTGGAACTGGAACTGGACTTTCCAATTAAAAATTTCGAGTCATTATCCATTACACCACCTGCACGTACATGCTGACAGCAACTGGTATTCCCACGCGGTTACCCATCTAGGTACTAACCAGGTTACACGCTGCTTAACTTCAGTTATCGTACTGGAACCGCTGTTTCAATGTGATGTGGCTGTAAACCTCGAATTCCAGTCGGGTTTGTTACATTCACTTACGCGCTGTGGACAGAAGTTTGGGAATGGCATGACTCCATCTTTTCTACCCATTCACGCAACTTATGGATTGAATAGCAGAACAAAGTAGTCCCTATAGCCTTGGTTGGCAACTAGTTGGCAACTGGAAATCTTCTGCCTAGTTAGTCATAAATTGAAAGAGACGTGACCGCCCAAGCGTATCTCACGCATGGGAACTGACTTCATTTTAACCTGCAAGAACGACCAAGAGACTGCAATGAAACACCGAATAAGCTTTGGGTTGGCTTTATTTGGAAAATATAGAGCTATACTGAAATCGACAACAAGTGTGCCAATTCATACTAAAACTAAGATATTTACGTTCTTCCATCCGTTTTCTATAGTTTCGATTTGGTAGACATGTGCGAAAAAGCTTTCAGCTTCAATTGAAATATTCCAAAACCGAATCATCACAGATCCCAAGCCGATAGACAAAGTGAAGATAACCAGTCTCTTGTGGAGTAGGACTCAGGATACAACTTGCTCTTCCTTACTACCGTGACAATGGACTGTTCCTATAAATATGGCGCGTACATTAGAGTAGGATTTGAAGAGTAGTTGATTGACTCAAGTTTTTTTCCGTTCTATTTAAGAAACCTCTTTTTTTTATGCTACCTAGTCTTCTGTTCCTTCGAGTGCATGGTGTCTGGAAGCAGAAGCAGAGGAAAGCCAAAACAAAAGTGGAGGGATAACATAATTGTGTGGTCAGAAGATGTGACTCATCGGTAAGTATTTTCTTCTGGTAGAAGCTAACAACGAACTCCACAAAACAGGCGCTTATTTTTTTTATTTATCATTATTTTTTGTTGTTGTTGTTATTCGCCGTACAACACTGAGAAAACCAAATAGTAAAAATTTTAAGCAACATTTTGACTAGTTTCTTTGCAAAAAGACCAAAAGTAAGGATCGAACTCACGATTCAGTTTTAACAGATATCGTGAGACAAATTTGCCAATCATTACTTTTAGAGATTCACTAAGCGTAGATATGGTACAAGGTTGAAAGTAATAAACACCCAGTGGGATTCGAACTCATTACTCAGTCGTAACGGATCTAGCATGACAAACATGCTAATCATTATAACACGTCGAGACAATATATACCCAAAACACATTAAAAAAACAATTCTAAATTTTTAAAATTGCCAGCGTATTATGTAAACATGAACGTAAACAAACTTAGCCTGATGAAGTCCTAATGGACGAAACACGTCGCACGAGAATTTTTTCCACTTTGTCATACATCTTTCCTCCAAAACTACTCCTGATATATAAAAGATGTATATAGCGTTATCCCATATATATATATATATATATATATATATATATATATATATATATATATATATATGTGTGTGTGTGTGTGTGTGTATTTAGGCAGCACTTTGGGAACCACAGGTCTAGAACGTTGTGGTAAAAACAAGTGACAATCACATGAAGGAAAGTCTAGTTAAAAGTTAATACATCATTTCATAATGTAGTATATTGCTGCTGGCCTCAAATAAGGCGACGGACACATATATATGAATATATAAATATCTTTCTTGTTCGAGTTGCAGCGAATGAGTAGAGTGAGGGAGAATCATAGAGGTTTGGATTGTGCAAACAGGAATTAACGGAGACAAATCTTCAGTGAACCTCTAGCGAAGCCCTCTGTCCAGATCAAGAATTGGACCGATTATATAATATTTAGACACCTACGCAACTTCACGTGGCTTCGCCTTCTTCTGGTATGTCGCCTACGCAATTTCGTGTGGCCAGGCCTCTTCCGGCGTGCGCCCACGCAAGCACCCATTTCCTTCCGGTCAGGACACATTTGCGCCTGTTTATTCAAAGCTTAGGACACCTGTACGTCCTGTTTATTTTAACCACAGGATATATTTCCTGTTTATGCTATCACCAGTTCCATTTTCCGCCCACACACTGATGCAGCGGAATTAAGGCTAAAGGTATTTCCTCAAACGATATCCAACAATAATTCTTGAAATTTCAAACACTATTTCGCATTCTAGACAAAGCTGATGTTGTCCACGGAGTGGGAAGTATTGATAGAGTAAGTAAAAACAACCTTTGAAGACTTATTTAACGATAAAATGGAAATTTACTCTCAAATGATCTTTGTTAATAATTGTATATCTATATCTTAATTTTATATTTCAACCAGAACCGTGTTGGAGAAAGCACTAAATGTAGAGGGATGCAGCCTATATGGTAATGTATAATGAGGTGTGAGATTTGAATGGAAGAAACAATGGCAGGAAATGAAGATTATAACGATAAAGAGAAAAAAATGACGGTTGACCATTGACTTGAAAAGATCAAGTTTGAGGTGTTCAAGGAAGGACCCACACTGGAGTCTGTTCCACAAGGTAGCAGATCTTGAAAAAAAGCTGACTGGGAGGAACTTCTTACATTTTGAATACAGGGGACATGAGAATGATTCGACTTCGATATGTTATGGCGTGCCCAGGTTGTAATGGTTTGAACTGCCTACATTAAAAATATTTCCACGTCGACCTGAACTAAATTCATCACTTTCCTTAATAACAGAGTTTTACAATGTCGAGAAATAGCGGTTTGATATATTAATAAATGTGTAATATTGAAAGAAGTTAGGAAAAATAATGACAAAGTAGGAAAAACGTTTCATGTGAGGCGTTTCATCCTTTAGGACTTCACCTGACTAAAGTGTATAGAAAGTATATAGAAAGTGCTTTATTCTGTATATCCGGATTATCACAATGTGGGATACTTAATAACAAAAGTGATAAAGATATAAATAAAAAAAGGAAATAAATAAAATTGGCTAGACACATATGTACTCAAACACATATTATTAAAAGAAAAACAAAATTTAATTTAAAAGATTATAATTTCTCTCCTTCATGCGCATGTGTAATCATATATACTTAAACATCACTTTAGTCCGATGAAGTCCTAATGGAGGAAAGGTTTCGCACGAAAAACATTTTCCACATTGTTAATAATTTCCTAACATTATTCTAGTATGCAAAATTGTATATGTCATTTTCTCCCATTGAAAAAAGTAAATAACTTTTACCCCAGAAAAAAAACAGAGACAACATTGCAACGGGGATTACATTCCATTTCTCGAGTTATTTTTTTCTGAATAGATCAAAATATATAAGGAAAGTACACTGTTCACTTAACGAACGAGTTCTGTTCTAACGACTTGGTCGCTAAACGAACTGTACGCGAACTGAGAATTTATACCTGACCGCTATTTCAGACATGCTAAGCGTGTAATGTGATTGTTTCAACCAGTTTCTGAAAGCATCAATGACAGTTTGGAAACATAACACTTCAGAGGGTTTGTCTTTTTAAAAATGAATTCACCCCAAGATAATTCTTCTCGTCAGAATCCCTCTTACACATTTACAAATCTACCATTCGTCCGTGCATTGAATACTGCTGCCATATCTGGTCTGGTGCTCCTGCTGCTTATCTCGAGGTTCTTGACAAAATTCAAAGAAGGGTCCATAATGAAATCGATCCTAACATGACACCTGAACTTCACTCACTTTATCCTCGACCTGACGTAGCTTTCCTCTCTCTTTTCTGCAAATATTTTCACTTTACTGCCTTTATGTAGTACTTTATTGAAAACTAAGTCTCAACGTTTTAATGCAACCCTCTGTTCCATTCTAATAGTTTCTTTTCCCGCACTTCCCGTCAGTGTACATATATATATATATATATATATATATATATATATATATATATATATATATATATATATATATATATATATATATATAAGGATTTTTTAATCAAGAAAGTCAGTAAAGCCACTAAGACACAAGAGGTTGCTGGTCATGAAAGAAATAAGAAAACACAAACATTACTAATGAGCAAGAACAATAGGAAAGTGATCAGGAAAACTGCAGATAGCGATTGCCATTGCGTTTAAATTTTTGAAGATTAAAGTTGACTAGAAAGCAAGGAGCCGGGAGAGAAATCCACAGGGAGGCAAGTGCGAGAAAAGAAACTGTTAGCATAGAACTTGCGGTTACATCTAGCCAACTTGACTGTAAATTGATGAAACCTCTTCACCAGTCTAGTACTGCGCTTAAATTCATAAAGTCTAGGTAACATAGCGAAGAGCTTATCCGAACAAATTACCATGCTAGTATTTACAGAAATGTTTCTTTATAAATGTTTCTGAAGGGTGTTTCGTTAAGACAGATCGAAGTTAGCAGTAAATAAATCAGTGTTATTGATAAAAAATCATTTATTTCACTATTGGATCATGTTATTTAAGTCATAGCAATTATGTGTGAAAAATAACATCACCAATATGTCCGCAAAGGCTTCGGCGACACACCTCCACTCGATGGTTAAAATTTTTTACGACGTCTCTGCATAGTTCCTCCTCGATCTCACCAATATGCCTTATTATATCATCCTTCAACTGTTGAATTGTTGTTGGCTTGTTGGCATAGACCTTACTTTTGAGATGACACCAAAGGAAGAAATCTAAAGACGTCAAGTCGCACGATCGTAGTGGCCAAATGACTTCGCTGTTTCGAGAGACGATGTGAGCTGGGAACTTCTCATTCAAATTATGTTTGAACGTCCATTTTCATAATAGGCTTCGTTAACTTTAACACGTTGATTGTTAATCTTTCAATGGTTGAAATTGTCAAAGACTTAAGTTGTTAAATCTGAAAGAAAAAGAAAAATCATTTAACGCTTAAACTTAATTCCATTTTAAATCGGTCCAGGTTACCCTTTACAAAACAGTAGTGTATTGAACTGTAAGCGTAATGAATAGATTTGAAAATCAGTTCTATATTCTGTACATTACTTGGGTCTGATGACTGTAATTACAATGTAATTATTTTTATTTATTTATTCATTTTATTTATTTTCATTCACGTTTAAGAAAACAATCACAGTTAAAGTTTTCGTTCAACTTACAATACGAACTGGTTGGATTTATTATTTATATTTTATTTTATAAGATTTTATAACTGGTCCTAATTCCGGTGTTTATTAAACAATTGTCGTTAAGTATGTTGCAATTATGTGCATCCGTACATTTCTAATAAACCTGTCAATTCATAGCCAAACTTTCTTTGAAGTTGCAAATGATTTTCAATGCAATAAATTTTGCATAAAATACTGCGCACGAGATACTTCCATCTTTGTTTCTTAAATTAAGAGAGAGACGGAGAAAGAAAGATGGAAAAAAACAGAAAGAGAGAATGAAAGAAAGAAATAAAGATAGAAAGAGAGCGTGAAAGAAAGAAAGAAAGAAAGAAAGAAAGAAAGAAAGAAAGAAAGAAAGAAAGAAAGAAAGAAAGAAAGAAAGAAAGAAAGAAAGAGACCGTGAAAAAAGAGACCGTGAAAGAAACAGAGCTTGAAAGAAAGAAAGAAAGAAAGAAAGAAAGAAAGAAAGAAAGAAAGAAAGAAAGAAAGAAAGTGTCCGTGAAAAAAACAGAGCTAGAAAGAAAGAAAGAAAGAAAGAAAGAAAGAAAGAAAGAAAGAAAGAAAGAAAGAAAGGGAGCATAAAAACAGGAAAGAGATATAAAGAAAGGGAACGAGGTGAAGAAATAGAACGAAGGTGAAGAAATAGGAGAAGGTGAAGAAATAGAACGAAAAAGATTAAAAGATCGGTTAAAAAGTATTATGAGCTTTTAAATTATATAAACCAGGGTTCTTAACCGGGGTGCATATGGACCGCGAGGGTTCATGTATCATCACTGAGGGTCCGCACAAAAAATAACAAATTGTGGGTCCATGGTAATATTTTATATTTGCCTATAGACTCAAGCATAAATAAGCAATTCCATTTCGGATCGGTTGTTACAACTGAGAATTGGAATTTCTACAGTAATCTATGCCATATTAAAACACTAAAAATAAAAAATCAACACTAAAACTAGCAGAAAACGGAATCAAGCGATGTAAGTTAGCGTCCCTTTTATTCTACTGAATGTTTTGATTGTAAAAATTTAAAAATGAGAAGTATATATAAAGGAAGGATTATATATGTAAAGGAAAATTATATAAAGATTCCTAAACTTATCTATTAGAAAAAAATAATATGAGCTTTTTTTTCAAAAAAAATAAGAGTAAATGTGTTCTATGGGTAAAAAAAATTAAGAACCACTGATCTAATTAATAAGGACAAAAATGACCCCCCCCCCCAAAAGAAACACAGGCCAAAATTGTAGTCCTGTTTATTCGTCTTTTCACTGTCCAAGTGCTCCAAATAAATATCATGATACCAAGTGTATTTATTTTCTGTAACTTTTTCCTTAAAAGGTGATAATTATAAAATATTACCATTTAAAAGTTATCTCCCTTTAGTATAACACCCTGTTAAAACATGTTTACGAAAGCTGTAAAGACTCACAATATTGGTAAACTATATTTAAAGTGCAAACATTCTCATAGTGGGAAGGACTGACATCGTTTTAACAGTATGAGTTAACTAGTAAACTATAAAATGGAAACTATATTTAATTATTTCATCTTCCCCACAAATCCTCATAAACCGTGGCCCTTACCTCTTACTATTTAACCATCTAACTCGGGCTTTACGGGCACATCACATTGAAACAAACGTACGATCACCTAAGTAAAGCAACGTCGTGCCTGGTCAGTATCTAGATGGGTGACCGCTTGGGAATACCAGTTGCTGTAAGCTTGGATGTGCGGGTGGTGTAATGGATAATGCCTCGGAATTGTTAATCGGTGAGCCGAGTTCCAATTCCCGTTCTGTTCGTCATATTCCCTTACGCGCAAACACACTTGGGAAAAGTATGAATCCATCTCTTCTCTCCCCAGATATGGGTTAATTAGTAAGACTTGTATCATTAAACCATTATTATCCACCAAAAAATATTCTTAAAATGTAAAAAGATTTTATGGTTTTAAATAACCTGCAATGGGTTGATTAGCCGTAGAAAACGAATCAATCTTGTAGAAAAAACAGTTAATAAGTATTCGTAGGCTGATGTATAATAAACGGCCAACATATAGCTATAGCCTCTAGTATAAATAAGCGATAAATAAATATACAGAGATTCATGTATAACGTGACTAATATTTAGTTATAAACTCTAGTATAAATAAGCGATTAATATATGTTCATAGACTCGCGTATGAATAAACAGCATTTGTCTATAAACTCATGTATACATAAAAGTCCAATATTTGCATATAGACTTGGGTATAAATTAACGACCAATATTTACCTATAGACTCAAGTATAAATAAACGACGGATATGTATCTACAGATTTAGGTATAAATAATCGGCCAATATTTAGCTATAGACTCAAATATAAATAAACGACTGATATTTATTTGTAGATTTAAGTATAAATAAACGATCAATATTTACCTAATAGACTCAAGTATGAATGAAAGACCAATATTTAATTATGGATTCAAATATAAATTAACAATCAATATTTATCGATAGCCTCACGTATAAATAAACGACAAATATCCTTCTGTTATCTCAAGTATAAGTAAATGACCAATATTTGCATAGGAGCTGAAGTACAAATAAGTTACTAATATTTACCTATAGACTCAAGGATAAATAAGCAACTAATATTAATCTAAAATACAAGATAAATAAACGACTGTTATGTATCTATAGATTTAAGTATAAATAATCGACCAATATTTAACTATAGACTCAAGTATAAATAAACGGCTGATATTTATCTATAGATTCAAGTATAAATTAACGACCAATATTTACCTATAGACTCAAGTATAAATAAGCAACTAATATTTATCTAAAACTCAAGATAAATAAACAACTGTTATGTATCTATAGATTTAAGTATAAATAAATGACTGATATTTACCTATAGACTCAAGTATAAATTAAAAAAAACAATATTTAGTTATAGATTCAAATATAAATAAACAATCAATATTTATCTATAGCCTCACGTATAAATAAACGACAAGTATCCTTCTATAATCTCAAGTATACGTAAACGACCAATATTTGCATAGCGGTTGAAGTACAAATAATTTACTAATATTTACTTATCGACCCAGTATAAATTAACAAGTATTTACATGTGGATTCAAATATAAATAAATGAAAAACGTTTGCCTATTAAAATTTAATAAAAAGAAACTGATTTCAGTGTTTAAAACTCCATCTAAATAGATACGTTGTAAAATCGAATAAACCCAACAGATCTGTATTTACTGCAACTCTTTTCCGGTTGATGATTTGGTCTCTGTCTCTGCATAATTTCAATTTACTACCGAATTTGATGGTAGTCCATATTTACATATCATATTACAATATTATGGGCTTAGGAGAGGTTGAATTATAGTCTACGGAAACTTTGTAAACATTAATTTCCTAGATGCCTCGACTTCGCTTATAAAACTCGAGTGATTTTATAACCGAATATGAATTTCAATTGATTAATTTTGCTCCTGTTATATATTTAGATATTCTTGAATAAATCCAAAGAAGAATCTGCAATGTCATCGGTCATGAACAGGAATCTCGGCTTCAGTCACTTTCCTGCCGCTATAAAGTAGCTTCGCCGTGCTGTTTTGTATAAATACTTTCATGGTAGTTGTTCGGATTAACTTTGATCTATGGTACCTAAACATGAATTTAAGTGCAGTACTCGATTGGCGGCAAGGTCTCATCATACAGTTGAAATGGTTAGATGTAACCGTAAGTTTTATGCTAACAGTATCTTATATCGCACTTCTTGCTTGTGGAACTCTCTTCTGGGTTTTTGCTTCCCAGTCAACACTGATCTTCAAAAATTTAAATACTATATCAATCATTATCTTCTGTCTTCTTAATTCCTGTTCTTTTATTGTTCTCTCTCCTTAATGGTGTTTTTTTTTTTTAATATTCTCTAACACTTACTAACCCTTTGCGTCTTAGCGGTTTTGTTGCCTTGCTTGGTGTAAAAGGAATTTAAAAGAAATAGATTATTTTAACCATTTCTGAGGGGGGGAATACGCTATACCATCAAATGTGCTAATTCACCTTCGCAGTTCCCAGGCACTGACTGTTCTCAACCGACCACGCCTACTTGGTTCTTTTGCAACCATTTACTGAATTCACTCAATGCTCAGGCTCCTTTGGCTTATATTGGAATTTGACTGAACCATATCAATGGAAAGAGTGGAATTTGGAAGGTCTGAACTGCGACATGACATGAAGTTCGTTTTCCTGCAGAAGAAAAACTCGAAAGTAAATCTATGGGTGCCTTTCATATGCAACTGCGGATAAGTGGTGTGCCAACTTCCAGCGTGGGAATTACGAGAACCAAGATTCAACACAGTCTCAAAGTTCCTCAACATCGTCAAAACCTGAAATCGTTAATCAGGTTCATAACTTAATCGTGGCCGATGGACGAATCTTGGTCCAAAGAATTACTGAGACGCTAAAGGTATCCAAGTAAAGCGTCACGTTTATTATTCGTATCTTTTTTACTAATGTTCTCCCTATACATGGCCCAAGAGCGACTCAAGATAGAGGGCTACGGAAGGATATTGTTGTATGAAAGGTAAGAGTAAGACTTAAGAGACGCAGTATGAGTATATGTGGGAAAGATAATGGCTAACCCTATTCTTGAAAAGGTTCAGATTGTAGTAGCTGGGAAAACACCTTCTTGTGAGTCTGTTCCATAAAATAGCGGTTAGTGGGAAGAAGCTATTCCAGTGGAACTTCCTAATGGGATGCAAAGGGAATAGGGGTAGTTTGCCTCGGTTTACGAGATATGGTTGGTCTTAGCTGTGAGGGTTAGAGTTGATGGATTTAAGAAATGTAGCGTGTCAGAACATTTTCCATGGTAATAGTGATGGAGTGGTGAGAGGCTTGAAATCTTTTGTCTGTGTGGAAACTGGTTGTAGGGGAGAAGATAATTAATCACCAACAAGCCATTTGAGGGCAGCTATAATTTGTCTCCAGACCCACCATTGAAAATAATTTCATCTACAGTGACCATAAAAATGTGAAAGTTACAGTTTTGAAATGAAGTATTTGTAGAGTCCGTATGTGAGTTACATTGCCTTGTGCCATCTTGTTGTTGTAGATGTTTAAATGTCTGTGTCATTTTTTTTTAATTTTATTTTATTTTTGTATTTTTTCTCTCTGTTGTCTGTTGGCTTAGACTGTGATGTTTCCACCTAGCCTTCATTGTGACGTGTGTATTTTGTTCTCCCCGTTAATATTAATTATCAAAATTCTTACTTCAGCCTTTCCCCACAACTTCTTTAATTTAGAATGAATGTAAATTAGAATGTTGCTTATCAATGCTAAAAAAATCCTACCATAACCATTTTTAGCTGGTGGTAAACATCAGAGCTTATAATAAGTCATAACTTAATATGAATTGTTTTGCAATTTTTTTTACACATTAATAGGAGTAGATAAACCCACTTATCGTCCGGTACGCACGCTTTCCATGACTATTGAACAGGAGTAGAGGTTCATCCCTTTCTCTCTGTTCATCATATGGTTTACCGATTCTCTTTCTTTCTCTTACCAGGCCCAAATTGATTTAACTGTCTTAACTCTTTGGTGATGACACTAACCAATGGCTTTGTCTTTCCATTATGAGGAAATTGGGTTGTCAGTTTGCTGGCTGCTGCTTCTGACTGGTCGTTAGGAGCCTGTGCTCTTTAGTAGCACTTAGAGAGACTGCTCTGATCAGCAGCTGCATAATATCGGGGCATCTGTAGTGCCGTGTTGCGCATGGGTAGGTGTCCCTGTATGTATTTCCGGTGAGCAACTCCGAGGCGACATTATGCTCTACTCTCAGCAACGCACAGGCTGGTTTGCATTGTCATTGATGACAGTGGGCATTGTGGTGTATTTTTTTCTCACTCCTCAAAACATATCTCATGCAAATCACACCAAAAACAAATAAAACTAAACCAGCTAATAAAAAAACACCTCGCCTGTCAACACACACTCAATCTTTCTTTTTCCAATATTCATGGTATCCCTTCCAACTTCTGCAGCGTAGAATCTTTTCTCCTGGTATATGATCCAAAGAAGAATCAACAATGCTGTAAGGTTGCCTCTCTGTGCCTTTTTTATAAATAATTTTAAGGTAATTGTTCGGATGACCTCTTCTTTTCCTATCTAGGGGATGTATGTTAATGGTCCCTTTTATTTCTGTCCCCATTTTATTTGATTTAATTCCCCAACCCCTCCCTTGTTGTTTTAAGTGGTCAGGGATGTCAGTTCTCTGGAGGATGCGGGGCGCCTTTCGTTTCTAGTGTGATTTTCGTATTCGCTGTTGTGTCTGCATGAGTGTGTGTTTGAGTGAGTGTTTGGGATGAATGATATATTTTATATTATTAAAGTCCCGCATTAATTTCGTCCAGTTAAATGATGTTTCTGCCACATTTAGAGATTGCGACTGGGGGGGGGGGGTATTACTAATATTATTTTGTTTAGTTTCTTGTAAATAGTTTTATTTTCATATTGTAAATAATCATTGGGGATAGTTTTAAATTGTTGTTTTATTTCCCCTCCCCCACAGACAATGAATTGTACATATGGGGACTAGTTAGGACTTTCATAGAGACACTGAGGTATTATGGTGGGTGTAGTAAGAATGGTAAATAAGAATGCGTTGTATGTTTGGGTCAGTTGCTAGCAAAGTTTAAAAGTTAAGAAGAAGAATACTGTCCTTTTCCCCATTTCCTATTTTGGACTTGTGCCACATTTTGTAAATAATTACAAATAAATATCGCTCTTCTCTATGGTACCTACACTGTATGAGTTTACGCGCAATACTAGACTGGTTGCGAGATCTCATCAATTTACAGTTGAACTAGCTAGATGTAGCCGTAACTTCTATGCTAACTTCTCGCCCGTTCCATGCTTTCCAACCAACTTTAATCTGCAAAATTTAAATGCAATGTCAATGGCTATTTACTGTCCGCCAGATAGCTCTTTTCTCTTTCTCCTCATTACTGATGATTCTGTTCGTAATTCGTCCACACCCTGTAACCCCTTGCGTGCTAGGGGCTGTACTGCTGTACTGCCTTCCTTGGTGTGATACTGATTAAAAAAATATACCGCTTAGATACGTTTGAACTCTATCAGAAATTGGAATACCAAGACTGGGTAGTTCCAGCACGGATATTAGCAGCAGTACTGATGTGGCTCTTGCACAGGTAGAGCATATCAGGAAGAATCAGGTACGTAATGGAGCGCTACATGGGCTCCGACCATTTTTTCAGCATCATTAGCGATGTATACGATTTCCATTTGAGGTCTAGGGTGAATAGGCGTGAAAGATGAGGAACCTCCTTTAGATAATACTAGTTCATCGCGATTCAGGGTCTGCACGATGATGATGGAACGGTACTAGTTTGGTTTTTAAGGTATCGAATAGGACCCGCCAGTTCTTCCCCATTGAACTGTTAGAGCTAGATCAGAAGAGAGATCATCTACCAGGCTTTGATCCTCTAGACACCCTGCACCCACATCATCCGCAAGGACATTCTCAGATGTTCGGAGTATTCTCATGGGCAGATCATTAATATAAAGTAGTAAGAGGGTAAAACCGAGATGCGAGTCTTGGGTAACGTCTGCATTGATCCCATGATCCCGAGAGAACTAGTCTATAACAACAACCTTCATGGTCCTACCTGTTATAAAGGACTTGATAATTGACAAAACTCTTTCAGATTCTTCTATTCTTGGTCTGGTCTGACTCTTGTAAATATAGCATGGCAGAAGGATATATATTATATATATTATAGTTTATAAGTGAATTGTTTTTATCTGGCGAGAAGTTATCAATACCACTCTTTCTTTTCAACAAAACGATAGATAACAAAAGCAAAATGTGAAACTGGCTGCAATTTTATGCAATATTTATTCAATAGGAATAAAATAATAGATCTCTGTTTTGTGGAAAGGTATGCCTTCCGTTGACCAGAGAGTCCGCGTGTCTACATTTGTTGACAGCATGAGTGTATAAAGCTGGATGCCAGCTGCTGCTGTTACGACTGTATTTTTCTACAGTCAATGGTCTGTGTCAAGGGACTTAAATCCGTACATATGCAAGTGAAGAACCAGAAACGATATTGAATTGGCATCTGCTTCTGATTTTGCAGAATTTTCAGTGATAATTTTAGAGATTGAATTGTCACTGTTAATGCATTATGATGACATCATTTTGATCCGGAAATCAAACAACAATGGCGGCACAACATAGTCGAAGAAATTCAAAAAGAAAAACAAACGCAACAAAAAATATTTACAGCCAAGAATGTTTTAGCGAGTGGTGAGAATAAAGTCTGTATTTTTACAATTATCTTCAGAAGGGCAAAACTGTTAACTTGCTATTAAATCAGGCGTTGAAAGAAAAAAAAGAAAAAGAAAGCCGTGATAAGATGTCCCCTTCTTTCAAAACAAACAACTGCTCATAAAGCTGGCAAAATGAAGGATACTCTGGTAGGAGTTGGTGTTCCGATGAACACTTACTCGCCTCTCTTGACAGTTTCCAAAATACATATAGAAAATTCTGTCAATTTCTAAAGAATTAATGTTTTTTTAATTTATTAATCCGACAGATTTTATCACTGTGAACGTTATTTTTAGTGGATACCCATATTTGAGTAGACGTTCGGTTTATCTTTTAAACAGTATTTTTATTTATTTTCGTCTACCGGCCTGAATATACGAAAAATCTTCTTAAAGTAAATATGTTCTCTCCGACAGGATCCGAACTTGAGTTCTCCTTTGCAGGAGAAGTTGTCGTTAGATATGTGCTTTAGACCGACTCTGCCATGAAGGACTTCGATAATCAAGCAAGGCGGAAGAGTGCCTCATAAACGCTAATCCTTCCTAGATTCTCCAAAGCTTATATCTACCCCGTAGATTAAATAAATGTTCCAGTTTAGAATTCCCTGTAGTTTATCCAGCTCGATATACACCTGGGGAAGGCTGAAGGGCATTACGGCCGAAACGTTGTGATAACAACGAAGACAAACAATAGTTCGAATATAAGCAGCGTAAATAAAAAAAAATGATCGGCTGATTGAGTTGCTTTGTACGGTTTATCAACCTTGTATGGGTTATTTAAGGCTGAAATATTTTGGCGGGATTGTAAGAATAATTCTTTTTTTACGAGCAAATTTTGTATTAACAACATATTTGGTGGCAACAATAATTCTTCCAGATGCAACTTATAGCTGGGGGTGAAGAGATGGATTCATGCCTTTCTTAAGGTAAATGAATGTAACGAACTCTGCTCCCTGGTTTCACATTTCTAGGTTGCGCTACGGGGGTGAATAGCTGGATTAATATGTATATTGCATGGATTTAAGTCATTGTTTTCTTGGTTGAGCTGAGAACTTTTCAGTATCTCTTCGTGTGCTGTATTATTTCTGGTTTTTCTTCACATTCACTGTATTTGCTCTTTTGTTAGGTTTTATAATCTTTATCTGATATTCTTGTTGTAGCGTTATTATTATTATTATTATTATTATTATTATTATTATTATTATTATTATTATTATTATATTATTATTATTATTGTTGTTGTTGTTGTTTTATTTGATTTCTACCATTGTCAGCAATATTTTTCCGTCCTTGGGGTTATTTTTGCTTCAATTGTTTTATTTTGTCTGTAAAAAAAACAGAACAACATGCTTGTACGAAAGACAATTGGCTTTCCTTTCTAAGTATTTTAATCTCTACACTCGTTCTCTTCTCACCGTCAGCCATTTCTCATCTTCATCGACATATTGCACTTTGTGATATGAAGGCAAATCTGAGAATGGTTCTTGTTTTAATCGGAGTTTAACTACAAAAAAAAAACAATTATTTAAATATTCATACCGATGTTATCCTTGTAACAAACATGCTGATTTTCTTTCCATTTGTTAGTGCAGCTCAAATTTAAGTTAATTCTACAGTTCCCCCAACGCAAGGCTCAAGAGCCACTAGGAGTATAGGGTTACTGAATGAGTTTCCTATAAAACTTCGCATAAAGAGAAGAGTAAAAAATTGCTAAGATTCAATGCTAGGGCTTGATAGGGGCCAGATTGACTTGTCTAGAAATTCGCGGAAATATCTTTTGCACCAGTTATGCGCCAAATTGGCCGTGTGTGTGCAGAAGCTCCGTCTTTTGCGAAAACATGACGATTTCAAAATATGACTGGCTACTAGGGCAACACATCTCTCTCCAAAATTTGCTGGTAAACAATGCTATTCACTTTCACTCCTTCTTCGAACTATCACAAGCAACAACAGCCCAAACTACAACACCAGTTGGTTTCTGTCGCTTGAAATGCATTCTAACACCTTTAGGAACGTTTCCTGGTTAAGTAGCATAAACCCTATTCGTTCGATTGTTGACCACAGTCGCCACAGTGAAGAACATTTCGTCCGGGCAAATGAAGACTTTGTCTACGTCACGCTGCATCTCCTTCAACATGTTCTTCTCCCTGCTAAGCCGTTTTTTGCTTGGATGCAATTAAGAGTAGCTTTGAATCTTGTATGATTTTAGCCCTAAATCCATATTCGCAATCCTCCTTTACCACCTCTCAGAAATATCCAGCTCTTTTGTCATATTTCTTGTGTTTCTTTGTGGATTCCTCTTCACCCTATTCTGGAAGGCTTCAACGACTCTCATGCTACGAACTGAACGGTTTCTTCCTGGAATTGGATCTCATGAGTTTTTTTTCTCCTCACATTAAAACAGTTTATTTTCTGCAAATAATTCTTCAAACAAACAATTCTTCATACCAGCCATTTTCAATGCCGTAAATGTTCTCAGCGAACAAGAAGTGGAAAGACTATATTGAATCCATTGCTAGGTCAGCTGCTAAGAAAATTGGCTCACTGTCCCGTACGAGACAATTTTTCTCTCCAGAATCTATCTTACATATCTATAAGTCTACCATTCGTCCATGCTTAGAGTATTGCTAAAACATATAGTTTAGTACTCCTGCTATATACCTAGAGATCCTTGATAAAATCCAAAGAAGAATCAGCAATATTATTGGTGCTGATCTGGCGTCTCAGCTTCAGTCATTTTCCCATCGCCGTAAAGCTGCCTCCCTGTGCCTTTTCTATAAATATTTTATGGTAATTGTTCGGATGAGTTCTTCGCTATGGTACCTAGACTTTATGAATTTAAGCGCAGTACAATAGTGCCGATTTATATTTTGAGTTGGCTAGAGGTAACCATAAGTTATATGCTAACAATTTCTTTTCTTGCACTTCTCGCTTGCAGAATTCCATTCTGGCTCTATGCATTCCAATCAACTTTAATCTTCAAAAATTTTAAATGCGATGGCAATCGTTATTTACTGCCCTCCTGATTATTCTTTTCTCTTTCCGCTCATTAGAAATGTTTCTGTTCCTAATTCTTCCGCACTCAGTAACCCCTTGTGTCTTAATTGCTTTACTGCTTTGCTTGGAGTGAACTCGATTTAAAAAATGGTAAACTTGTATATTTAAATATTGGGTAATGTTTATTTTTCAATTATGCGTTAATATTTATGTCGCAGCCGGTATGTGAATATGCCGTCGGTAGCCAAATGTTCAAATAAGGAATGGTAGGTATTTGAGATTCTAACATTGTAGATACACTGACTGTGTCATTTTAAAAATAGAGCGAGAAAAATATAATCGCTGGCTGTAAATTCTGCAAAATAGTCCTATATGCATGGATCTCGAACCCCAGGGGAAAAAATCAACATTTAAAACTGTTATACCGTACCTATGGTCTATAATGGGTATGTCCTAATCCTCATAAATACAATGGAATATACTGTCTGGGGGATTCTCCACTAGCAGTTATAGGCAATCCCGCCCGAACTTAGAATAGTTTAGGGTTGTTTTTGTCTGTTTATTTTCTTTATGCCAGTTAACATAGCTAGGGGTTGGATGCTCTTTGGTCCCTTTTATTTTTGTCCCCATTTTTCTTTAGTTTAATTCCCCATCCCTCTCTCGTTAGGTGGTCAGTGATGTCAGTTCTCTGGTGGATGCTTGGCGCCTTTCGTTTCGTTTCGGGCGTGAATTTCGTATTTGTTGTTGTGTTTGAATGTGTGTGTTTTGAGTGTTTTTATGCAGAGGTTGAGTGAAGGTTTTATATTAGCAAAATCCCGCATTGATTTCGTTCAGTTAACTGATATTTCTGCCACATTTTGGGATTGGCGGGGGTATTATTAGCATTATTTTGTTTAGTTTCTTGTAAATAGATTTTGTACATTTTGTAAATATTCATTGGGGTTTAGATTTTTAAACTGCCATTTATTCCCCTCCCCCCGACAGACAATAAATTGTACAGAAGGGGACTAGTTAGTACTTTCATAGAGACCATGAGGTATTATGGTGGGTGTAGTAAGAAAGGTAAGTAAGAATGCGTTGTTTTGGTGTATGGAATATTATTGTATGTTTGGGTCAGTGTGTGTGGCTAGCTAAGTTTAACGTTAAATCAGAAGACAATCATTTTCCACATTCCTCCTTTTTGGCCTTGTGCCACATTTTGTATCATTATACAAATAAATAACTGCACCACTAGTAGTGGTTTACTTACTACACGCCACTGGCGTTTCTTGTATATTGTTTCTTTTATAAATATTATCGTTCCATTTCCAACCTTCTTTTAGGTCATTATTATTCAATAACCTTTTCTAGGTTCCAACAAAAACTTTGACCCTTACTAAGTCTTTAACAATTACCTCGAACACTAAGTGAATTCAGCATTTGAACTACTATATGTAATAGGTATTGAACGCCAATATTTACCGCCGACAGGAAAAATAAAACTCATTTTGCCACAATGACTACCTGTAGAATCATTTATTATTAAAATAGATCATTAAAAATATTATAATTCTATGCAAAAACTTGATTATCTCCCTTTGGTTGTGATGTAGGCACGTGGGTCGCATGACGGCCGTTTAATGTCATAAGTTCATAGACTCAGTCAGCCTCCAGGAGTCAAACCGAGCAGTTACTTTTTAAGCATGGCCACTCCGGGCAATCCGCCAAAGGGTCAGCTCTCAGGCCCGTAGACTGTTTTCCTTTGGGAATATATCTTCACCAGATATAGAAACTATCTGCTCGCAGTTTTTATGTTGGAAACAAAACCATATCTCACCGTTTCCTGTTTTAGAAATATGTCCCAGTTCGTTACGTAGAAGATAAATTCGACCTGCTCGAATTTCAGTTGGGAATCCTAAATATCGCTTCCCTAGTAACACAGAAGAACCCTACTACAGCTCAAATTTCTGTTGGGAAGTATTACCCTCTATCTCTTCGCCATTTTCGTACTGCTCGTGTGATATACATTTGTTATAGTTTCTCTGTGGGGTCACGTACATATATGTGTATAGAATTTTGTGTATATTTTCTGTTGTTTCAGTGGCAAGTTGGTTTTACGAGTTAGTGCTGCTACACCCATCACTCCTCTGTTGCTCGGGATTAAGACTGGTTTCAATTCAGAGAGCCCAGTTTTCTCTAGTAACTATGGGGTTAATAAAGAACGCTTTGTGCAAAGTATTGGTTCTTTTTTTTTCTATGTGCTGGCCGTATTCCTTCAGTGGGATGATGATTAGGTCTTTCCAACACTTCCAGTCCTTTTTAGCACTTAATAATTTTTTACTTTTTGTCATCTCCTCAGAACCTTGTTCCGCCATCCCTTCACTGAAGCTTGTTTGGTGGGTTATGCGTTGTTTTCCTCTGTTCCTCTTGCGTCCAATCTTAGTAACACATTTTCTAAACCCTATACTCTCATTATGTACCCGAGAATTTTCAACTGTCTCTTCATGATGCTAAAGATATCTGTCCTTTTTATTGTCATTTTCTATAAAACTTCATCGTTGCTCACATGTTCGATCCATGGTATTCTCGACATTCTTCGGTAAAACTACATTTCTATTGCTTCATGTCTCTTCTTCATCTGTGAGGTGATTGTCCAGTATTCACTGTCATATAGAAGAACTGATAGTACGTAACAGTTCAGTGCCCTTTTCTATGTTTCTAACGAAATTTTTTTTGTTTTGTTAATACTTTGCTTAGCATTTGGAGGGAATCTTTCGATATCTTCAATGGCCCTTCAGATTTGGGTATCACACTTTCTGTCTTCTGTTAAAATACTTCCCAGCTATTTGAATTATTGCATTTGTTTGATTTTAGTATCTCCAATTTGTGATTTGCATGTTATTTGCTAACAAATAAGCAGACCACTGGTGCAAAAAGCTTCACTGCATGTTTACCAATATTTGCTCTATGCAGTTTTTAAATAACACAATGATAGCTTATCTGTATGCGCATATCGGTCTATCTCTGATGTTATCTTCTTACACGCAAGAAAGAAAGAAAGAAAGAAAGAAAGAAAGAAAGAAAGAAAGAAAGAAAGAAAGAAAGAAAGATGGGAGGAAGTAAGGCACAAGCAAACATGTATATCTTCTTACCCGCAAGGAAGAAAGGAACGAACGAACGAACGAACGAACGAACGAATAAACAAACATGTATATCTTCTTACCCCGCAGGCAGGCAGACAGGCAGGCAGGCAGACAGGAAGGAAGGAAGGAAGGAAGGAAGGAAGGAACAAATAAACAAACATGTATATCTTCTTATCCGAAAGAAAGAAAGAAAGAAAGAAAGAAGGAACAAACAAACATGTATATCTTCTTACAAGAAAGAAAGAAAGAAAGAAAGAAAGAAAAAAAGAAAGAAAAAAAGAAAGAAAGAACAAGCAAACAAACAAACATGTATATCTTCTTGCCCGCAAGAAAGAAAGAAAGAACAAGCAAACAAACATGTATATCTTCTTGCCCGCAAGAAGGAAGGAAGGAACAAACAAACAAACATGTATATCTTCTTGCCCGCAAGAAAGAAAGAAAGAAAGAAAGAAAGAAAGAAAGAACAAGCAAACAAACATGTATATCTTCTTGCCCGCAAGAAGGAAGGAAGGAACAAACAAACAAACATGTATATCTTCTTGCCCGCAAGAAAGAAAGAAAGAAAGAACAAGCAAACAAACATGTATATCTTCTTGCCCGCAAGAAGGAAGGAAGGAACAAACAAACAAACATGTATATCTTCTTGCCCGCAAGAAAGAAAGAAAGAAAGAACAAGCAAACAAACATGTATATCTTCTTGCCCGCAAGAAGGAAGGAAGGAACAAACAAACAAACATGTATATCTTCTTGCCCGCAAGAAAGAAAGAAAGAAAGAAAGAAAGAAAGAACAAGCAAACAAACATGTATATCTTCTTGCCCGCAAGAAGGAAGGAAGGAACAAACAAACAAACAAACAAACAAAGACGTCGACCAAGAGAGAAATAAAGAAAAATATTTTGAACAAAAAAAAGCACGAGAAACAAAAGCAATTGTTTCCTGATTCTCTTTAATTATTTATTTTGCTTCTTAGAAAAAAAAAATAAATGATTTGGAACGAAGGAAATATGCCGCGTGTGTCGTCTGGTCTAGATCTCCAGAGCTGGGGTCGTGTCCCATATTCGTTGGCTGCAGCACCGGCGTCTGAAAACGTCTCATTCAGTGTCAGCTTGATTACGAGGTGTAAAGGTCACGACAAATACGCCATCGTCGACAAGTAGTACAAAATGAATGTAGCGAAGAGAATGGCGGTGATTTGTCCAGAATTTACACGAGAAAACAATAGCGAAACGGAAGAAAAGAAAGAAAGAGAAAAAGAAAATAAAAAATGGAAAGAAAATAATACTACCGAGACTGCCGGGGGTGGGGGTAATAATGAGAGGATGAAACAGTATAAATGGAGAGGTGGTAAATATATTTGAAATAAAAAAAATACTAAGTGCGCACAGGACATTTATAGCGATCTTCTAAGCGTAGTTTAGAGATGGCACAAGGTCAAAAGTATGGGGCACCCAGTGAGAATCGAGCACACTATTCAATTGTAATTGATCTAGCGAAACAAGCTTGCTAACCATTAGACCCCGTTGAAGTGGCCAAATGATTTTCCAAGCGTTGCTTAGATGTGGCACAAGGCCGAAAGTATGGGGCACCCAGTGAGGATCGAACTCATTATTCAATCGTAATTGAGCTAGCGAGACAAATTTGCTAACCATTACGCCACGTCGAGGCGTCCACGCGCAAGGCATTTATGAGGCGGAAGTGAATTGAAAAGAATGTCTGTAACATGATGGCAAATTTTTCTTAGGGTTTGAGTAGGGTAACGGTTACCGGCGCAAAAAGTGGATTCGGTGAGCAGAGATCAAATCACGACCTCGTTTTTTGTGTGTGTGTTTCTTTTTTTCTTTTTTTTCCATTTTGACGATTTATATATATATTTATATATTTTCCTGTGTGAGTGGGATGCATGAAAGGTCACAAAGACTTCATCTTGTGAGTCAGAAAGATTAAAAGTTTCTGGATACCTACAATTATCAAATCAGCGATTTCCTTTTACAAAAACCAACCTTGTGGTTGTTTTGTTTTGGGTTTTTTTTTTTGGTTTTGTTTTTTTTTTTTTTGTTATTTTTTTTATCGAAACATATTTACCATGGAACAATTTATAGTACGAGTTCAGCTTAATTGAGATCGAAGGGATTTTAGTTTCGTTCTAAACTCTGTTGTGTTTGTAGCGATCTTAAACATAATAGCAATAGCAGACTAAGATAAGTTATCAGCAGTAGTTCACGAATATAGAAATACTTGAACCCAAATGTAACTCTGTCTCTTCCGGGTTTTCCTCTTTTGAATGTGTGTCATGAACTTTCTACGCTGAAGCTAAAAGAGCTGTGAACTTTAAACACACAAACACAGTAAGTTCCCACTATAACATATTCATGAACATTTCGGTGTGTATGCAATTTACTTCTAGGAAAAGAAACTATTGTTTTAAACTTTCCTATTGTTCATTTTGTTTAATAAATGTTATCTTGCATTGCAAATCAATTGGTCTGTTATATTATGCATGTATTTCTTTGCACCACCTTTATTTCATGCACTACAAAATGTTCCCTTAAGAAACCTTACGCATTTAATTACTGAAGTAGCTAATCACTAAATGCTTGATTTCGTACTAATTCTCCTGAAAAAGGCATTAATCTATTTCTTCTTCCCCTAGCAATAGGTTAAATAGCAGGATAGACTAGGCTTTCTTGTTCTGGGCGACTGCCAGCCTAGGAGAAAGACATCTCTGAACTGAACCCCGTGGAGAAGACAACAGGAAACCACTCTGCCATCGCTCCCATGAAAACATCGCAATTCACATATAATAAAGCAGATAGAGAGTCATGATCGCCTAAGTCCTGAAGGAATATGTCATTAAAATTAGAAAATGATAGAGAGAGAAACGCTTCACCAAAGAATTTCAAAGACTATAAATTGGAATATGCTGAAGAGTCACCAGAATTAATAATAATGACAATGCAATGCTTCGTTTAAAGATTTCAAAGATTATTAAATGTATAATTTCTCTACGCCTTACAGCGATTAATTTGTTATACCAAGTTTTCTGGCACTACATACTCATATCACTTTGTGTAATATTTAATATTTATAGAAAAGAAAGTCTTGAATAACTCTACTTACTTTTAAAAGAATTATTAAATTTCCAATAAATTATTATATTTCAAAGGAATTATTATATTCATTTGGGGCTTACGGCCATATCACGTTGAAGCACCGATTCTCATGCGATCACCGAAGTTAAGCAACGTCAAATGAAAAATGGGAGAGCCGAGTTCGAATTCCAGTCGTATTCGTTACATCCAATTACATCCAAAATACCCTTGGGAAAGGTATGTGTTAATTGGGGAAAATCCACCTCTTCTCCTCCCAGTTATGGGTTTAATAGTAAGACGCGTATCAGAAGTCATTATTATCTCCAAAACATTCATATAATCTAAAAATATTTTATGACTGAAAAAGGTTGATAATCTGTAAAAATTAAGTCAATGATATTAATCATTCTCCAGAAAAGTGAGCTTCAATCATCAAACATGAAGCTCCTGTTAAACCATAAAGTAAACATGGCTCCTGCTATAGGTTATACAGTAAGACTTTTATCAGAAAATCATTATTATCCCCGCAAAAAATTCTTACAACCTAAAAATATCATCTGGCTGCAAAAGGTTGATAAGCCGTAAATATCAAATCAATTTCTCCAGAAAAGTGAAGCTCCTGTTAAACCATAAACCAGACATAGCTCCAGCTATGGGTTAAATAGTAAGACGCGTATCAGAAAATAAAAATTATGTCCAAAAGCATTCTTATAATCTAAGAATATGTATCGGCTTTCAATAATCTTAAAAAGTTTGATAAGCGGTAAAAAACAATCAATAAATCATACTGATTTCATTTCGGAATGTATATATCGTCGTTATTAATGTCCTCTTGAACGGACACAAGTGTTTTATATATTGATTAAATCAGATCAATAATTGAGTATTTCTGCTATGTGAGTGCTGGTGCTGTCCAGTCTTCACAGTTTATCCATGACTGAGTTCAAAAGCGATTGCACGGCCTTGTGAGTGATGAATTATTCTCCGCCATACAAAAGAACGTTACTAGCCTCTCACTAATATATTGCTATCAGTATGGCAGATGTTCAGACGAGTTACATTCCTTAGTTTCGCTAGTTCAGACTTTCACAGCTAGAATCCGCCAGGCCATATTCATGGTAGCAAATAATCTCCATTCCTTTCTTTTGGTAAGAAGTAAGTTCCACTCAGACAGCTTTTTCTCTGGAATTGTTAACAAACTCCCGAGAGGATGCTTCCCTACAATCTTGGTCTCTTCAAGTCAATCGCTATCTATCCTATGCGCCTACATAATGGGCACTTCTTAATTCCTCCTCCCTCCTCCTCCCTTAAAACAATCTTCTTCAGTAACCCTCTACCTTGAGTGGCTTTTTGGCCTTGTATTAATCACACGGTAGAGTAATAGATAGCGGCTCGGATTGAGGAACCGGAGAGCCGAGTTCGAATTCGAGTCGAATCCATTACATTCACTTACGTGCTAATACTCTTGGGAAAGGTATGAATCCTCCTCTTCAAAGCTATGGGTAAATAGCAGGACAGATCGGGTTCCATAGCGTTGGATGGCAACTTGTCTACCGCAGAATGGCAATCAACTGCAGGAAAAAATCTGCCTCGTCAGTCATACTTTGAAAGATACATTATCGCCTAAGCGTGTATCACGCATGGCACATGACTAACTGTATTAATCACATCTACTTTTTAGCATTCGGCAAGAGGAAATGGGCGGGGAAAAGGCAGTTAAGTTTCTTTCTTTATCCTTATTCTTTCCATGGCTCTCCACAACTTCCTGCTCTAAGTTATATTTAACATTTTATTATTCTTTTTTACCCTATTTCTGCCATCCCTTCAGTGGCTTACTTACTGCTTCTCTCGCCTACAATAT
Source organism: Acanthosepion esculentum (assembly GCA_964036315.1). Lineage (NCBI taxonomy): Eukaryota > Metazoa > Mollusca > Cephalopoda > Sepiida > Sepiidae > Acanthosepion > Acanthosepion esculentum. Next base: position 86,476,649 of record OZ038485.1, read on the forward strand.
CCTGTGAGTGTCAAATTCTCCAAGCTCTCTTTCCTAGAAATTTCAAACGTCACTTTATGATTGAAAGTATAACTTTCCTTATTGTTCCTATTTTCCTTAATACTTCGTCGTTACACAAATATTCCATCCAAAGTATACTCAGCATCCTCCTGTAGAACATTTCTGTTGCTTCAAGTCTCTTCTTCATCTTTGAGGAAATTGTCCAGTATTCACTCCCATATAGGAGATTATATTACATAGCAGTTCAGCATTCTTTTCTTTGTTTCTATCGACATTTTCCTTTTTAGTACTTTTCTTAGTTTCTGGATGAGATCTTTCGTTATACCTCCGCGCCTTCGGATCTTTGTATGACATTTTGTTGTCTGTTACTACACTAGCCAGACCCTTAGCTTTTTTGTGCCTACTTCACTAGAATTCCCCAATATGTAGCTCCGAACTTGGACTGCCTCTTTTGCTAACAACCATGTATTTATAATTCTTACAGTTAAGGGTTATTCCTTTCTTCTTGTTTTTCTTTACTATATTATCTAGGAATACTTTTAATTTTTCTTTTGAGTATACCATCACAACAGTGTTATCAGGCTATCTTATGCTGTTAAGATTGTCCGCCGAATTTTTATCTTACATTTGTGTTCGACTACTTTCTCTCTCTCTCTCTCTCTCTCTATATATATATATATATATATATATATATAGGATTGGTGTATATGGAATAAATTCCAATAACCAAAAATACTATTCTTAAAAGAGCGCTCAATACAGAGTAGAGCAAATATAATTTATTTGAAAATTATAATATAAACATGTTATAAAATCACTACATTCTACATTTAACACCATCACTATATACTACATTCAACGCCATCACTCGATAAAACACCAGAAGTGTTGAAACAAAATGGCTATATAGTAACTTTATAACATGTTTATGTTATAATTTTCGAATTATATATAAATTATATGTGTGTGTATGTGTGTGTGTTCTGAGGGTATTGCACTCCCAATGTGAAACAACTTACAAAGGGTATAAATTTAAAATAAATCATTTAGCTAAAACCATTTCATATCAACTGTTAAAAAAGACTGACTAGAATAAGATATGTTGAAGAAATTTTACAAGAGAATTGTTCTTTCACACTTGGAAGCCGCATTGAGAATTGAATTAGCCTTCCGGTTAATAAATTTTTAATCTCAGCTTTCGCAAAACAAAATTTTACGATCAATGCAAAAAGCAAAAGTAAAACAAACAAGAAAACATCTTTCAAAAATGACAACTGAATTTCTGTGCTGTGGTTTTCTTTGTCCCCACGGGAATACAAAAAAAAACGTTCATATTCATATCAATATTTGCCTCGGAAAAAAATAAAGATCTTATCAATAAAAAAAGCACCTTACATGCGCTGTGAAGTTTTATTCTGGTGTTGTGTGCTTATTTCAATAGTTTGGTACTCGGGGAAAAATCGTTCGCTATTTAGAAAAAGCACGTCAAACCTGAATTCAGAAAAAGACATCAACTTGAAATGAATATTGTCAGGTAAAAACTTATTTATAAGAAGTTTGATCTGATACGAATTAAAAAAAAACATTTCTTTCGTTTCAGGTTATTTTAAATGATTTAAAAAGCTGACGAAGATTAATTATTTTCGTTGTTTTCCCTTTGAAACAAATCAATTTTTCAATAAATTAATAAACAAAATTTAATACGAATGTAACCTCGGTAAAATGTTGAGTGTATTTTTAAACAAAAGAAAGTATTAATACAATATCTGTGCATATCAGGATTTCCGTAACCTGTTAGGGTCGTTGAAGCATTATATGTACTGCAGTCATAGGTGCAAAGGATCTGGTCAGATACCTTAACGGTATCTATCCCTTTTCGGATTGGATTTGAATTCAGAGTTGTCCTTTCTCTAGACTTGTTCACCTATAAGTGACGGCCCTCGGTCAGTTTTTCACCAACTAGACAGCTTCAACCCACTATGTGTTTCCATCCCCGTTTGCGTCGGTATGAACAAAATCTGAGTAAGGACCGATGCACGCTCAACAAAGAAACGGCACAAAACAGACACACACATACAAAAATCCTGTTTTCTCTATTCAAGGATTCACCTGGCATGGTCTGAAGGATTGTAAGTAATACTTAGTATGTCTCCACTACTACTTTTGTCTTCTCTCACGACAGACTAACGTACCAGCTTGGGTACTATTGGGCTATTAAAGGGATTTTAATAAGTGACGAGAGAGTGAATATTAAATGACTTATTTTTAATAGTTTATAGATTACTAAATGATAGGATGAAAACCTATAAAGCTTCATCTACCGCAAGGAAAGTTGGTTGTCTGTGTCGTGCCAGAAAGTGTTTTCTCGTCTGAATCCATCCTTCAAATCTATAAATCAACCATCCGTCCTTGCATGGAATATTGCTGTCATATATGGTCTGATGCTCCCGCTGTACGTCTCGAGGTCCTTGACAAAATCCATTGACAAATATGCAAGATGATAGGTCCTGATCTGGCATCTAGTCTACAATCGATATCCCATAGACGTTCTGTGGCCTCCCGCTGTCTCTTCTACAAATATTTTAACGGCAACTGTTCCGATGAGCTACTTTCGCTGGACTTCATGAATTTAAACGTGCTACTAGACTTGCATCTCGGTCCCACCCTTTCACTGCTAAAATGATTAAATGTAACCGTCTCTTCTTCTCAAAGAGCTTCTTCTCCCGCATATCCCGTCTGTGGAACTCCTTTCCCTTTCTTGCTTCCCCGATGACTATAATCTTCAAATATTCATGTGTAATATCAATCGACATCTGACACCCTGATCTTGTTCCCCGTCTTTCTCTGTATCCTTTCCTCAAATACGCCTCTTTACTCTTGTTCTCAATCCTCGGTAACCCCTTGCGTGCTAGTGGCACTCCCGCCTTGCTTGGGGTGAATTGCCTTAAAAAAAATTATTATTGCGCTGTAAATCATAGCCCTGTCAGTGCTTTATTTTTTTATTTTGTTTTTTCATACAAAACAGTTTTCATTATGCAGGTAGCGACAGAAATACCTCCCACTTGGCTAAGTTCACTAGCACCAAACCGGTGACAGTTTACAATATGTAACCTATTTCTACCATACACTGTACCTAATGTCTTACCATTATGTGGGTGGTATTTCTGGGAGGTATATGTTGGTGGATATTTCAAATGCGCCCTATACTTTGAGCCTAGTTGCTCAACAAGTGTGTGAGATATACAAAAACATCTATTTTACCTTTGGTAATGGTAAAATTGTCACATTATGTGCCCTAGAAATTTCAACTGACTCTTCCTGATGTTGAGTATGAACAAAACTTGTGAAAGGGTCGATGTACGTTCAACAAATAAATATGTGTAATATCATCACAACAGGGAAAAACAAAACTCCTATTTTCAATATACTGGGTCCTTTATTCAAGGATTCACTTAGCATTGTTTGATGGTTTTTAAGTTATACTTGGCATATCTTCACTGCTACTTCTGTCTTCTCTCACGACAGACTAACGTACCAGCTTCAGCTCTCCGGGAATTAACGATTTACGATGACTTAACTATTAAGGGCATTTTAATAAGTGAATAGGGACTAAATGTCATAAAATTATTTTTTTTTAATTTCCGAATTAGGTTTTTACCAAGTTTTCATCTTCTATGTGCCTTGTCCCTTCAGAAAATTGGCAGTTATGGATCTCCATAATTCCCTATCCTTTGTAGTAATAAATTTTGCCTTTTTGTTATCTCTCTTAAATCTAGTTCTGCCATCCACTTTCTCAAGTTCGTTGGGTAGGTTACGTGTTGTTTTCCACAGTTTCTCTTGTCTACAATCTGTCAATGTTAAGAAACGTCGATCCTCTTCACTACCCAAATGGGTGACTGCTTGCGAATAGCAGGCAATGTAATGTATAATGCCTGAGAATTGTTAATTCCCGTTTAGTTTGTTATATTCACTTACGCGCAAATACCTTTGGGCGAGGTATGAATCCACCTTTTCTCCCCCGAGCTATGGGTTAATTAGTAACACTTGTATGACTAGACCATTATCATCTCAAAAATAAAAATTCTTACAATCTAAAAATACATTATATTAGAAAATTAATCAATAAATCAATATATAATATATAATATACGTTTTTAATTCTTAAAGCAAATTTAAATATTCCAGTTGTTGACTTAAGTTTCGAATTTAAGAACTGATTTGGTTGAATTTAAGCATGGAACTGCTTATTTGACGTTTGGAGAGTATAAAAATGTTACGATGCAAAAATACTAACGTCCGGTTAACACTCCCCCGGTCTCTTGAACAGGAGTAGAGGTTTCTCTCTTCTTTCCTGTTTAGGAGTGGTTTTCCGGTTCCTTCTAAAGTCTGCTTCAGCTCTGTACTCCTCACGTCTGCGCCTGAACTCAGAAATTTTATTCACTAAGCATTTTATTTGATTTTATTCTCTCCTTCGCCAATAGGAGTAGATAGGTTCGCCTATCGTCCGATTCATACCCTCCCCGTTTTGAACAGGAGTACAGGTTTAGCCCTTGTTTCCCATTTAGGATTGACTTTCCGGATCCTTCTAAAGTCTATTTCAACTGTATACTCATAACGCTTGTCCTTTCTTAGTTAATACATTTTTGAGTGGCTCTTAGGCCTTGTATTAAGTTAACATTATTTTTAATCAATTTTGTGGTTATTTTTTTTAATTAAAGTAATAATAATCTTTCGTTTATCGTTAATAAGGGGAATAGTGTCAGGCAGTGAAATATAAGACGGCTTAAAATGCTTGGAATTTCTCTTTTATATTATTAGAATTTATCTCGATTAACCTCCAGCGTCTGTAAACATTTCTAGTCGAATCTGAATCTGATCAAGCTTTCTTTCAATGACAGAACTCGAATGTTTAGAATTGGACCTCAGATATCGCTCCACCCTTGCGGTCTGTGCCGACTTTGAAGATATTTAGATTTTTTTTAATTTCCTCCTGGCCAACTGCAAGATCATATCATCTTTAGCTTCAGACGGCCTTTTTTTACTTATTTTAAAAATAATAATAATAACAATATCCCCAAACAAACAAAAAAAAAACATTTTAAAGAGTCAGGCCTACGTGATCGGGCCAAGAATTTCTAATCAATCTCCTATAAATATATACATCTAGAAAGGAATGCGTCCTTTGACACGTGGGTTAACGGGTCAAATTGCTAGGGCGGCTTATTCTATCCTCATTTGGGGACCTTGTTCTGAGGGAAGGGTGTTAGTGGTTTTTTGCTTTCATGAGAGACCTCTAGCAGCAATTTCCCAGGTTGAAATATTACCCCGGTCGTTCGTGGTCAAGATGTTTTATTTTTCTTTTAAAATAAATTTTTAAAAAATAGTAATTTTTTAATATTTTATATAGGTACTTACACACAGTTACCAAAGGTTTAAAATGAATTCTTAAACATGAAAGAGGATTCATTTTAGCTTTGATTGAGAGCTAAATGATTAAATTTAAATTTTCTATTTCTAGTAAGCAAAATACTACGGTGTATTTCAAATAGAAATTATATTGATTGGAATCTCAACTTTCAGAAAAACAGATAAATATCGGCCATTTTTGACAACAATAGTTAATTCTCTTTTTTAGAAATCTTCCAAAAGTAAAATATAATTTTCTGAAATTTTATTTGAGGAATATTAGCTGATTTAATGTATAATTAATCTGATTTGAAAAATATATTATTTACTGCTTAAAATAACAGAGAAATGGATTTTTAAAACAAACAGTAGCGGTGATTACGCGCCTATCCCCGTTGCTTGTCACTTGTAAATGACGTAACAGCCGTTGACAGATCTATTTATTGGTGTACGGAGACTTTATCTGTTAAGACATAATTTAAGAAAATGATGGGTGAGCGCTTTTTTATATCATTTTTAAAAACTCAGTAATCTTAAATATGTAATCGATTTTTAGGAATGTTGACTTTAAATTTAATATAGTCATCGCTTTTATTGGTCGACCATATTTTCAAAAATGGACACGTTATATAATACCTTCTGATAATGTCGTGTATAATCTCTCTCTCTCTCTCTCTCTATATATATATATATATATATATATATATATATATATATATATATATCACATACACATACACACACACACACACACACACACACACAGAGCTAAAAAAAACAATTTCTTTCTTATTCCCTTCTAATCTCTCAAGGTTAGGGTTAGATCTTTTTTACCTCTTCCCAATTTCTAACTCCCTTTTCTCGCACACGGGTTTGTCTCTCCTTTCAGTCAGACAAGAAAGGCTCTCGGGCACACAAAGCCAACTACAAACCTGATTTCACTCACAAGTTGTCAGACTGCTCGAACCCATCGTCCCAGATAAAACTGTATACCTTATGCCAACAGAACTATACGTTATCATCAACACCGCCTTCAGATCAAATGTACATTTCAGTTCAAACGCTACAATAGCAAATTGTTGAAATGTTTCAACTACTAGACCAAGAACTACAATAACTATATGTAAACTAATGTCATCTACTTCGACTTTTGATACTGTGCCTGTTCAAGTTGAAGCAATTCTAACTTCTAATTTGAATAATTCCTCCTTTCCCGAATACAAAGAATTGTTCTGCTAAACGCTTTATCTTCTTGCCAGAAAGTCATTAGTGTTGTCTCACAAGGCCCCGTTTTGGGGCCAATCCTGTTCTTCATCTATGTAAACGTCATCCCTGATCAGATCAAATCCACTGCTAAATTATTTGCTGATGACACCAAGCTATATTGTTTCATCACTGCTTATTACTTCAAGATTATTTAAATTTCCTTTCAGCTTAGAGTTCTCTATGGTATCTAAAATTCAATGCAGGAAAATTGGTTGAGATGAAAATCAGAGATATGTTGAAATACATTTACATACTAGATGGTGTTTGCCTTAATCAAGTAAAAGAACAAAGAAACTTTGTTATTATAATTGCACTCAATTTCTCCCCGAGATCACATATTTCTGGAATAATACAGAAGGCTAGCCAAAGAATAGGTATCATTAAACCTTGCTTTACGCAATTTACACCAAAAAAGATAAAAACCTTCACACTATACTTATTCAACTAGTACTCGAACTGGAGACTACAAAGAAAGATATCAACTTATTGCAATCAGCTCAGGAAACACTCAGGAAGCAATCTTTGTTGCCATATTTATCACAACGTTTCGGCCGTTGTACGCTCCGACCTTCTTCAGGTGGTTGGAATGTCGAACGGAACCCTTTATTTCGCTCACTGGGGTAGACTGTCCTTGTTTGCAGTATTTAATGAAAGATATGTATAATACATAAAAGCTTAATGGCCAGAGATGGATTGGACAAGGAAACAGTCGTATTAAAAAGTGCTCAATACACGCGTGAAAAAAATCAAATCAAAAATAATATATAGGGCTTTTAACTTTAGAAATAAGGAGATCAGTTCATTTCGCTACTTTGGTTTCAAATTATTAGAATAGTTGATTCCGCCACCTTGGTATCCTTAGGCTATTATTATCAATTGGCCTCCCACTGCTTTATTTAAAAAAAAAACAATGAACGCTATATTATTTTTAATAATATTGTCTTCCTTCTTTGTATCCTCCCCCCCCCTTCTAACACACCCAACACCGTGGTTTTTTTTTAAATAATATAGCATTCATTGTTTTTTTTGGGGGGGGGGGGTAAATAAAGCGTTGGGAGTTCAATTGATAAAGATCGCCTGAAGATACCGTAAGGAAACCAAGGGGACGGAATCAACTATTCTAATAATTTTTAAAATACACACAGACACACACAGACACACACAGACACACACACACTTTTGGTATCCTTAGGCGATTATTATCAATTGGCCTCCCACTGCTTTATTTTTTAAAAAAACAATGAACGCTATATTATTTTTAATAATATTGTCTTCCTTCTTTTTATCCTCCGCCACCCTTCTAACACACCCAACACCGTGGTTTTTTTTTTAAATAATATAGCATTCATTGTTTTTTTTTGGTGGGGAGGGGGTAAATAAAGTACACACAGACACACACACACGCATATATATATATATATATATTAATGAATATTAAACACTTAAAATACCATAGGTAAGAATCTTTATTTCATGAAAGCTATAAAAATAGCCTTCAATCTTTCAGATCTGCCTAAATTATCGATTAACAGTTTAAAATATATATATATATATATATATATATATATATATATATATATATATATATATATATATATATATATATTATATTATCTGAAAATCTCACGATACATAAATCTATCCTGAGAATTGCTTTATATTTATTGTGAAAACATCGACTTGCATTATAAAAATTGACATAGTGTAATAATTCTAGCGGGGAATCAACTTATTACTTAATAACAAGAGAAATCCTATCCTCTCACTTTATGTCCACTAAAAATATCTATTAATATTTAATGTAAATATATCTTGAACATTTAGCTTAAATTTATCTTCAAAATGTTCTTATCATCAGTTGGTTAATACTAATTTTATTATTAAAATATCGACTTGCGTCATAACATTTGACATAGTCTAATTTAAGACAAGATTTCCCAGCTCATGTGCATAGCACAGAATCCTGACGTGTTATTATAATTCTGAATGCAGGTTCTAAATCAGCATACTGGATTTAGTCTAAAGCACACGCTTTTACCCTTGAGGCAACATTTTTTGTTGCCTAGGGAATTTTTCTTTCTTTTTTTCTTTCAGGTAACCCAACTTTTCGTTTTTGTTATAATGATTCCACATCTTTGTGCGAGTATTAAAAGTTGTTTTTTTGTTATATTTTCTCTATAATATAATTCGCTATACTCTCTCTCGCTCTCTCTTTCTCTCTCTCTCTCTCGCTTCCTCTTTCTCTCTCTCTCTCTCTCTCTCTCTCTCTCTCTGCCCTCTCCCAGGGCGTCTTCCTCGACAAATATCTCAACGTCTCCTGTGTGCACTGACTTTTTACTGAATGAAATCTCATTCGCAACTGAACACAGTACAGTACTTAAAATGATAACTACTTTGTGATCCAGCACGAATCCGGTTTTATTTTTATTCTTTTAAACACGAGGTTCTAAATTCAATATTATTCAATTTCAATTTCCAGTTACCAATAGCAAAACAAAACTCAAATCCTCATTCACAACAGTAGAGATTATTACTATTTTAAGTCATCTGTGTGTCGTACAAAATTTTATTAAAGCTTTCAAAGCATACATTTTAAAAGTATGTATAAATATAGGCACCTTCACAAAAACGCGATACCTAAGTTTTAAAATTAATTTTGTTTTTATCAAGTTTGTGGCCTTTCATCATGGTATGCTCATTTTAGAACATTTTTGGACGTACCTGTATAGATATATGCAAAAATATAGAACAAACGGGAAGAAAGGCAAGGATAAGAAAAATAGTTGCTGTAAAATGGTGGATGGAAAAATATAACAATAACAAAAAAGGGCTATCTTCACTGCCAATGAAGGACAAAAAATATACAACTGAAAAAGGGGAGAAAAATTACTACCAAGAAATCAGCAATATAAATCACAGAGAGATAACATTTAGACGCAGCAGCCATTCCTTCTGCTCACAGAGGGACGGCTGCTCAGACTTAATATAATTGGCTTCAAGGATTTTATATAATTTTCCAACCGATATTTCATGTCGCCCGCTGTGAATTGAGTGATATCAAGTTTTTTCAATACTCTTGCAAATGTCTCGGTATTCTGGCCGATTTGCGTGATGCCAGTATCCCAGTATTCTGTATGTCTTCTATAATGCAGTTAGATCCAGCTTCCTATAACATTATTATATTTTTTTAATTTTGGGATTTCCAGGTTTTATATAATAGTTTTGAGAGAGAGTGAGAGTGGAGATAGAGAGTGTACTGCAGGGTCGTAAAGTCATAAAGCCCAATATATGCATAATGAAACCCAATTTCATTAGGGTATACCAGGCACATGCATCACAGCCAAATGTGCGCCATATGATGACAGGTTTTAGTAGAACCACCTCACAGCCTCGAAGGAAATATACAGTTAGAAATACGACGGTGAGCTGAAAAGTTCATACGCTGTCTGTGAAGGCGTGATGTTAGAGCTGTGAGATTTTGCATAATTTCAACTCTTCTTACTAAAAATCTAGGCACGATGGAGTAATGGATAGCGGCTCAGAGGAAATCGCAGAGCCAAGTTCGAATTCGAGTCGAATCCATTACATTCGCTTACGTGCTAATACCCTTCTTCTCCGCCCCCGCCCCCAGCTATGGGTAAATAGCAGGACAGACCGGGTTCTATAGCCTTCGATGGCAGCTGGTCTACCGCAGAAAGAAATGGCAACATACTGCAGGGAAAAATCTGCTTCATCAGTCATGTATCGAAAGATACATGATCGCCTCCGTGTGTATCACGCATGGCACGTAACTGACTGAATCCTAAGGACATTCATGCTGACATGGTGGCTACATTAGGGGATGACGTTCCAGCTTTGGCAACAGTGCTAAAGTGGGCAGCTAAAGTTAAGAGAAGAAGGGATAGTCTTGAGGCTGGCCCAAGGCCTAACCGCCCTGAAACTGAGACCACCGAGGAAAATATTGATTGTGTTCAATAGATGACAGGCGATTTACTATAAATCAAATAGCTTTTCTCCATACTTTTCTTAACGGCATTTATGCGAAAGTGAATGTAAGGAATTCAACTGGAATTCGAACTTTGTTCGCCGAATTTCTTATTCCGAGACGCTAACCGTTATACCACCTGTACATCCCAAGAGCACTTAATGAGTATCAAAACTTACGAGAGTAGTAACTGAGAGATATATTTTACACTATACCGCAGCAAAGTTCAGCTTAGATTAACTTATGAATGGTGTGAGAAAATTTCAGGTGATTTTTTTCCTTTTCAAAAAGATTCCAGAATTAATGGCTGAAGACATATTTAATATGGAAATAGTTTTATGATAAACACTTGCAGAATGAGAAAGCCAGAAAACAAGGCTAATCGTAACAGTATTCTCAAGGGCCTCTCATGGCAGCACTGGTAATTAAGGTAATATTTGAAATAGAAGATAGTTCAGTTAGAAAATGTTCTAAATTTATTTTCCTGGCATGAGCTGCAGGAATGACACGGCTCACGATTCCTCTGATCAACTTATGGAAAAGATCGCTTTCCGAAAGAAATGCATATGTAATGTTCATGTTTTGAATTCCAGATTGCGTTGGAATCAGACCAAAATTGGTTTGAAGATGTATTTGGTGGTAGGAATGAAAGGAAAGAAGATATTCATTTCTGTATTTCATTATTCAGCCGCTATCAGTAATACAGTCCGGCTGACGTCAATATGGATTATTCACACGTATGCCAACATACTGACCAGACAATATGCGGAGGTCAGAATCTGAAGGGAATTGAATCTGGAACATTTTTAGGCATTTTTTTTCTAAGAATTTAATTCAAATTCAGTCGCTAAAGTAGGCCCTTCTAACTGCTGTAATCATACAATCAATGTCTGTATGTGGTTGCCTCAGCATAATGTTTAACGAGCTAGTCTAGTTGACCATCCGTTCGTTTGTTCGGTGTAGACCGACTTTTCTGACGAAGTCCTCTGATTCCCTTAAGGGGTGGAATTGTTCACGCCTAGATGATTAGACCAACACGGGAAAGGAACACTTTTTCCGCTAGTAAGGCATCCGAAATGTCTTGGATCATAGCAGAGGTAGGATTGTGCATGTAACGTCTCCACCGGTGTTTCTCTTCCTACAGGCTCAAACTTGCTTCTAGGTTTTGAACAGTCATGTTTTCTAATTGTCTGGGGAACATATTACAAGTCTTCCCAATGGCCCCAATGGAATCTTGAATCGCTTAGGCTGACCAACAACAGTCCCCTTTAGCTGATTCCGAAGTTCAAATTCGCCGAAGGAAACAGGTTGCAGGAGTGGATTTATCGAGCCTGACTGGGCCAACCAAACTCGATTGACTGCACAGCTGCCCATAATTACTAATTAGTGAGCTCGATCCTCAGTAGGTGTCCCAAAATCTTGACCTTGTACCAAAATAACCTACACTCAGTAAATAACAGGAACATACCATCCTGGTGTAATGACTCGTAAGCTCAACTCGCCAATGTCTTACAAATGGGTAGTAAGTTCAATTCTCACTAGGTGTCCTATACTTATGGTCTGGTGAAAAAAAAACAAGCTCCTTTTTATTTTGTGCATTGTCTCTTCAGGACTGGGACGTTTATATCTCGCCACAAATCTCTATCCTTTGTAATTCTAAATAATATATGCCTCCTCACTCTCCCTCCAGATGTTATCCATGTATACAAGCCCATATAAATTGTTTAATCGCTGTTACTCTCTGACCTGCTGCATTCAGTAGGTTCTGTGGGTGTTAAAATCTCCAAACCTTACTTCCTCGTTATGTCTTCCATAAATTTCAACTGTCTGTATTGACTTCTAAATGTTTCCTTTTAACACCCATTTCCCTTAAAACCTACTCGTCGCTCATATTTTATATCCATCGTATTCTCTGCATTCTTCTGTAGATATCTCTTGCTGAAAATCTTCTCTTCATCTATCATCTAGCATTTCCTTCTCTTCATCTATTATTTAGCATTTACTTCTCTTCAACTATTATCTAGCATTTCTTTCTCTTGGTCTATTATCTAACATTTCCTTCTCTTCATCTATTATCTAGCATTTACTTCTCTTCATCTATTATCTAGCATTTCCTTCTCTTCATATATTATCTAGCATTTATTTCACTTCATCTATTATCTAGCATTTTCTTCTCTTCATCTATTATCTAGCATTTCTTTCACTTCATCTATTATCTAGCATTTCTTTCTCTTCATCTATTAACTAGCATTTACTTCTCTCTATCTATATCTAGCATTTCCTTCTCTTCATCTATTATCTAGCATTTCTTTCTCTTCATCTATTATCTAGCATTTACTTCTCTTCATCGATTATCTAGCATTTCCTTCTTTTCATCTATTATCTAGTATTTCCTTCTCTTCATCTATTATCTAGCATTTCCTTCACTTCATCTATTATTTAGCATTTCCGTCTCTTCATCTATTATCTAGCATTTACTTCTCTTCATCTATTACCTAGCATTTTCTTCTATTCATCTATTATCTAGCATTTCTTTCACTTCATCTATTATCTAGCATTTCTTTCTCTTCATCTATTATCTAGCATTTACTTCTCTCTATCTATATCTAGCATTTCCTTCTCTTCATCTATTATCTAGCATTTCTTTCTCTTCATCTATTATTTAGCATTTCCTTCTCTTCATCTATTATCTAGCATTTACTTCTCTTCATCTATTATCTAGCATTTTCTTCTCTTCATCTATTATCTAGCATTTCTTTCACTTCATCTATTATCTAGCATTTCTTTCTCTTCATCTATTATCTAGCATTTACTTCTCTCTATTATCTAGCATTTCCTTCTCTTCATCTATTACTTAGCATTTCTTTCTCTTCATCTATTATCTATCATTTCCTTCTTTTCATCTATTATCTATCATTTCCTTCTCTTCATCTATTATCTAGCATTTCTTTCACTTCATCTATTATCTAGCATTTCTTTCTCTTCATCTATTATCTAGCATTTCTTTCTCTTCATCTATTATCTAGTATTTACTTCACTTCATCTATTATCTAGCATTTCATTCTTTTCAGCTATTATCTATCATTTCCTTCTCTTCATCTATTATCTAGTATTTCCTAATCTTCATCTATTATCTAGCATTTCCTTTACTTCATCTATTATTTAGCATTTCCTTCTCTTCATCTATTATCTAGCATTTACTTCTCTTCATCTATTATCTAGCATTTTCTTCTCTTCATCTATTATCTAGCATTTCTTTCTCTTCATCTATTATCTAGCATTTCTTTCCCTTAATCTATTATCTAGCATTTACTTCTGTCTATCTATTATCTAGCATTTCCTTCTCTTCATCTATTATCTAGCATTTCTTTCTCTTCATCTATTATCTAGCATTTACTTCTCTTCATCTATTATTTAGCATTTCCTTCTCTTCATCTATTATCTAGCATTTACTTCTCTCTATTATCTAGCATTTCTTTCTCTTCATCTATTATCTAGTATTTACTTCTCTTCATCTATTATCTAGCATTTCCTTCTTTTCAGCTATTATCTATCATTTCCTTCTCTTCATCTATTATCTAGTATTTCCTAATCTTCATCTATTATCTACCATTTCTTTTACTTCATCTATTATTTAGCATTTCCTTCTCTTCATCTATTATCTAGCATTTACTTCTCTTCATCTATTATCTAGCATTTTCTTCTCTTCATCTATTATCTAGCATTTCTTTCTCTTCTTCCATTATCTAGCATTTCTTTCCCTTAATCTATTATCTAGCATTTACTTCTCTCTATCTATTATCTAGCATTTCCTTCTCTTCATCTATTATCTAGCATTTCTTTCTCTTCATCTATTATCTAGCATTTACTTCTCTTCATCTATTATCTAGCATTTCCTTCTCTTCATCTATTATCTAGCATTTCTTTCTCTTCATCTATTATCTAGCATTTCTTTCCCTTAATCTATTATCTAGCATTTACTTCTCTCTATCTATTATCTAGCATTTCCTTCTCTTCATCTATTATCTAGCATTTCTTTCTCTTCATCTATTATCTAGCATTTCCTTCACTTCATCTATTATTTAGCGTTTCCTTCTCTTCATCTATTATCTAGCATTTACTTCTCTTCATCTATTATCTAGCATTTACTACTATGTAGAATGTTCGATATAACGTAGCGTTTCAACACTCTTTTCTCTGTCCTTAACGATTTTTCTTTTCCTTACTATTTCGTTTAATTTCACTGTTCTGAAACGCCTTGGACCTTCTCTGTCACATTTTCTGGCAAATGTCATAAAAGACGATGGAACCACCTTCTCTGCAATTCGCGATGTTAAAATATATTTTCTATTTCAATTTAAAGCGCAAGATCTCCCTCTATTTTTTGGAGAAATTCCTTCATTTTCTTTGAATGACCTACTGTGAAATTTAATGATTTCTTGTAATCACAAATGAACTTCGATATCAATCTTACCTAGCTTATATCATCACTAGAGTACCCGCGGTTAAACATGCAATGATCTGTGTTCCGGGGGCTTTCCATTATACGGACATTCACGCAAACATAGGCACACACAAAAATTTCGGTCAGTATATTAGGTTAAGTTTGTTTTTGTAATTGGTATCACCCATGCAAGGCAGTAAAGCCACTAAGACACAAGAGTTACAGGGTGTGGAAGAATTAGGAACAGAAACATTAATAATGAGCAAGAAGTGAAAAAAGTGACCAAGAGAACATTAAATAGCGATTGGCATCGCATTTAAATTTTTGCAGATTAATGAAAGTGTGGCACAATGCCAAAAATGGGGAATGGAGAAAAGGACGGTCTTGCACAGCGAATAGCTCCTCCAAACAATTACCATGAAATTATTTATAGAAAAGACACAGAAAATGACTGATGCCGAGCCGCCAGATCAGGACCAATAATACCGCTGATTCTTCTTTGGATTTAATCAAGGAGCTCAATTTAAATAGCGTGGGGGGGACATATGTGGCAGCAATATTCTAAGCATGGACGAATTGTAGACATAGATATGTAAGATAGATTCTTGAGAGAAAAATTATCTCGCACGATACAGTGAACCAGTTTTTTAGCAGCTGACCTAGCATTGGATTCAATTGTAGTCTTTCCGCTTCATTTCAGATGAGAACGTTAGCTCGAGAAGGCGCAACTAGTCACTTTCCTGGAGGATAGCACCAACCATGCTGATGGGAGGCAGGTAATTTCCTTTTGGGGGAACCAAGTGTAACATTATAACGACTAATAATAGGTAGAATAAGAATAAGTTTGGAGTACACTAACATGCCTTACTTTTAGTACGGGAGTGGCAGCGTACACGGTGGATTAAATAAAAAAATGTTGTTCCCTTCCATAACAACGCTAGTCAGCATACAGCAAGAATACCAACGTAAAACATTTTGGAACTCGGCTGGTCTGTTCTATTCCACCCGCCGTGTTCACCTGACCCTGCACCAACCGATTATTAAGGTTTTCGATCGCTGCAAAATACTCTGATGAGAAAAACGTTCTCTAAGGTAAACCAAATTCAAGAGTTCGGCTTTTTGCATCAAAGGCTGCGGAATTTTACTCAAAATGTATCGAAGAATTGTTGTGTAAGTGGCAAAAAGTCATTGCAAATAATGGCTAATATATTTGAATCAAATCTAATTGTATTTTTTTTATATTTTTGAAAAATAAAGTCGATAAGCACAAATGGAAATTATTTATAACTCAATATAATAGATTTGGATTTGCGCCGTGCTAATCGAAGTTGAATCAATGCCGATAGTAAAGAAATCTGTGTTTCCAACGATACACCAATTGTTATAGAAATAAGCTGAACAATAAACCAAGTCACTAGCAAAACAAATCGAAATCAAATTGTTAGATTAAAAAATGGATTTTATTATGTTTTTTGCATGAAGCGACAATGTATACATTGTTTCTTAGAAATGAGAAACATATAAGCATCTCAGTAAATCACAGAAATGTCCACAAACGCAATTTAGAACATAGATAATCGATCATCTAGAATCAGACTGTCCTGAAATTTGCCACAGACAAGAGACACTAAAAACACAAAACTTCTAAAAAGAAAACACTGACGATATATTTGAAAGCAATATTTTTAGGCACTGCGGTAAAGCCGGTAATAAGAATAGGGCAGTTAACAATGCGGACTTTTAGCAGAAAACTAAGAAAAAAGAAATCGGAGATAGAAATATAGCAGCAAATCTATGGAAGCGTGACTTGAGTCAGCAAAATCTAGAAATATAACAGACTGGGGGGAAAAGCTCAGGCTATGGTTAAATAATATCAAACAGAATATCGAAGAAACTTTATCATTCGTATGCATTGTTTATGTCGGAGAAACCACAGATAGTGTGCAGTCCAGTAAGATTCTATTTCCCTTTTAAGGGAGGCCCATTTCTTCGTTCTGGAACTGAGCAGATATGGGCTTTCGAGAAAAATATGAACGAGGAAATATGCTTTCCTTAAAAGGAATTGTTGATAGATAGATAGATAGATAGATAGATAGATAGATATAAATAGACTGAGACAGACAGATAGATAGATAGATAGATAGATAGATAGATAGATAGATAGATAGATAGATGTTATATCGAAACAGGGTGGTCCGAAAGTTTTGTCACCCCTAGCTCTCTTCCAATCGTGTCAGCCATCTGAAATAGACAATTATATTATACTTTCGGACCACCCTGTATATTTGTCTTTTATGGGGTTTTTTGTTTGTTTTTTACTTAGAACAATTAGCTTCGATAAAAACTTTTATGAAAATTTGATTTGCCAATGGGTTCCCCTATTAACACTGTTTTAGCTTGTCTTTTTTTAGACTTTCTAGAAGGTGGTCCTTTCAAAAATATTTAGCCACATCAGTCTTGGCGTCATCAGTGAGTTATTTGAACTAATGCCTCTTTAAGCCTTTTTACCAGAGCTCATATTACAATATTTTGTTATTGTTGTTATTCTTTTTATTACAGGTTCCCATACTGTAATCATGTCTATGCTTGGCCGTCTTAGGAGATTTGTGTAGCCTAGCATATCCGCTGATTCCCTAAGCTTTCGTATTTTCCAGTAATTTTCTCTGTCTATTATTTCAACTTCATCTTACAGAGGGCAGTGTTCACCTTTAACCCTCCATATATGGTCAACCATGGCTGATTTTTTTTTCTATTTCCACCATGTTACGGCCTTACGGTGTTCCTGCAGTCTTGTCTTAACGGGCGGCCTGTTTCACTTTTATATTTTTTGCCACAGCTGTACGGGATGGCGTACACACAGTCCTTAATCATGTTCACTTCGGAAGGAATGTCTGCATAGTGAAGAAGGCCGGATCGTACAATGGACGAAGAGTCGTGAATATGGCAATAAGGTGAGGACAACAGTCCGAACAATGTAAATAGCGTAAAATCTTTCTTGTATTGTTCAATTTTCGTCTAATCATTTTGTTTTGCTTTTTATTTTGTTTTATTATTATTATTATTATTATTATTATTATTATTAATAATAATAATAATAATAATAATAATAATAATAATAATAATAATAATAATAATAATAATGTCCGTTGGAAATAAAATAAACAAATCTACGAAAAGCGATTCATTTCGTGGAACCTTCATGAAAGATTATGAAATTTGTAAAAACAACTAAGCTAAGTCATTTCGTACTAGCCTTCACAAATTGGGTCAGTTTACCGCATATCACCTAAAAAATGGGGAGTTTCATCGCATCCAAATTATCAGTTACTGGTTATTGGTTACTATTAATTGTTAGTGAAAACAATTCTTCTACTCTTATGTGGCCCTTCAGGATGTAGGCGATCATGACCTTCCACATCTTCCTGCCCCTTGTAGCTACTAATAATTTTTTTTTATTCTACCATCCATTTACTTAAGCTCATCAAGTATGTTAGGCGCTACTTTCTTCTGTCCCTTTTTCCCTCAATCTGCCCTTTGAGTATCAAGTTTTACAAACCTTCCTTCCTCATTGCGTCACCCAGAAATTTCAACTGCTTCTTCCTGATGTTAAGTATAAGCTTCCTTTTTGCTTCCATTTTCTATAAGACCTCGTCGTTTGGTCCATTTTTCTATAAAACCTCGTCGTTCGGTCCATTTTCTATAAAACCTCGTTGTTTGTTCCATTTTCTATAAAACCTCATTTTTTATCCATTTTCTATAAAACCTCGTTGTTTGGTCCATTTTCTATACAACATCGTCGTTTAGTCCATTTTCTACAAAAACTTCGTCATTCGGTCTATGGTATCCTCGGCATCATTCTGTAGAATTACATTTCTGTTGATTCAAGTCTCTTCTTCAACTCTAAGGAGATTGTCCAGCATTCTCTGCCATACAGGAGGACAGATATCAAGTAACAGTTCAGTACTCTTTTCTTTGATTCTAACGAAATCTCTATCGCGTCGAATTTCTGCTCCGTCTTCAAGAAAATTGTCCAGCATTCATTGCCATCTCTGTTACATTGAATTTATGCTCCGTCTGTAAGGAAATTGTCCAGCATTCATTGCCATCTCTGTCACATTGAATTTATGCTCCGTCTGTAAGGAAATTGTCCAGCATTCATTGCCATCTCTGTCACATTGAATTTCTGCTCCATCTGTAAGGAAATTGTCCAGCATTCATTGCCATCTCTGTCACATTGAATTTATGCTCCATCTGTAAAGAAATTGTTCAGCATTCATTGCCATCTCTGTCACATTGAATTTCTGCTCCATCTGTGAGGAAATTGTCCAGCATTCATTGCCATCTCTGTCAAATTGGATTTATGCTCCATCTGTGATGAAATTGTCCAGCATTCATTGCCATCTCTGTCACATTGAATTTATGCTCCATCTGTGAGGAAATTGTCCAGCATTCATTGCCATCTCTGTCACATTAGATTTATGCTCCATCTGTGAGGAAATCGTTCAGCATTCATTGCCATTTCTGTCACATTGAATTTATGCTCCATCTGTGAGGAAATTGTCCAGCATTCATTGCCATCTCTGTCACATTGAATTTATGCTCCATCTGTGAGGAAATTGTCCAGCATTCATTGCCATCTCTGTCACAATGAATTTATGCTCTATCTGTGAAGAAATTGTCCAGCATTCACTAACATACAGGAGGATGTGTATGTCATACATGTCCTCCTGTAGCACAGTGAATATTTGGCAATTTCCTTACAGCTAAAGAAGAGCCTCAAAAACATGACTGTGAATTCTGGACGATTTCCTAACCGATGAAGAAGAGACTCGAAGCGCCAGAAATGTGGTTCCACAGCAACATTCCAATAATACTATGAACAGAATACATGAGTAACTAAGAAATTCTAAAGAGAACGGGAACTAGAAAACGCTCATACTCCATGAGAAAGAGAGAACTGAAATTTCAGGCAAAAATTATAAGGAAAGGTGGCTTGGAAAATTTAATACACACGTGGCGTGTTGAAGGAAGAAGGCGCAAATGAAAACTTCGAGCAAAAACTGCGGCCATCCATTCACAGAATTCGTCTGTGAATGAATGGCCGCACACTTCTTTCTTTCCAACGATATATTCCTGTGTTCTATATAGGAACTACAGCAATTGTAGAACGCATGATAAAATTTAACAATGTCTTTTTGATTTACAAGATTTGGGTAAAATGAAAACAGACATCAAACCCCACAGAACAGTTGGTGTCAAGGAAAAATGTCAATACATCGGATGCAAAAATTTGATTTAACGGCTTCTTGTTAGCTAGTGTTCTCTGCTGAGATTCGCTGGACCACCTGATGTGGAACCCTGACTGTCGAGATCTGTTTAAAATGCATTGTTAAGGAAGATGTCATCCTCATACAAACGACGGATGTATGGTTCTTTTCAGTGATGGGGCTGAATTGTTGGTTAAAGTTCTGCTAGTCATGAGAGTTAAGAGCTGTTGTATTTTCCAGTCGATCGTTCGAAGAAAGCAATCTGATTTTTCTATCGTTGAGGTTTTGCCGATAATTCCCCGACTCTGTTTTTACTAAAAAGAAAAAATCATTGTTTTTCTCCAACGAAAAATCGATGCCACATTTCTTCCTTGGGGAATCGCAGAATTGAAAACAAAACAAAAAACGTTCACCAAAAATGTGTAACAAAAGAATTAAAAAAATGACACTGAATTAAAACTGTATCTTCTTTCTTTCTTTCTTTCTTTCTTTCTTTCTTTCTTTCTTTCTTTCTTTCTTTCTTTCTTGTTTATTGGGTTCGAACAAAAATCAGTAGCATTTTTCAATAGCTGGCGTTTGAACACATGATTACGTTACACACGTGTCTGAAATTTAATACCTCTTCTGAATGGAGACATTCCAATGCCTCTTTCCATACGCTTCGTCCGTGGATTGCGAATGTTAAATATTTTTATGTCAAAACTAAAAACGGACTAAAAAGTATTCCTAGAAAAGACAAAATGTTGTACAAATAGCAAAAAAAAAAGTAATGTGCCGTTTATAGAGATGGTGCTATACCTGAGATCAATGTTCGTAAGTGGTTTGCTACGTTCAGAATTTTAATCTGTAAGACCCTGTAGTAGGTCTGTAGTTCGCTGATGATGACCAGATCAATATACTAATTAAAAATAATCTAGGTCACACGACACGAGACGTCGCGGAAATACTCTGTCTCATTTAAACGTTGTAAGGTATTTGAAAACATTTGAATACGTGTGTCACTGCGATGTTCAGGTTCATTCTCGATATACTGGGAAAATAGTGTAGTGCATTTCTACTTTGATTCTCTGCTCAAATTAAAGAAGAAAAAATTTGAAAAGAACGGTCACAGGCGATGTGAAATGGTTTGTTTACAATAATGTGGAGTAAAAATGGTCCCGGGAAAAACCGTTAACTCAATATTCCAGTCTGCGTCCGAAAAGGGCGATGCTGAATATCTGGTTGGATTGGAAGGGCATTGCGCATCACGGGTTATTTCCACAACCAGGCGTTGAATTCACACAAGCGCTGTTTAAAGGGAGACGGATTAAAAGCAACAGTCGATAAAAACCGTCCGGAATTGGCCAGTCGGAAACGTGTCGTCTTCCATCTGGATAATGCCAGACATCACGTCTCTTTGCAGATCTGGCAGAAATTTGATTGGGATATTCTACTACACCCGACGCACTAACACGACTTTATACCTTTGAATTACCACTTATTACCACATACAAAATTCTCTTAATAGGAAAAACTTAAATTCTCTGTAAAAGCCTGTAAAAATCACTAAGACAAGTTCATCACGCAGAAAGATGTTAAGTTCTGGGAGGAGGGAATCATGAGGTTGCATATATGTGATTGAATAAATCTATGTACAAGCATCTATACTGACATTTACTTAAAAAGAAAACCACTATGGCATGCATCTACGTCTCGTAATGAGGAGAGAGAAAAGAAAAAAGGAAATAATGGAGAGGGAGGGGAAAAAAAGAAGAAAGTAAATGGTGAAGAGATAGAAAAGAAAAGTAAATAGTGGGGAGAGAAAGAGAAAAGAAAAAGTGAACAGTGGAGAGAGAGAAAAGAAAAGAAAATAGTGGAGGAAGAGAAAAGAAAAGTAAATAGTGGAGAGAAAAAAAAGAATAAAGTAAATAGTGGAGAGAGAGAGAAAAAAAAGAAAAAGTGAACAGCGGAGAGAGAGAAAAGAAAAGTAAATAGTGGAGAGAAAAAAAAGAATAAAGTAAATAATGGGGAGAGAGAGAAAAAAAAGAAAAAGTGAACAGCGGAGAGAGAGAAAAGAAAAGTAAATAGTGGAGAGAGAGAGAGAAAAGAATAAAGTAAATAGTGGCGAGAGAGAAAAGTAAATAGTAGAAAGAGAGAAGAAAAAAGGAAATAGTGAAAAGAGTGAGAGAAAAGAATAAAATAAATGGTGGGGAGAGAGAGCGAAAAGAATAAAGTAAATAGCGGAGAGAGAGAGAGAGAGAAAAGAATAAAGTAAATAGCGGAGAGAGAGAGAGAAAAGAATAAAGTAAATAGCGGAGAGAGAGAGAGAAAAGAATAAAGTAAATAGCGGAGAGAGAGAGAGAAAAGAATAAAGTAAATAGCGGAGAAAGAGAGAGAGAGAAAAGAATAAAGTAAATAGCGGAGAGAGAGAGAGAAAAGAATAAAGTAAATAGCGGAGAGAGAGAGAGAAAAGAAAAAGTATAGTGAAGAAAGGGATAAGAAAAATGGAAATGATGGAAAGAGAAAGAGAATAAAAGAAAAATTAAATCGTGGAGAGAGAGAAAAAAAGTAAATAGTGGAGAGAGAGAAAAATAAATAAATAGTAGAGAGATAGAATTGAAAAAAGTATATAGTAGACAAAGAGAGAAAATTTTAAAAACGTAAATAAAACTGTGGAGTTTCGAGTTACAAAACAAGTTGAAGGGGTGGAAGAGTCTTGCGTAATGGATCTGGTTTCGAGACGACTAAATGACGGACAAGGCGTGTTGTACACTAGAACGTGTTCTCTTGCTCTAGAAGTTCTCATTATTAGATTGAATGAACGATTTGACATATTGGCTTAATAAATCCTGGTCGTAATATGACGAATTGCATAAACAGCTTTTACCCGTCACAATGAACGTTTGCACTCGCAACGAAGCCCCGTGCTTTGAACGTCTACTGGGATTCAAGTTCAATCCAGAACTCATATAATCGATCCATTTTTAAGGATGCTACCGATTCCCGTACAATCACCGAAGTTAAGCAACGTTGAGTCTTGTCAGTATCTAGATGGCTTGAGAATACCAGGTTCTGTAAGCTTGATGTGAGGGTCGTGTAATGGATAATCGCTTGGAATTGTTAATCGGAGAGCCGAGTTCTAATTCCCGTTGGATTCGTTATATTCACTTACGCGCAAATACTCTCCGGAAAAGTATGAATTCGACTCCCACCCACCCAATAACGGGTTAATTCGTAAGACTTCTATCAGTAAATCATTATTGTCTCAAAAAAAACAAAAAACATTCTTACAATCTAAAAATATTTCCTGGCTTTAAATAACATGTCATGGATTGATAATCCGTAAAAAACGAATGAATCAAGCAAGCTAAAGATGCTAGAAATACGCAAGGTTTCTTGTACCACTCCAGAAAGTAATATTTATTTTGAAAAGATACAAAACTGTGGCACAAGATCAAAAGGGGGAGGGGGGTGGTTGGTCGTCTTCTGTCTTATAATTAAACCTAGATAGCCCCAATCACTGACCCAAATATACCACAATATTCCTTACGCCAAAACAACACATTCTTACTTACCATTCTTACTGCATCCACCTTAGGACCTAAAAGTCTCTCTGATCTAGTCCCCATATATACAATTTTTGTCTGGATAAAAACAACCGCTCCAGAAAGTACCTTTCTGCCACGCTGATTAGGACAAAAATAGAGTATTACATCCATATCTGTCCTGGAGCAGTACAATCTTCTTTTTCCAGCCTTGACAGAGAGCCAAATCGTTTACGCAGTCTTGATGACTACTTATTTTTACATTTTACAGCCTTCTCCCCCCCCCCTCAAACGCAACGTCGTAAACCTTTTGCTACTGTATCAACTCCACTCTTGAGATAAACTAGGCCAGACCATTAACGCTAGTACACTCCATGCCACTTCCATGAAATCGAATAACCAACATTTCCTTCGTATTCCATTTGTAAGGAGGAAGTTCCACTCAGAGAGCTTTTTTCCTCTGAGAATTGCTTCTTCGTGGAAAACTCCCCAGAGCTTCCCTGAACAGTACAACATTAATCTCCTCAAGTCGGGGGTTAATCCTTATCCACATTCCTTTTCCTCACAATGTTCACTTCCTACCAACTCCTCTTTCATTTATATCACACACCTCATTCATCATATCCATTTTCACAGTAACCTTCTGCCCTACAATGTTAACCAAATCAGGTCAAGTGTCAAACGTTATATCTCCTCCTTATCCTTATAAGCTTCACTTTCTTCTACCTTTTCTTACGTTCATATCACATGCATCAGTAATCCACTACCTGAGTGGCTCTTGAGCCATGCATTGGGCGATTTATAGTATATATAAAATCCATTAGACAAAATTAAGGCCGGATTTACAGTGCACCCAAATGAGGACTTACGTGGTTAGAAAACTTACAAGAGATGATCATGTGTTCTGATATTTATATAAACACGAATGCATAAAAAATATATATTTTGGGGCTGATAGCCGGTTATCTTCCCCTCAATAGTAAAATAAGCTCTATCCTCTCTGCCTGAAAATGCAGGCATTGAACTCCGTCGAGTTTGATATCGATTAGCAAATATATGTCGTCGGAAATTGTTGAACCTGGATTAAACATACTGTTGTAACCTAGGAAAAGTTACTGATTGAGGAACAACCAAAGCGGAGGTTAGAAATGGAATAATAATCTTTATAACATCAACAAAATACAATATTCGCCAGCGGCGTGAAGTAGGTAAACCACTGCTAGTAGTGGATTACTTAGACAACATATTACCCCCACTTACAATAGTGTCCAACGTATTTATGAAGATTGGGACATACCCATTAGTTTTCATACGTACGGTATATAACACATACAAATGAAAATGTGAGTACCAATTTGAATAAAACTATTTTTTAATTTTAAAAAAGAAAGAGAAAAGAGAAAATAAGGAAATAAGGAAATGAGAAAGAGAAAGATAAAAAGGAAAGAAGGAAATCAGAAAGAAAGCCCAAGGGAAACAAAGAAATGAAAAAGTAAAAGGTTAAAAAGAGAACGAAAAAAGAAGAAAGAAAGAAAGAAAAGAGAAAGAAGAAAAATAGAATGATAGAAAAGAAAAAAGACTTAAATAAGAAAAGAAAAAGAGAATACGATAAGAAAAGGAAAACAGAAAGAAAACAAAAAGATACAAAAGAGAAAATATAAAAAAGAAGCAATCCAGAAAGAAAGAAAGAAAGAAAGAAAGAAAGAAAGAAAGAAAGAAAGAAAGAAAAAAGAAAGAAAGAGAAGTAAAAACCATAGAAAGAAAATGAAAGAAAAGAAACACACGTAAAGAAGAAAAAACAGAAAAAGAAGTGTAAAGATAAAAGAAGGAAACAAAGAAGGGAGGAAGAAAAGAAGAATGAAAGTTAAGGAAGTGAAGAAATGAAAAAATGAAATATGAAGCAACAATGAAAATAAAAAGCAAAGAAAAAAGAAAAAGAATGAACGAAGTAATGAATGAATGCAAGAAGACAAAAGAAAGGATGTAAAAGAAAGAAAGAAACAAAGAAGCAAAGAAATAAATCGTGTGAAAACGGTGAAAGAATCAGATGAAATTAAGTGCATAAAGTGTAAGAATCAGATGAAATTAAGTGAAGAAAGAAAGAAAGAAGACAAAATAAAAACTAAAATACTAATCAAAGTACTAACAAGTCAGACAATGACAAATTCTAAGGGAAATTTCTTAGTACCGAAAGAATTTAAATTGTGGGATGGCGAATGTCAGTTTCTGAATTTCTGAGATGAGAAATTATCTTTATTACGTACGGATTTATTATTTATTTATTTCTAATTTGACCTAAAGTTGTCATGGGCAAACTGCGACCTCTTCCGAAACTTGTCATTTAGAAAGCCATTTTTCTTTCCGAATGGCAAGCCTAATTTCACGTGGAAGTTAAAATTTATTGAAATTTTGTTCGTTTCGTTCACTCACATTATCTCATTCACAAACAATGAAGAAGTTTATTGAATTTTGTAACTTTTCACTGAAAGTAACGTTTTCAGAAGTTCAGTTCGCGATTTTAACTAAGATCATACGTGTAAATATTTTTTCCTTTAGAAGCACAAAAGATTCATGATATTCTCTGGAGAAAAAAATATCTATTTTTTTTTTTAGTTATAGTCTAATGCATTGATTCTCAACCGGCGTACCGAGAGACACTAGTGTGCCGCGAAAGTAAACTAAATAATGCGAACAGTGGCATGCACGGTAAAGACGAACATATTCTCGCTACAACCGATATGTTGTTTTCCTTCAAGAAAATTGTAATTTGGAAAAATAGAGCAAGGTCGAGTAATTTTGATCAGTCAGTTATGTACTATACTTAGGTGATCATGTATCTTTCGATACATGACTGACGAGATATATTTTCCCCGCAGTAGGTTGCCATTTCTTTCTGCGGTTGACCAGTTGCCATCCAAGGCTATAGAACCCGGTCTGTACTGCTAGTTACCTATAGCAAAGGGGAGAAGAAAGGGATCCAATTATATTAGCACGTAAGAAAATATAATAGATTCGACTGGAATTCGAACTCGGCTCTCCGATTCCGAACCGCTATTCATTTCTCCATCGTACTACCTAAATTAATGAAACGATCCCTATTAAAGTTACCCATCTGAAAGCGCTCGACGAAAATGTCGACTATTATTTTTCGTCATTGAGCACAAAAAAGTATGATTGGATTCGTGATCCCTTTTATGTGAAAGAATTGGTCACCATTTCTAGTGATCGAGGGCTCAAAATAAAAACCTTCCATTCTTTGATACATTTTGGATTTCAATACAAAAGGAACACCCGATATTAGCTAAAAAGGCTTTATTGCAATTTTCTACTTCTTATTTATGCGAATTGGGCTTCTCAACCCTAAATAACATCAAAAATAAGAAGCCCAAAAGACTATGTTCAACTGAAGAAGAAACGAGCATCGGCTTATCACAGATGCGACCAAACATTGAAGAAATCGCGATAAAACACCAGGAACAGGTTTCACACTAAATAAACTGCACAAAGGAATAAATTAAAAATAAATCCACACAGAAGTGTGTGTTAATCCCACTGTCATCAATCATATTATGCTAATAATTCATTTTTTTTATTTTTTTTACAGGATGTATCAAAAATACTTTTACAAACTTTGGGGGCAAACTTTATTAAGTTTAAAGAAAGTTTACGGTAGATGGCGCTATATTGCCGTATAGACTAGATTACATTTGTCATTCGTGTACATTTGGAGTTAGTCTGTCTTCAACGTTTAACGCGTGTAGTAGTTAGTTAACTGAGAAGTGTTAGGTTTAACAATGGCAGGATATTCAGATCGTGGTATGATTTTTACATACAGTCATGAATGATAGTGAACGCGAAGCTTTCTTCAAACTTAATAACTCAAAAATGAAGGATCTGCGAACATATTTCATATAGACTATTGTCCATGTTTTGGTGTGCGTAAGCCGCTCCTAAAGGTTGTAGAAGTGTTTTTGATACTCACTATAGATAAAAAAAATCTTTCTTACAAAATAAACCCTGGGGTCAAAAACACTATGAAAGTGTAAAAATAGGTTTTAATACCAGGAATACTTTGTAAAAAAATTATTACCAGCAATACATTTTTGAAAAAAAAACAATATTACCAGCAATACATTTTTGAAAAAAAAATATTACCAGCAATACATTTTTGAAAAAAAAATATTACCAACAATAAAAATTTTGTCGGCATTAAATAACCCATTCGAAGTTGATATGCCGTAAACAAAACAAAACAAACGAAACATACCTGATCTAAAGTAGGATATTTTAATACATCATAGTGTTTACCAGGGAATATCCGTGAGAAATGTTTATGGGCACATTTTTTGCAATAACATGTCCCTTCCTTGCGTAGACGATCATGTCTCCAACAGATTATTTTTCTTTATTATCTATACAATGGGCTTCTGAAGAAAGGTAGTGGAGTGGTTTACCCTTGATTTTTCCACTATTTGGTTTTCAGTTTTCTTTCTCTTAGATTAGTTGTTACTGAAGGCTAGAGGGCCCAGTCTGTGCTGCTACTTAGCACATTGCTGATTGGGGAGGGAGAAGAGATGGGTTCATGCCTTTCCCAGCGACATTTGTGTGGAAGTGAATGCTGGTGGCTAGACTGGAACTTGATCCCGGTTCATCAAGTCATATAACAGATGAAATGACGTTATAAATGTAAAGATTTGTCGCTAAATAAGAAATTAATTGAGAAAAATATTTTTAAATATTTTTTAATATCATGTACTTCCAGGAAATAGACATTCAGATTCCTTTTCTTTATTATCCGTCAATTACCGTGCGTTCTTGGGAAAGATGGTAGAGTAGTTTTTCGTGAGCTAAACCACGGTTTGGAATTTAGAGTTTCTATTCTCTTAGACAAAGCCTAGTTTAACCTGGTATTTAATCCAACGGGAAAGGAAGAGACGGAATTAAAATATTGAAATTTTCTAAATATGAAATTATATTTTGAATGATATTCTGATCGTGTATTATTTTATCTTAAATCATTCTTCAGGAACAACTCTTTGAAAAATTCAGATGTACTTTTTTTGCATCCGCTAGGATGCCTTCGTTTGTTCTTTAAATGAAGCTTTGAAACGTTGGAATAAAATCAATTTTCAGAGTTGTTCAAATCGTAAAATAAATCTGTCAGCATTATACTGTCATTTTTCTTTGTAAAACCGTTCCTTATCCTATGGAATCATTCTTGGTTGTTTTACTTTAAAATGTGCGTGTGTTTTTGCTTTTATCCGTCAGCCTCTATTGTTACAAGCACTCGGTTGCCTGTATGCACGCTCGAAAGATCTCGAGAAAGGAGCGTGCTCTTTAAGCTAAATTCCCTTGTGATCTACGCTTCGACAATTGGTATTTATTAAACAGTGAAAAAGTAAAAGAACAGAAAAAACTGAAAAAGAAAAAATGGAAGAAATAAAGAAAGAAAAGGAAAATAATAGAAAGAACAGAACGAAGTAAAGAAATGCCAGGAAGGAAGAAAAGCAGATAAAGAAGCAAAAACAAAAAAGAGAGCAACAAATAAAGAAGGAAAGAACAAAAAAAATGATAGTTAAGAAAAGAAAAAAAAGAAAAGAAGGAAAATGAAGCAATAATGAAAAGGAGGAAAAACAAAGAAAAAAGAAGAAAAAACGAAACAATGGGTGCAAGAAAAAGAGAAGAATGAAGAAAACTGGTAAAATATGAGAATGCAATTAAATTACCATTCAAAGTCGTAGATTACCGTATATACTCGTGTATAAGCCGAATTCATATATAGTGTGACCCCTAGCTTTTTTGTATTAATATTGTGTGTGTGTGTGTGTGTGTGTGTGTGTGTGTGTGTGTGTGTGTGTATAGTGCAACTGATCACCGAAAATTAATTATATTTAACCATTCCAAAAAAAATACCTGTGTATAGTGCGGCCCTCCCTATTTTTTGCGTAAGAAACTGGCCATAAAAACTCGCACTATATTCGAGTTTATATGGTATTTGTAGAAATTCTTCGTACAGCGGTAATTTGTCGGATGACGAATGACAATTTCTCTCTGAATTTTATTAGATGGGGAATTATCATTACTATTCCCTGATTTATTTAAATGGGTATCATTGTCTTAGTTGTTACAATACCAACGTATTATAACTTCATATTGTAGTGTTATTGTTATAACGCACACTCGTACTTGGTATAACGTAATTCGTGTAAGAATTCGTTATACGTAATGCTTGGGCTACTTTCCGTAACGTCTGTATAGTTACTACGAAGACTGACTCCAAACGACTAGTAGCTACTCAATCCCCCTACTGAGATGAGCTGTGACAGTGTGTCGGGATGGTTGTGGGAAAACCGAGCGTTTCTACCCAGGCCATTGGTCAAAATTTACACCGCTGTCGCGAAAGCGGGCTCGGATACATTACCTGTCTGTTTTTCTCAGCTGAGTCTCTATCCGAAGACAAAGCCTTGACTGAGTTACCCTATTACAGGAGACAGGGGTCATGCCAGTCGCAAGCCAGACAACAAACTGCCTTCAAGTTAATTCTCCTCCTCCACAATGTCTTTCCAGGTGGTTTCATTTACTACTGAAATGTCACTACCCGTGTCTAGTAACATTTTTATTCCCACATTATTGATTTGCGCGATAACAAATTTTCTTTTGTTTCGTCTATTTTTCTGTCGCAATACTATGTATTAATTTCTTCTTCCAAAAATTTTTTACTGGTTTAGTTCTGCAGTCTAACTTTAAATGTCCTCTTTTACCACATTTGTAGCATTCTGCATTTTTCTTTGGACATTCTTTCAAAAGATGTTATTTTCCACATCCGAAACAAATGTTTATCCTACTTTTTTGTGCATTTTTCCTTATATTTTACCAATGCACATTCTTTATTCTGAATTTTTCAACATCATGCTTCAAACTTAACATTGTTTGGCAATCGTCCATTATATCCTGTAGTGTTATGTTATTCTTATGTTCAATCTTTGGTAAAATTTCGTACTTCAGCATGTTTTCCTGCTGTTAGACCTTGCACGAAAATTAATCCCTTGAACATATCCGGAGTCATTTCCTTAAATTTCTCTGTTGACGGTACCGGCATACATGACAAAACCTTCGTCCTCGTTTTTGGTTAAATCCATGTACCCACAACAGAGAGCACTTGTCGCTAAAAATTTTTGTCAGAATGTGTTCTATGTCTTCAAACCCTATTCCACTCGGTTTCTGAGGTAAAATATAATTGCAGTATTTTCGTACTCTATTGGAGCTATTTTTTCTTCACAACGGTTTGTTTTTTTATCGCCTTCCCAGCCAATGCATTGCTAACTGAATATTTGTTCATGTCTGCGACAATACGCAGCAAAAGTCAGTCAGTCATCAGGATTGTATACGAATTCTGATACAGTGTTTTGCATCGCGTCTGGCGTAAGAGACGTTGAAGAATTTTTCTTCAAAATTATTTGTGACAACTCTGTAAGAACTTGTCTATTTTGTTGTTGCAGTAGCTGTCGTTGTTGCTGAATTTCCACAATAGTAGCCAAAATTTTCTCCAAGAATTCTGCAATAATTTTTTTTCTTAAACCAACGTAGTTAAAACTCTTGTAACTCCTGTTGCACACGTATGAGTTTCGAAAATCCTCATTACAACAGTTATCTTCGTCAGAGTTCCGAATCCTTCGCCGTCAATTATTATAGCTCCATTTATAATCTGGTAACTGTTAAGACACGCTTGGGATTCGAATACCTGGTCGCCCACTATTATAATTCCAGTTATAATGTGGTGATTGTTATCTCGTGCTTGTGTTCGAGTTCCTCGTTCCAACTGTTATAACTTCCTATTGTAGGATTATTGTTTTAACACACACTGGTACTTGGTATAACGTAATTCGTTAAAGTATCCTCTATACGTAATGCTTAGGCTACCTTCCGTAACGCCTGTATAGTTAGGATGAAAAACGACTGCTATCTACTCAGTCCCCGCCACTGAGATGAGTGGTCGCGCTTATTGTGGGATCCTGAGCGTTTTCACCCGGACCACTGATCAAAATTTATCCAGCCCCCGCAAAGCGAGCTCAGGTACACTACTGGTCTATTTTTCTCAGCCGAGTCTCTATCCGAAGACAGAGTCCCCAGTGAGTCACCCTCTGCCCGAAAACAGGGGGTCTTGTCTGTAACGAGCATGGTAGCGAACTGCCTGACTTCAAAGGACTACTAAAGACATCACACTATGGAACTCATTGTTGTATTGGACGAGTTTATGGAGTCACCGGGGGTGTACTATTTACTCCAAAACACAACATTTCAGCCATTGTACTCTTAGGCCTTATTGAAATGTCTCCTGTATTTGTTAAGCTGGTATGAACAGCATCGTAAATAGGCTGAAAAGAGGTTGGTTCCAAATTATTCCAAATTCCGAAAAGTTTCCCGAACGCGAAAGACACGAAAAACACTAAAGGTTTCTGTGACTAAAACGTTATGACTATAACAACCAAGATAAGAATAACAGTTTGCGTATAGTAGGAAAGACAATATAATATTATATCCTCCTTAAGGAGATTCACTGTTTGTTTTATTAACATTTCCGATGCTGTAGAGGTGCTTATACGTCATAACAAAACTTACATTGCCTGCTGTTGACGTATATATACAATATCGAGACACTATCCAATGTTGACGTTTATTTTATAAGCCAACTGTTGCAGAGGATGTCATATTCTCATCGCCCACCTACCTCTACAGCCTTGTGCGTCACAAGAACTATAGTTAATTCCATAGCAAATATTCAAATGAGCTCCAACTTTTGGTGTCATCAGCTCAAAGTTTTACAACCCAAATGCGCCTTGCCACTTCCACAGGATTGAATCACTCTCATTCCCTACGCACTTCCTTTGGTAAGAAGAACTTTCCACTCCGAAAGCTTCTTCTTAAGAACTGTTACCTTGTGAATGCTTCCCTAAGCACTACGAACATAAACTCTTATAAGTCAGCCAGTGAAACACGATTGGGCGATCATACATCTTTTGATTCATAGCTGACAGAAAATTTTCCCGCAGTAAGTTGGCACTTCTTTTTGCAGTAGACTGTATTGTTATCTGACCCATAGCTGGGGGGAAAAGAGATGGATTCATACCTTTCCCAAGGGTATTTGTGCGAATGTGAATATAACGAAGTCTGGTATTCAAACTCGGCTCTCAGATTTCCGATTACACCACAACGCTCGTCCACAACCTTAAAATTCTTCTTTTATGTGTCGTGTCCCTTCAGGACGTAGGCGATCATGGCTCTCCACTTCCCTCTATCGCTTGTAGTTTTCAATATGCTTTGTCCTTTTGCTACTTCTCCCAAATCCTGTTCTGTCACCCACTTGTTTAATCCTGCTAGGTATGTCACGCGTTGCTTTCCCTTGTCTCTCTTTCCCTCTATCCGCCCTGTGTGTAACAGATTCTCCAAGCCCTCCCTTCTCATAACGTGACCTAGAAATTTCAGCTGCCTCTTCCTGATATTAAGTATAACCATCCTCCTTGTTTGCATCCTCTCCAAAACCTCATCGTTGATCACATGTTCGGTCCATGATATCCTTAGCATCCTTCTGTAGAACCACATCTCCCTCGCCTTGAGTCTCTTCTTCATCTTTGAGGAGACCGTTCAACATTCTCTGCCGTGAAGAAGGGTAGATGTCATGTAGCAGTTCAGTATTCTTTTCTTTTTTACCAACGAAATCCACCTGTCTCGTAATACTCTGCCTAGTTTTTGGAATGCGTCTTTGGCCATACGTCTTTGGATTTCAGCGTCGTACTTCCCGTCCTCTGTCAGATATTTAAATTTCCGCACCTGCTTGATTTTAGTGTACCCGACCTGTTAATTGCATATCGGGCTCATCTTTTTTACTGATGACCATGCATTCTGTCTTCTTGTAGTTTATGCTTAGTTCCTTCGTCTCGCTCTCTTTCACTACCTTCCGTAAGAGGTTTTGTAATTTCCTTTCCGTGTCTGCTATCAGCACTGTGTCATCTGTGTATCTTATGTTGTTAAGAATGTGGCCGCTAATGATGAATCCCGCTAGGATTTCCAGTTCTCTCAAAATTGCTTCGCTGTATAGGTTGAATAAGTCCGGTGAGAAGACACATCCTTGCCTTAGACCCCTTTCTGTTTTTGTGTATCTACTGATCTCATTTTCTATCCGTATGTAGGCCGTTTTGCTGCCAGTATAGGTTCTTGATTATTCTAATATCTTTCCCAAATATATCAAGATTGCTGAGCAGTTCCAACAGGATGTTTGTGTCATACTTTGTCGAACGCATTTGCATAGTCTATAAAACATAGCTGCACGTGATTCTGCATTTCTCTTTCTGATGACATTTGACCTTAGACAAAGCCTAGGGTCAGTCGTCATCTATCCGCCATATCCTGGTAATTTCCGCTTTCCTCTTCATATCACACATATTCAGTAATCCTGTACCTTGAGTGACTCTTAGGACTTGTGTTGAAATTTATTAAAAGAAAACTGATTTCGGTTTTAATAGTTCCATATATTCACATTGTTTTTTTTTGTTTTTTTTCTGTAATTACTTCTCAATATTTTATTACACTATTTACATTATTCGGACTATTGTCCTCATCTTTGTTGCCATATTTATCACGACCGTTGTACGCTCGGGCCTTCTTCAGGTGGTTGGAATGTCGAACTGAACCCTTTATTTCGCTCGCTGGGGTAGACTGTCCTAGTTCCACGTGCCATGTCTAATGGATGTCAGTTATCAGTTATCTCCTGTTAATTCCCCTCTCCAAGTTCTCCACCGCCTTAACCAGGTATTGAACTCACACTTGGAGTGGAGAATTAACAGGCGATAATTGATATCTGACATCAGTTAGACATGGCATGATGAATTAGAACAGTCTACCCGAGTGAGCGAAATAAAGTGTTCAGTTCGACATTCCAACCACCTGAAGAAGGCTGGAGCGTACAACGGCCGACACGTTGTGATAAATATGGCAACAACGATGAGGACAATAGTCCGAATAATGTAAATAGTGTACGTAATACCTCATCTCAGAAATATAGACAGATACTTTTATTACGCATTATACCTCTAAACAAAACCATGTCCTCCTTAAGCGTTTCAGTCCACTCCTTGTATGTTATCGTTCCTTTGCGAGTATCATATCTCTCTTTAATACATTAAATTATCGTGTTATTAACGTAAACTCTCTTAAGAAAACACAACTTATGACATTGTTATGCTATTTTCGACTATTATTTTACGTAGATATTTACTTTTACTTAGAAATGTTCCCGGCAATTTTATCTGTGCATCTCATTTGCCGCAGGGTGGCATTTTTTTCTGTATATTTTATTTCGTCATTTATTTTTCCTTGTTATCTTAAGTTTAAATTCAAGTGCTTTTAAGAACGTCAACCAGAGAGATGAGGTTCTGTCAATAAATAAATGGTAAGAATTCAATTCACAGAGGGGAGAAAGCATAAAATGTGCTGTTGGCATTTTGGAAGATGGCATTTACTATTGGGAGGACATCAAAAATAGGGAGAAAAATATTTGAAGTAGCAGTAACAATAGTTGTGGCATTTAGCTAATATTTAGAAAGAAAATCTCCTAGAAACAAAAAAAGCTCCAAGTCTTAAATTGATCACTTACGTAAGTAAATAAATGGATAATAAAAAAAATTAAAGGACAAATCGTATATGGCTAGAAATACGATAAGTAGGAGTCCATTACCTCGGAGGAGTACAGACTTCTAGCTCGACATGCCTATCCATTTGACGCATGCGTAACACAAGAAAGTGACTTTCAGTGCAGAGTTATAAGAACGCGGAAACTAAAATTGATTCAGCCATCTTTCTCTTCAATTTATAGGCAGAAATATCGATTATTTTGATGCTGGAAAGCTTTTCAAATTTGAATAATACTGAGTTGAAACAAATTCGTTATTTTATACTTAATATAATCGAAAGGGTTTTATCGGTACCTTTTGTAGTTATATATATATATATACATAGATACACATACATATATACATACGCACACACACACACACACACACACATATATATATATATATATATATATATATATATATATATATATATATATATATATATATATATATATATATATATATATATATATATATTCTTAAGCGTGTGTTTAGGGTAAAAATATATATTACAGAACAGAACGTTGGAGTTTTTTTTCTTTTTTTTGCCGACTAAGGATCGGGATATTTCGGGACGCCCACTCGAACTGAATATAGCAGAAGGCCAAGTATAATGTGGAAGTCAAGTGAGTGCGAGCAACTACAGGCTCGAAATAGACCAGCCGCCTCGAACTTAAGGTGGGAGACCCACACGCTCAGTTTTTCCCAGTCATTATAAATGGTTGTGCCCTCAATGTTGTACTGGGGCTCAAGCTCACTTCAGACCTCAAATAGACTTAGGGCCATATCACGTTGAAACACCACTTCCCGTACGGCCATTAAAGTTAAGCATCGTCGAGCCTGGTCACTGCCTAGATGAGTGACCGCTTGGGAATGCCAGATGATGTAAGGCTAGATTTTCAGGTGATGTAAGGGATAATAGCTCGGAATTTTTAATCGGAGAGTTCCAATCCCAGTCGGTTTCGTTATATTCACTTACGGGTCAATTCCTTTGATAAGGCTATGAATCCACCTCTTCTCCCCCAGCTATGGGTTAATTAGTGTTTCAGCGTGATATAGCCATAGGCCTACATTGATCACTACAATCTTAACCACTTCAAAACTAGGTTCAACTGTTACCTATTCTACATATCCTTATTACATTCACTCCTTACTTCCCCATTTTACGCGCTTACAACAATCTCATTCAGTAAACCGATACCGTGAATAGTTCTTTGGCTTTGTATCGGGGGAACAATAGTATAAAAATGAGTGACGTTCACATATGACCATCATCCACACGCGTACACGTGAAAGAGAGGGCGAAAATATTCACTCTCCAGGAATTAACTATGGTCTTCCCTGGGACTGGATCTCATCAATGCTGTCTCCAAATCGACCTGACGAAACCTGACAACTGTAATTCGAACTAAATATGGCACAAGCCCGAGTTCATTCAAGCGAGAGGCCTACGTATGCATAGACCTAAAGGCTAAAATTATTCCGTTTTCCACGACCAATGGGTATGCCTCAGGCGCTAGAGATTAACTCTGGCCCTCCTCCGTGGCAAAAGTACTGCCTGGGGAGGCAGGCTTCTTGAGATTAAACTTCATTAACATTTTATTGCCCATTGTTCTACTGGTGGAACACATTCTAGGACATATTTTTTTTAATACTAGACGAGCATTAATTACTCTTTCCAATACTATACACGGAAAGACTAAAATACAATAGATCCTTCACATCGTGTTACAATACAATTAATGCTCGTCTGTTATTAAAAAAAAAGGTTTTCGTCAGAAACAAAGAAAAGAGTGCTGGATTGCTATGTGGTATCCATTTTCTTATATGGCAAGGAATGTTGGACAATTTGCCTAAGGATGAGGAAAAGAACTAGAGGCAGCAATTCTTATGGTCCACAGATAAGTTACTTCCTGCTTTCGACTTTACCTCATTATACAGTCCATTTTCCTCAACATTTCCCCTTCTGGTGATGCCTCAGGGAAAAGTACTACCTGAAGAGGCAGGCCGACTGGAACTGAATTTCAGTAACTTTAAGAACCCGTTTTTCCACTGATGGCATTTTAAAACATATTTGTTTATACTATATGAGTATTGATTTTAATGATTTTATCGATTTATATGGAAAAGACATGTGCTCACACATTGCTTGTTTTTTTAATGAATTCACGCCAAACAAGGCGATAATCCCACTAATACACAATCGGCTAATTGTAATGAAAGAAAATGAAAAGACTTTAGAAGAAAACAGAAACCTTATCCTAAACAGGAAACAAGGGATCATCCTAAAATATAACTTATAATTTATTAATTAATACTGAAATTTGGTTGAGAACTAACATTTGCAACTATGTCCGTGTACTAAAAAGTTAATGTTTTAATCTACATTACCATGTTTAGATGGTTGTGAGTTCAGTTACTGGGTTGAGTAATGTGGAAAAATTGTATACTGTTCTTCAGTGAAAGAAACAGAGAAGCGACACAAAGGTGAATAAGACTGGTGAATATTAACTGATATGAAATATTCCCTAAGTATGGAAAGTGGAATGAAAACAATTTTACCACATTTATTGATTAAAGGGTTTGACTTAAACTAGCCAGATGCTCACAGAGACACCTGAAGAAAACCGGGGGGTGCAAATGTTATGAGTACAATATGCAAAATGAGCATTCTGTTAAAGTACATGGGGCTGCAAAAGTAGGTATACAGTAAGTATTATACCAGTATTACCAATATTATAATAATGCTTCTAGGATTCATTTAATACTAGGATTCATTTAATTCATTAAAATTATTTTTAATATTTTAATTTTCATAATTTTTATTATAATACATTTATTATTTTTTAATAATTAAAAATAATAATAAACGTTTTTCAGGTAAGGCGGAGTGAGTGAAAGACGGGGACAAAACGTTTGAACATTTGAGGGATTGATATGTTTATTATCGATTGATATGTTCGTATAGTCAATACAATACCTTTTGTGCACACATTTTGTTTTTCATTACTATAAATGAATAGCAGCTCGGATTAAGGAATCGGGGAGTCGAGTTCGAATTCCAGTCGAATCCATTACATTCACTTACCTGTTAATACCCTTGGTAAAGGTATGAATCCTCTTCTGCTCCCTCCAGCTATGGATAAATAGCAGAACAGACCGGGTTCTATAGCCTTGGATGGCAACTGGCACATAACTGACTGTGAAGTTCGAATTCCAGTCGAATCCATTACATTCACTTACCTGTTAATACCCTTGGTAAAGATATGAATCCTCTTCTGCTCCCTCCAGCTATGGGTAAATAGCAGGCCAGACCAGGTTCTATAGCCTTGGATGGCAACTGACATATTACTGACTGATACTTATTTTTGCATCCCCCTGCATGTAATAATAGCTGTGTCAATAAACTAATACTTCGGTTTAATTCCTTTCAGAGTCGGGTGCACGCGCGTGTGATCTGGGAATAAAAATAATAAATGTTTTTCAGGTAAGGATTAGTGTGTGAATGATGAGGACAAAAAGTTTGAACATTTGAGGAATTGATAAGTTTATTATTGATTGATATGTTCGTATAGTCAATACAATACCTTTTGTGCGCACGTTTGTTTTTTGTTACAATAAATGAATAGCAGCTCGGATTAAGGAATCGGAGAGCCGTTCGATTTTACAGTCGAATAATTACGTGCTAATACCCTTGGGAAAGGTATGGATCCTCTTCTTCTCCAAATACTGCGGGAAACAATTTGCCTCGTCAGTCATGTATCGAAAGATACATGATCGCATAAGCGTGTATCACGCATGGCACATAACTAACTGATACATATTTTTGCATCCCCCTGTATGTAATAATAGCTGTGTCAATAAACTAATACTTCGGTTGTTCCTTTCAGAGTCGGGTTCACGTGCGTGCGATCTGGGAATGGAAATAAACTGCGAGGAAGATTGCCCTCAACTTTTGCATGTGATGTAAAAATTAGTATTGTTAAAAAAAAAAAAAAAGAAATCATGACTTTTATCCCAAATCGACATCCTCGGATAATATGCATTCGCACAGCCACACTTTTTCTGCCGAAAAAGTTATTGGCGCGAGCAATTCACATTTTCTTTTCTTCATCTTTCTGAGTTGGGTTTTTTTTTGCGGGGGGGTGAGAGGTTCGCTGGTCGTTTTCATCGGGCCGAGAACTTTTCTGTACCTCTTCGCTTTTTCCTTTTTATCTTTTTTTTTTTTTTTTTTTGTTTGATGGGGGAGATTTTCTGCCCATCATCAAAGATATATTGACAAGTATTAAGCCGATCCTCCTCTGACATATGGCGACAATGTCATTTGCTAAGCTTGGCTTATTTTGATACAAGGTCAAATAGTGGCAGATTCAGTGAGGTTAGAACGCACTAGCAACATTCTTGCTCAATCTCAGATAATATATATACTAGTTGACTTACTCACGGGTAAAACATAGATATCCTATACTAACATGGTTCATATCTAAGATAGATAGGTATATAGAGAGAGAGGGGAAACAGATATAGATGGATAAATATAAGCAGATGAAGATAGATAGATAGATAGATAGATAGATAGATAGATAGATAGATAGATAGATAGGGGGAGGGAGAAAGAGAAAGGAATATATATCGATAGATAAGTAGACGGGTGTAGAGATGGGATAGGAGGTAGAGAGAGATAGAAAGAAAGAAATATAGGCAAATAAATATAAGCAAACAGATAGACAGAGTGAGTGTGTGTTCAATAGAGAGAGAAAAGAACAGATATAAACAGATAAATATAAGCAGGCGGATATAGATAGATTGATAGAGAGAGAGGGGGTAGTGAGAGAGAAAGGAACATATAGACTGATAAATATAAGCAGAATGGGATAGATAGATAGAGAGAGAGATAATTATAAGCAGACTGCGATAGATAGATAGATAGATAGATAGATAGATAGATAGATAGATAGATAGATAGATAGATAGATATAACCGAACATAGAGAGAGAGTGAAAGGGATAAATATGGATAGATACTTAGAGAGAGAGGGGGGCATTTAGATATAAGCAAACGGATAGAGAAAAAAGAGAGAGTGAGAGAGAGAAAGGAATAAAGATAGATAGATAGATAGATAGATAGATAGATAGATAGATAGATAGATAGATAGATAGATAGATATAACCGAACATAGAGAGAGAGTGAAAGGGATAAATATGGATAGATACTTAGAGAGAGGGGGGCACTTAGATATAAGCAAACGGATAGGGAAAAAAGAGAGAGTGAGAGAGAGAAAGGAATAAAGATAGATAGATAGATAGATAGATAGATAGATAGATAGATAGATAGATAGATAGATAGATAGATAGATATTTGCAAACGGAGAAAGAAAGATAGAAGGAAAAGAAACAGACAGAAATTGAGTATGTTTATATTGCAAATTCTCGCTTTTATTCGTATAACCTCAATGAAAAAGCATTTAAAATGTAGAAATACTTTCCCTTGTATTTTAAGAGACGTTTATAACTTGCATAATAGCAGTCCACAGTTATATTGTCAAAAGTAGTTCGGGTGCTATATTCCAACTTTCCCTCACTAAATTGCGAATAACCTTTACTCAGTAGGAAACAGCACGGGAATTGAATTTCCATTACTGATAACCTCGCTGGGCGTTTCCGGAAAATTAACAACCAAATTGGGAGTCTAACGAAAGGCTCCCGCCTAATGTTTTTTGTCAGTAATATTATTTGAGGCCACGGGAACAGTTTTCAACGCTTGATAAGTGCTGGCAGTCAATAGTGTGTATGATTGACTGTGGATGTCGACTAAGCAAAGGTTATTCAGTGCTTAAACGAAGATCCTTTTGCGTTTTACAATCTGGTCTCCATCAATCAGGTAATGCTAATTTTCTTTCTTAACTTTCTTTTTCATATATTTTTTCTTTTCATTTATTTATATATTTTGCAAGATTTTTCATTGACATTTTTAGTTCATGTTCAATTTTTGGATGTGCATGCAGTGTAGTGGTTACCGGCGCGAAAAGTGAAATTGACAAACACAGTTCAAATTCCAGCCAAGGTCGCTGCGTTCGCAGATACCCTAGGACGGGCGCGAATTTCTTTTCTTCTGTCTTTCCCAAGTTAGGTATTAATAACTGAGCTCTCAGCAGTATTTTCCCCTTTCTTTTCTATCCTGGGTAATAATATGAGGTTTCTGGGGCTTCAACGAGATGCCTGTCGGCTTAGGAGCACATCAGGTAAAAGCAGCGGTTCCCCTCTCTTGAAATACGTGTTCCAATTCCATTTTGGTTCGTTTTACTCACTGACGCGCAAATACCCTTGGAAAAAGTTTTTAGCCACCTTTTCTCCCACGTGATATGGGTTAATTAGTAAGTCTTTGTATCACTAAACCATCATTATCTCAAAAAATAATTTGTTACAATCTAAAAGTTTTTCTGTCTTTAAATAACCTGCAGGTATGTGCACAAAACTGGCCAGGTTCTCAGCTGAGTAGCGATCTTACGACCACACTCAGTCATGAGGCTGGTGATTCTGCTGCTGCTGCTGCTGCTGCTGATGATGATGATGATGATGATGATGATGATGATGATGATGATGATGATGACGATTTATTAAATAGGGGCAAACTGAGAGAAATGATGAGTAAGGAATCAGTATGCAAAGTCCTGTTTTTTTTTTTCATGGGCTGTCAACCTCAATGCCAGGTCCGCTACTATTTAAACTACGAAGAAAACCCAAGTATCGAAATTTTAAAATGTCATACAGGTCCTAGTCGTTCGGCGCCTCTCCTTAAGTCAGCCAGCTCGTTTACCACATCATTATGACTGTATCGTCAGTTCAAAGAAACGAACACAGTTGCCGGACTGCAAGCTGATGTCAACCCTCCTGTCTGCCAGTGAAATTTGAAAAAAAATGTTTGTCACAGCTGAAAAAATGTTTTGAGGCAGTCGAGAAAGGATCAGAATAACATAGACAGAACATGCGCCAAATGATGAAATTCTAAGGAGAATAGAACTACAAAGAAAACTGTTGATAAGAATAACAAATATACAGATAAATTTATTAACATGTGATAAGGAAAGAATACTTAGAGAATGTGACACTCACAGGACCCATCGAAGCCAAAAAAAAAGCAAAGAGTAACCTGTTTTTTATACTAATGTTCATTCATTACAAGGCACAAGAACCACTCACGGTAGAGGATCACTGGTATGTATGAGCATAAGAAAGGGAAAGAAGTGTTGTTCATGGTGTTACGGAAGAAAGTTAACGGATAACCCTAGACTTGAAGAGGCCAAGATTGTAGTTATGGAATCTGTTTCACAAAGTAGCAGTTCTTGACAAGAAGCTGTCCGAGTGGGACTTACTTCTTACTAAAAAAATACAAAAGGAATGTTGATGATTCATTCTTGTGTACGTAGCAAGGTGGGTCCAAGTTGCAAAGGGCAGGGCTGGTGGAACCAAGTAACGTAACTCTTCAGAACACGCGCCATGGAAATAATGATATTGTAGCGAGAGACTTGTGACATTTGGTATATGAAAAACAAGTACCACATAGCGAAAGTGGGGATTGGAAAAGAGAACGTATTGCTGGAAGCAATAAATACTACGCTTTTAGGTTAATTTGCAGTGTAACACCCGCGCTCAGTTCGCACTAAAAATTTCCCAAATACATTTATGTGTAGTTGTACAGGCTCCATTCGAATCTGGCTTCATAAATTTGATAAAATCTACCATTTTGGAGTTATCGACAGTGAAATTTGGGATTCAATCGCGTCGTTGGTGGCAGCCATTACTCGTTTTGTTTGCATACATTCGCTGCGGAAAGCTAAACGCGGAACTGATCTTTCTTTCTTTTTTCTTTTTTTTTGTCTCAATTACTACGCATGAGAACTATTTACGTAGACACGGTCAGTTTGCGCAATGATACTTACACTGATAGCTATTCTGCAGCAAATGTATTCAAACAACGCCCGTAATGGCTGCCCGTGACGCGAATGAATCCGAACTTTCACTGTCGATAACTCCAAAACAGATTTTATCAAATTTATCAAGCCAGATCCGAATGGAGCATGTACAATTACACATAAACGTAAGTATTCTGGAAAATTTTCATGCGAACTGAGCGTGGGTGTTACACTGCAAATTAACCCTCTTTTAGTATTTTGAAAGACTAAGTTAAACTTAATAATCGGATCTAGATTTTAGCCGCTAAGTCCTTCGTATGACGATAAACTAAATCCTAAAGCAAGGCTTCTGATTGAGAAATTGGAGGTTTTGAGGAGCGTGGAACTACCTCTTAATTGCTATTTATCTATATTTCTGAGATAAGGTATTGTAATTATTTACATTGTTCGGACTGTTGTCCTCATCTTTATTGCCATATTCATGAATATGGCAAGAAAGATGAGGACAACAGTCCGAATAATGTAAATTATGTAAACTCTTAATTGCTGTTGTTCCCATGTCCACCTGACCTGAGATGATAGTACCTATCAGGGTCTCAACTATGGGCAAATAGTAAACTCCCAAACAAAGACACTATGAAAGTATAAAAATACATTTTATAGTAAAAATATTAGCAATACATTTTTATATAAAAATATTACCAGCAAGACATTTTTATATAAAAATATTACCAGCAAGACATTTTTATATAAAAAAAATTACTAGCAATACATATTTATAGTTAAATGGCAAAAAATGACCAACAATATATATTATCTGTAGTTGAAGGCATACAATTGTTTTCAGAATATTTAGATTTCGGCATAGAGGTGTTGATATGTCAGAGAACAAAATCAATCAACCAAACAACCAACATGAAAGAACTCTTTCATAACATTAATCTATATAATATCCTATAATGTTCTACTCCAATAGCTTCATGTCTCACACTTCCCATCTGTGGAACTCCCTTCCGCTTACTTGCTTCCCTGATAGCTATAATCTCCAAATATTCAAATGCAATGTCAACTGACATCTCCATATGCCTTGATATATTCCCCGTCCTTCTCTTCATCCTTTCCTCTATTACGTTTGCTCCCATGCTCTGTAACCCCTTGCGTGCTAGTGGCACTCCTGCCTTGCTTGG
The DNA here is from genome assembly GCA_964036315.1 of Acanthosepion esculentum. NCBI lineage: Eukaryota > Metazoa > Mollusca > Cephalopoda > Sepiida > Sepiidae > Acanthosepion > Acanthosepion esculentum. The sequence goes on from OZ038485.1 coordinate 86,521,309, forward strand.
GGTGAAAAGCTTAAAAAATGAAACTGTATTCCAAAATGTAACTTCAACAAAACTACAACATAAAACACACACATCACCGCCTTTATTAATCATGCCAACACAAAAATGTATATACACAAAAGCTGAGTATCATCTACCATGTATTCAATTGTGAAAGCAGAATAACATATATTATTTTTACTGCTTCAAACCTCGCAAGGAAATTAAATTTCAGCATTAAATGACCCATATGGAGTTGTTATGTCGTTAAACAAAAAAAAATAAATAAAATCAAATTCAGCCGCTGTAAAAGTAGTTTGTTTTTTTTTTTTTTAGTTTTTTTTTTTTTTTATAAAGTATATTTGGTAAACGGAATCCAAATGATTCTGATGAACAAAACAAATTTGGGGCATATCAGTTTCTATTGGGTCCCACTTTTACGTGGGTTGCTAACCTTCCACACCACATCAGACAGAAGGTTAGGAAGGAAACACCCACCAATACGGGAAAGAGCGATAACAGCTACTGGACTTGAGAAATCTGTTTTCCTAAAAAAAAGTTATGTGCTTTAAGAGAAATATTTTATAAATTTTCATTCACCTTGAATGTCACAATTAATTATAAAAATACACCAAATCAAACATTAAAAACATGCATACTGACATAGTTTTCAAAAGCTTTCTTTTTTTATGATGATCCCCAATGCCAATTAACGCTAAAACCCTAATAAAACATTAGTTAAACTCATTACTAGAATGTAAAAGCTAATATCAATCGATAATGTCCTTCTAGTTTCTCTTCCTACTTTTTTTTTTAAGCTTATCACCCCAAGCAAGGCTGGAAGCCACTAGCACGCAAGGGGTTACAGAAAATGTGGAGGAAGAGCAGATAGGAGTGGTAAAGGAGAGGATTGTGCAATGTTACTTGTGATGACAAAAGAATCTTATTTCTTAAAACCAAAACCACATCACTTGATGACTAACAACAGCAGTAACAACTAAAATGGATAGAACTTGTAATACAATGCGAAAATAATAACATAATCAAGATGTTGACATTCCACACCACTTCAAATAAAAGGTTAGGAAGGAAACGCCCATCAATACGGGAAACAGCGATAACAGCTACTGGACTTGAGAAATTTTTTTACCTAAAAAAATGTTTGACGAGAAAGATTTTATAAATTTCAACCGAAAACAGTGGAAACTGGTCTGTCAGTGAATGCCAAATGTTTCCTTATAGGGAAACGGCTGATATTACCATTACCATTTCTAGAGAAAGATCTGTTAATGGATTTGCGGAAAGCTTATGAGACACTTGAATGAAGAATGAAGTCGGCAGTAAAAGGATAAACTCTTTTGCTTGTTATGAAGCATGAGTCACTGGAGAATAGGAAGTCAAGTGTTGGCCATTTTGTTTGAGCATCTGACTTGGCTGGAAGCAAAAATTATGACGTTATTTATTTATTCAACCGACCTGAAGTTTTAATTACTTTAAATAAATTCTTTGTTTTTATTTCAAGGAAATAAATATAATCCGCGTGCAATATGAAGCAATATGTTTAACAATTGGGAAAACAGGGGAAGATAATGTAAACAGAACAAATACTAAGTAATGGAAATGTTTTTTAAAATCTAAAATAAATAAATTTGTTTTGGTCATGAGTCAAAATATCCATAGAGTAATTATAAACTGTATTTTTTTTTATTAATTTGCGTTTATAATTGCGTTTAGCAACGAAAAGCCGCAACAAACAAACAAAAAAACGCATGTCCCCTGGGAGCGGCTGACGAGATATCTCGTGAAAAATGTCTTCTTCTTCTTCTTCTTCTTCTTCTAAATCAAGTCTCTACTTCATCCGAAGAGACTCGAGGCAACAGAAATGTGGTTCCGTAGAGTGATGCTGAGAATACATTTGGCTGAACATATGAACAACGTCGAAGTTTTCTAAAAAATGGCACCATAAATGATACTTATGCGTCGGGAAGTGACGGCCGAAATCTCTAGTACACTTCGAGAGCATGTTGTGGACCCGATAGCGGTGCAGATCTAGCTTACGAAAATAAGGCCTTGTGCCAAACACTACACACACTACTACCGAATCCACAAACAAAGTAAGAATAAATAAGCAGGAAGAATGACGAAGATAAGCCTGGTCAAGAGAACAAATATAAAATTTTATTAGAGTTTAACAAGTAATTTGTCTTCAGAGAAGACCTTCAGTAAATGTACTGGAAATATAGTTGAAAAAGAGGCCAAGTAGATTGTCTTCAGTAAGGTTACTGGAAATGGTGTAGAGAATGAAATTTAATTGTCTTGAGTGAAGACCTTCAGTAAGATACTGGAAATATGGTAGTTGACAAAATGGTAGATAAAGTTCCGTGCCAAAATTTAAATCCAAGATGGCTATGGCGGGAAAAAGTTCTTCAGGAATAAGGTCAGAAAGTCAGTTGTAATGCATGATAAACATACGGCAAGGAAAAAATACTCACTGCGAGAGTTTATAATTGTGAGTGTATGTAATTCTTTTTTAGGTAACAGGTTCAGAAAGTACAGAGTTCGAAGAATGTGAAAAATGCTTTGTTCATCAGGTTGGAAGTTTTCGAAAGTTCCTGGAAGTTGGCGGCTCGATAAAGAATGTTCGCTTGGGGACGAAAAATCTGTCATCGCAAAGTGACGACCGTGTCGTATGTGTTAAGATATAGCGACGAGCCATGAGGTCTAGGCAAGGTTTGCTGATAAAAATATCTCTGTCAGTATATATGGGGTTACCGGCGAGAGACAAGTGAGCCAGCCCGGCCGATGGTCAGACGACCACGGGGCGACTGATTTTGAAAAAGCCAATTTGCCGTGACGTCAGCGCAAAAGCGCGCGAAAAATGATATCTTCCTCACTCGGCTAAGAACTACAGTTTACTACTATGACCGGCCGAACGTGAGAGGAAGGGGTGAAAAGTCGCGCGTGCGTCAAAATGAAGGTGGGGATAACGTGAATCCCACAAGCATATTGAAAGCAAGGGGGACAGAGGAAAGCAATGCACGACCTACCTAACGAATCTGTGTGAATGATTAGCAGAGCAAGAATTAGGAGAGATAGATGCAAACTTAACAAAGAGTTCAAAAGGGCGGTATCTATCAACTGCCCCACACAGTCAGATGTGGCGCAAGGCCTAATTTAATGTGATGTTCCCGAGCCCGTAGGCTCATCCAAAAATTTCCCATAGACCTCGTATAAAACGGGATCGGGTAGGTGTTTCCCGAGACGAGATTCTGCCCTTCGACTTAGCCCCGTCTGGGGATGATCTCTGCTCGGAGTGTTAAATTCTCCAAGCCCCCTTTCCTCATTATGTGCGCTAGAAATTTCAATTTCATCTCTCTGATTCTTAGTATAGTTATATAGCGATTGCTAGAATAACTTAAGATAAATTCCTTTGACTTGGGTCTTCTTGTATGCACCATATCTCTTCAGGATGGAGATGATCAGAGCCACCCACGACTTCTTATCTTTTTCAGCTCTTAGCAATGTTTTTCATTTTACTTACCATCCCACGCCCGAGTCTCTCAGATATTAACACAAACGCGTTAGACAGGTTACTCATTGCCTTCTTTTGTCCCGCTTGACTTCAATGTTCTATGAGTGTCAAATTTTCCAAACCCTCTTTCCACATTATGTGTCCCAGCAATTTTAGCTGTCTCTTTCTGGTTCTAAGTATAAGTGACTTTATGCTTACAATGTTCCCTCCGTGTTATTCTCATCATCCTTCTGTGGAACCAAACTTTTACTACCTTTCGGCTCCTCTTCATCATTTTTTTAAAATCATTTCACCCCAAACAAAGCCATAAAGCCACTAGGACGCAGGAGGTTACTGAGTCGAGAGAATATGTGTAAAACTACAATTAAGGAGAGTGGACAGTAACAGAATATGAATTTAAAAAAGACAGAAGATAATGATTTACATTGCATTTAAATTTTTGAAGATCAAAATTGACTGAGAAACAAGATGCTGGAAGAGATTTCCACAAGCGATAAGTGCGATAGAAGAAACTGTTAGCATAGAACTTACGGTCACATCTAACCATTTCAATTGTAAAATGATGCTATTTTGCCACTAATCTATTACTGTGCTTAAATTCATAAAATCTACGTACCATAGAGGAAAGTTCATCAGAACAATTACTCCGTCCTTGGTATGAAAATAAACTACATCCGCGTCCAGGGTAAGACAATAAACTACGTCCAACGGCAAGGCCTCTGATCAGAAGGTTTTGAAGAGAGTGGAACCACGTCTTAATTGCTGGTGTTCCCAGATCCACCCTGACCCGGGGTGGTAGCACCTGTTAGGGTCTCTGCTATGGGCAAATAGTTAACCCCCAAACTGAGGTAAAAAGCCTTATGAAAGTGTAAAAATAGGTTTTAATACCAGAAATAATTTGTTAAAAATTATTACCAGAGATAAATTTTTGAAGGAAAAAAAAATATTACCAGCAATATATTTTTTTTTTAAATATTACCAGCACTGCATTTTTTTTAAATATTACCAGGTATACATTTTTGAGGAAAAAAAATATTACCAGAAATAGATTTTTGACAAAAGAAAATATTACCAGCAATAAAAATTTTGTCGGCATTAAATAACCCATTGAGTTTGATATGCCGTAAAACAAACCAAACCAAACCGGAACAATTACCATGAATGTATTTATAAAAAAAAGACACAAGGAAGCTACATTACGGTCGTGGAAAAGTGAGTGAAGCTAAGATGTCAGGACCAAAAACATTTTAGATTCTTCTGTGAGGAGATTTTCAAGCATTCACTGCCGCAAAGGTGGATTGTTATTACATAGTAGTTCAGTAGTCTTTTCTTTCTTTTTTCTTACCAAATTTTCCGGTTTTCTTATACTCTGCTTAGTTTTTGAAAGGCATATTGCGCTATTCCAACGTAACTTCTACTTTCGGTATCACATTTTCCATACTCTGTTAAAACAGTTTCTAGATATTTAAACTTCTTTGATTCTGACATCTCCAAATTCGTTGTTCGTATCTTGAACTGTTTCTCCTGTTGACAACTATACATTCTGTCCTCTTACAGTTGATGATTAGTCCAAAGAGCTCGAAACCGGAAGTTTCCTGGAACCGCCAGTTGAGTTGACAGGTCTTTCTTTCTTTCTTTCTTTCTTTCTTTCTATTTTTACAGTAAGTTTCAGCCTGTACAAAACCCGGGACCACTCTTCGTAGAAGTTTACATTAAGAGGCAGTTTATCCGGATAGGAGGGGAAGATAACTGTTAACCCTAGTCTTGAACGGGTTGGCATTGTAGTGAAAGGGGAAACATTCTCTTGGGAGTCGGTTCCACCGAGCAATGGTTCGCGGGTATAAACTGTTCAAGTGGAACTTATTTCTCACCGATGGAATACGCAGAGAATGTGTATCGTTTGCTACAACGTAAGTGGCATGGCAGGTCTTAGCCGTGAAGGTTAGAACTGCCATAACCAACTGGATCAGACTAATTTTCTTTTTTTACTTTCCCATTTTCTATTTTGTTTTGTTTTTTTGTTTTGTTTTTTTTATTTTTCTTCTTTCTTTCTTTTTTACCACAACATATCGGTCGCTGTAAAATTGTCGTAGTAAAATAGCAAATACAAGGTAATTAATCCAAACAAACTTAAATACAATGTTTATTTTAATAATCCTAAAATCTCTTCGTTATTACAATGACGGCTATTCAGTTTGAATTTTCTTCAAGAGTCATAATAAATGTCTGCACGTCTGGTGAACAACCCCCTCTGTTTTTTACATATATTTGTAATTCGTTTTATTCTATTTAATTTATTTTGCTTGTCAGGGTTGTTGGTGGTGTTGATGCTATTAAAATCCACCAAATATTTCAAACAAAACCATTCACACGTCAAAACAATAAAAGTCTATTCACTATGCCGTGCTAGAGAATTTTTCTCGTCAGAATCTATCTTATACATTTATAAGTCTACTACTCATCCATGGATTGAATATTGCTGTGGTTTGGTGCTTCTGTGATCTAAGTGGATAACTGATAAAATCCAAAGGAGAATCTGCATTGTCACTGAACCTGACCTGGCATCTCGGTTTCAGTCACTTCCACACCGCCGTAACGTAGCTTCCCTGTACCTTTGCTATAAATACTTCCATGGTAATTGTTCTTATGTACTTTCATCTTTGTGTGTGCTTGGGATGAATGAATGATTTATAATATTATAGTCCCGCATTGATTTCGGCCAGTGAACTGGTATTTCTGCCACATTTAGTGATTGTGGGGGGTTTTATTTACTAATAATATTTTCTTTAGTTTCTTGTAAATATTTTGTATTCATTTTGTAAATACTCATTGGGGTTAATTTTTTAGAACTGTTATTTTATTCCCCTCCCCCCACAGACATTGAATTGTAAATATGGGGACTAGTTAGTATTTTCATAGAGACTGTGAGGTATTATGGTGGTTGTAGTAAGAACGGTACGTATGAATGTGGTGTTTTGGTGTAAGGAATATTGTTCGTACGATTGGGTCAGTGTTTGCGGCTAGCTAAGTTATAGTTAAGACAGAAGAAGCCTTGTACCACATTTCTGTAAATTATACAGAATAAATATCACTTTCATCTTTGGTACCTAAACTTTACGAATTTAGGCGTGCTACTGGGTTAGCGGCAAGGTCTCATCATCTTACTGTTGAAATAGCTAGATGTAACCATAAGTTCTATGCTAACAGTTTCTTCTGTCACATTTTTCGCTTGTGGAACTCTCTTCTGGTTTCTGGCTTTCCTGTTAACTTTAATCTTAATAAAAATTAAATGCAATATCAGTCATTATCGTCTGTCTTCTTAATTGTTGTTCTTTTATTGTTCTCTTTTCTTAATAGTTTTTTTCTCATATTCTCTTACACTAAGTAACACCTTATGTCTTAGTGACTTTATTCCCTTGCTTGGAGTGAAATGATTATGATGACTGTAAGGATCGGTTTTAACAAATTTAGTATAGGAGATAAGGAAATTAATCACACGATAGTTTCCCTTCATAGCACTTTTCTCCAACATCCTAAGATGCTACAAAACAATAATTTTAACTTCGAACTCAAATCATGTTCCTACTTAGCTTCGTTGGGGTTTCATTCTTGTATCCAACATGTTTAGTAATGTTTGAACGAATATGACACATGGAAAAAACCGTTTCTTTGAAGCTAGATTAGATTACGCGTTTGGCATTTTCCAGTAAACTTTAATCTTCAAAAATTTAAATGCAATGCCAGTCGTTATCGTCTGTCTTCTTAGTTCCTGTTCTTTTGTATTTTTCTCATATAATCTCACACTCATTCAACTCTTGTGTCTTAGTGGTTTTATTGCCTTGGTTAGGGTAAAAAGTTTTTTTTTTAAATTCCCCTTTTTTTTTCATAATGAACCAAAAGTGTTCAGTTTCTTTCCGTTCGAAGTTCGATAAAAGCGATTTTAGTGTCAACCCCACTATAAAAGCGAACATGCATTTTTCAGCTGGTAAACGCAAAGTGCACGTGAAAAGCATGCACAATATCCGAAGGACTTACGCATTCAGAAAATAAAAGACAGGATTAGCCTATTTTTATTTTGGTTATTTACTTTAGCAAGTGCAATGCAAAAAGGGGGAAAAATCAGTCACAATGCGCTCTAAGTATTTCATAAAAGTGTAGGGATATAAAAGCTATTATCTCCCTTTGGTCGAGATAAGTTAAGTGGGTCACGTGACGACCGCTTAGTGACGTCACTTCATACAGTTTTGTTTACAGGTAGAAAACGAAGCAGGTTAAATCTGCCTCCCCCAGTATGTCGCCATTCACCTTTGAAAAATATCATCCCCAGATATAGAAAGAAACTCCGGCTCGCAGTACTCATCTTGGGAAAACCTAACACTCGCCGTTTCCCGTTCGAGGACTATATGCTCGCTTAGGACATAGTAGATGTATACGGTTCATTTGAATCTGGAGTCCTAAACATGGCTTCTTCAGAAACACAGAAGAATCTCCATATTATACGTAAGACCCTATCTTTTCGTTCTCTTTTCACTCTACTTTCCGTGTAGATATATGAGATATATTTTTCTCTGAGTGTATATATAGTTTTGTGTATGTCTTAGTGGTATAAAACTCTCTCTGAGAACAAAATGTGTTTGTCATTCCTTTACCTTTCAGCCATTCTGTTCTGTCCGCGAAATACGCTGTTATTATATTATGGATATAATAATACCCATAACGGGGGAAACTTAAATAGGAGAATAAACCTTTCTTCCAAGCTTCCCCATTAAAAGCAAAAAATAATTTCAATATTAATCTCGAATAAAAAAAACAAAGAAACGATAGTGGACATTCAAATAGTAATATTCGTGGAAAATTGCC
>OZ038485.1:86534679-86557179 GCA_964036315.1 Acanthosepion esculentum
TATTGTTGGTGTTATGGACACTTTTGTTTCTGATCATATCTATCTATCTATCTATCTATCTATATCTCTCTATCTATCTATCTCTCTCTCTCTCTCTATATATATATATATATATATATATATATATATATATATATATATATATATATATATATATATATATAAAGACATTTTATATTATGTTTAACGTTCTTTTTATAGATACAAGTATTTAAGCAAATGCTCTGTTTTATAATAAACAGTATTAAATAACATTTACCGGCTTGAATGTCCGAGAAATTTTCATAGAAAATTTTCGCTCTCCGACTATTGTCGGACTATGTCCAATTCTAAAATATATATATATATATATATATATATATGTATGTGTGTGTGTGTGTGTGTGTTTATGTATGTGTGTGTGTGTGTGTGTAATACTTCAAACGTTATTTTTACTAGATACCCTTATTTGAGTAGACGCTCGGTTTATTAAAACAGTGTTTATTTTATCTTATATCATGCTGAATAGAAATAATAAAGAACTTCAGTTAGAGGTTTACAGAAAATCTATCAACTAAAATGACCTATTCATTTTTTTATTCCCACTACTGCAACAAGAAGAAATCTGGAATAATTATAGGATTCTATTTAAGAGCACTAAGAATTTGAGAACTCTTCCACGACGAAAGAGAACAACCGGCAATACATGGAGATATCGGCGGACCCGAAATATTAACATCTGAAGTGTAATCTTCACCAGCCAAGTTGAAAAGAAACAAAGCAACAGGGCCAGACGGAATTGTAATAGAGATGCTAGCAGCCTTAGATGACTTCGGCATAGACAAGATAACAGTAATAATAAATAAAATCTACAACAGGTGGGATATACCGGAAAACCTAAGTAGATCTATTTTCGTAGCAGTGACTAAGACGCCAAATGTAAACGAACGCGAACGTCATCGGGCAATCAGTTTAATGAGCCACATAACAAAACTCATCATCCGAATTCTGATGAATAGAGGACGCAGCAGAATCAGACCGGAAATAGAACAGGAATGGTGCTGGTTCGTCAATGACACCGGAACGAGGAACGCGATATTTATGCTCCAAATGCTATTAGAAAGCGCAATGCAAATACAGAAGGACGTGTACTTGTGTTTTATAGATTACGCAAAGACTTTCGATAAAGTACACCACAGAGATCTGTTGGAACTGCTCAGCAACCTTGATATATTTTGGGAAGGATATCAGCATAATGAAGAGTCAATGCCGGCAGTAAACAGCCTGCAATATGGATAGGAAATGAGTTCAGCAGATATACAAAAATAGAAAGTGGTGTAAGACAAGGATGTGTTTTCTCACCGCACTTATTCAACATATACACCGAGGTGATTCTGAGAAAATTTAGAGATCCTACCAGGATTCATTATTCGCGACCAGAATCTTAAGAACATAAAATACGCAGACGACACAGTGTTAATAGCAGACACAGAAAGGAAGCTACAAAAACTCCTACAGAAGGTCACTACTGGAAAGCGAGAAGAAAGGATTAAACATCAACTGCTAGAAGACAGACTATATGGTTGTTGGCAAATGGGGGAGTCCAAATTGCCAAATGCAAATCGGAGATCCCAAAATTAACCAATCACAAAAATTTAAATATCTATGAAGTGTTTTGACAGAGGACAAAAAAAGTGTGACACTGAAATCCGAAGGTGTATTGAGATAACAAAAGATGCCTTCCAAAAGCTAAGCAGAGTACTAGAGAAATAGAAAAACTTCGCTAGAAAAAAGGAAAAGAGTATTAAACTGTTACGTGATATCTGTCCTCCTGTATGGCAGTGAGTTCTGGACAATCTACTCAAAGTTGAAGAATAAACTTGAAGCAACAGAAATTCGGAGAATACCATGGACCGAACATGTGAGTAACGACGAAGTTTCAGAGAAAATGAAAACACAAAGGAGTGTTATACTTAACATTTCTGCGGTTGACCGACTGCCAACAAAAGGCTTTTGGACACGGTCTGTCCTGCTATTCAAACCATAGATTGGAGGGAGAAGAAATGGATTCATAACTTTCCCAAGAGTATTTGCGCGTAAGTGGAATTGAAACTCGGCTCAACGATTTCACCTTCTGAGCCTTAATCTATGACACTACAACGCACAACTGAAACAATAAAGGATTCATTTCGAAACTTCCTGAAGGTTTCCCAAATCGATTGACACCTGAAAAAAGCCGGGGGGAGGGGACGTAACGGTCGTAAAGGTGTTATAAAAACAACAAAGATGAGGACATAAAACTGACTCTAAATAAATGATAACGTTTCATCTCTGAAATTTAGATAGAAATTATCGAAGAATTTATCGATTTGAAACCGGAATCATTTATTTATGACGGCACACCGAATTTATTTGAAAGCCGTCGTAAGGTCATAGAAAGCCGAAATTGGGTAAATGTGGATGCTATGAATTTGCATAAAGAAAAACTTAAGTGAAAAGAAAAAATATGCTGTGAATTTATGCATCAACCTACAACATATCGAAAATCGGCCAAGGCTTGGTTCGCTTGAACATTCTCATGAAAATTAGAAAGTCATGACTCAGACAAACTGAATTAATTTCTAGGTGCGTGTTAACATTTGTTCACTGCGATTTTTTTTGTTTTCGTTTTGTCTTTTGGGGGTTTTTTTCAGGTTTTGTTTTATGTTTTTGTTTTTTCGTGGGTGGGGTGCTCGGGTTTTTTTCCTCTTTTGAGGGGGTTCTTGTTTTCTGTTAATTTTTCAGTTTTTATTTTATTTTTTGTTTTTGTTTGTTTGAGGTGTGTCGTGTTTTTTGTTTTTCAGTTTTTGATCCATTTTTTTTTTGTTTTTTGGGGTGTCTTGTTTTTTGTTGTTGTTGTTGTTTTTGTTTGTTTTTGTTTTTTTGCAGTACAAAAAAATTAAATCGACAGCGACATCCATTTAGGCTACGGATTCTGGCTTCTCACCCCGTAGTTAGGCTACGGATTTTGGCTTCTCACATCGTAATTCTTTGCAACCGACAAAAATTTCCAGATAAAAAACAATATGAAATATATGAAAAGGAAACTACTTAATATATTTGTAATTGGGGCTAAAATAAAATCAATAAAATAAGATAAAGTAAAACTATGTCTAATCATGAGAGCTTTCCTAGCCTAAGTCGTCGTTACTGGGAGATAAACTCATGAGTTCGATTTTCGTTCGGAACTTCAACTCACTTTAATTTAACGACACCAGCCAAGATGAACAGAAAAAAAGCAGCAGGTCCAGATGGAATTGTAATAGAGAAGCTTTCAGGTTTAGATTACTGAAATAATAAACGAAATATACGACAGTGGTGACATACCGGAAGACCTTACTAGATCCATCTTCATAGCACTGCCTAAGAAACCAGGTGCAAATGAATGCGAGCTCCATCAAACAATCAGCTTAGTGAGTCACATAACTAAGCTTATCATCCAGATCCTAGTGAATAAAGCGCGTAGTAGAATTAGAACGGAAATAGAACAAGAACAATGTGGTTTCAACACTGGAACAAGAAATGCTATCTTTTATGAGCAGAATAGTATCAAATGCAGAAGAGAAATATTTTTAAAAAAAAACATTATGGTTTTAAGAAAAATTAGGTTTAATTAAAAAAATAGGATATAGATCAGAATACTATCAGATATGTGCAGAATACTATCAGTAGAAATGTAAAAAGGCTTATAACTATGGTCAATAGACTACACGAACGCATTTGATATGGTGCAACACAAAGATCTATTTGAACTACTAGGAAAACTTTATTTGGGACAGATATTAGAATAATCTGAAATGATAGTTTTCGAGTATCGCGCCTTCACTCTTTCATGAATGTCATATCGTTTTTTTTTAAGTATCGTACCTTCACATTGTGATGTCTTTTATTATTATTATTATTATTGTTGTTGTTGTTGTTGTTCTTTATTTCCTTTGATTTCTGGTGTATACTGATTTCTTTCCGGGTCCCAAGGTAAAAAATGGCATCATGATATTTTCAATTGAGCATTAATAAAAACTACGACCACACACATTTTACATAGATAAAGATCTTCTAAATGTGTGAGCTGTACTTGCGAGTACATTTTTTTTTATTTCTTTAAAGTTTGGGCTACTATGTATCCCTTCAATGAGTCTATCAGAACCTTTTCAAATCAAACCGAGATTTCCAGCTACAACTGGATGTGTTGATGTCCCCAGGTGCCACATTTTTGAAATTTCAATTTCAAGATCCTGGTACTTTGATAGTTTTTGAAGATCTTCAAAGATACATTACAATATGCAGGGACTGTCATGTCAATAGGAAGGCACATTCTGTTTTTGTGGTTTTTTGATCATGATATCTGGGCGATTAGCTTTGATTGTTCTGTCGGCGTGTCTGGTAAAGTGCCATAAAATCGTTACAGCACCTATGCCTTTAACCTGGTTTGGGTAGTGTTCATACCAATTTTTTTAAGTTTCCTTTCCATAAAAGTTGCATATTTTCCAATGCATATATCGGCCCACTCTGTCATGCCGGGCTTTATATTCAGCGCGTGCCCTTACCGTGCAGCCTGATGCAAGACGATCAATTGCTTTTGAATATTTATCACAGAATCCGCGTTTCGGGATAACACTATTTTTCAGTATATGTACTTGGTAGTTTCTAGTTAGCAAGCACTGGTCGTGTGCAGCAAGAATAAAACCTTCGGTTTCAGCTTTTAACCCTGCACTACGTAACCACTGATGGTACGGTGTTTGTCTACATCAGCTTGTTTGGTTCGGGCTGGGTATTGTATTGGCTTATCTTGCCATCGTTTCTGCATTTGGTACCATTGCATTTGTTTATTATTATTATTATTATTATTATTATTATTATTAACTTCTTCTGCTTTGATTTTTATTTTCAACCAGAGACCTTGTATTATGGATGTTCTCCATTAATTCCTAGACCTCAAACAACACCGTGCATAGAATATGTGCAGTGTCAAGCAAAGCAGACTTCTGAAGCGATGGGATATGAGGCTTTACTCTGATTTTTTTATATGTAAGACTTTAAGTTCGTTTGTAGAGACGGCAACGCCCCAATGATAACTGAGACAATAGTGATTTGAACATTCCATATTGTGTCATCTTCAACCCGGAGGCCGGTACATTTCTTCTGCTTGAATATATCTTTGACCTTGATGTTATTGTCACCAGAAACAGATGAGGAAGCAATTTTCTTTCACTTTCTTTTGTGAGATCTGGTTTGATGATCTCAAGTAAGCGGTTTGGTTGTATGCTATAATCCCACAAGATCTTGATATGATCACTCTCTGTCAACTTCCCTTGAGTGTGACGGTATCATTTCTTGTCGACTTCAAGTCCATACGTGCTACATAGGTACCAATGCAAATGAGAAGTCACTTTATCATGGCGGCAATTGTATTCAACCTGCGCAAGCATTCCACAAGCGCTAATGATTTGGGTGACATTTTCCACCTTCATTCCACTTTTTCTGAATCCACTTGGGTGTAGATGCTCTTCCGATTAATATTGGTATCCAGGGCTTGGTCCTGCGTGGCTACCAGTAGGCTTTGAGTCTCGTGTTTCAGTTCGCCTTTCGGAAACCAATCCCAGGAATCTTTTTTCTTAATAGCTATATTATTGTTACTATATTTTATTACTATTATTATTATTATCATCATCATCAGTATTATTATTATTATCATCATCATTATTATCATCATCATCATTATTATCATCATTATCATTATTATCATCATCATCAGTATTATCATTAGTAGTAGTAGCAGCAGCAGCAGCAGTGTACTTATGTCGTAAAAAATGACGGTAATTGCTAGAAAGTTTTAATATTGAGATGCAATGAAACAAAACTTTTGAAACAATGCACGGAGATTGAATGAAGCGGAGCTCCAGAATAAACACCTAAACAAGAGACCAATGAAACGTTTAATCAAACCGTTCTCTTTATATTTTTTTAAACGGTCAGTGGTATCTATGATTCATTGATTATTGTCGATATTATATAAATCGCTTTTTGGCCAATACGTTCTCATGTTAATAATTTGATGTGTTCAGTATAACAGTGACTCGAAATGGAAACCCACCTCAAAAGAAAAAAACAATACAAACGACAAAGATGGCGACGACAAAGACCGTCTCAAGTCCAAGTTGAAGCGAGACGATCACTTAGTATCTGTCTATATTTCTGAGATGAGGTATTATGTACACTATTTACATTATTCGGACTATTGTCCTCATCTTTGTCGCCATATTTATTACAACGTTTCGGCCGTTGAACGCTCCGGCCTTCTTCAGGTGGTTGGAATGTCGAACTGACACAGTGGATAAAGGCGTTGGTTAGATCCAGTGACAGGAGCCAAAGAGTTTGAGTTTAATACCCGGTTAAGGCAGTGGAGAACTTGGAGAGGGGAATTAACAGGAGATAACTAATAACTGACATCCATTAAACATGGCACGTGGAACTAGAACAGTCTACCCCAGTGAGCGAAATAAAGGGTTCAGTTCGACATTCCAACCACCTGAAAAAGGCTGGAGCGTACAACGGCCGAAACGTTGTAATAAATATGGCGACAAAGATGAGGACAATAGTCCGAATAATGCAAATAGTGATCACTTGGTAGTCAAAGCTATCTGACTACCTCGCAAGAAAGGCTTGAACAAATAAGACTGCAGTCGAAGAAACGTAGTAGCAATGGAACGGGTTAATTGAATGGTACAGTTTTCCTGGGAACTAATTTTGTCTAAAGATAAATATTTTATTTGTATAGATTATTAAAATGACTAACTGTAAAAACTAGTTATAAATGTACTACCTTAAGCTGATATACTTCTCTTCTTACAATCGAGCATGGCACAAAAGATATAAATAAATAAATAAATACACGACGTTAATTATTATACAGTAGATTAACTGGGAAATATATTAACTCTATGTGTTCTTAATCTAAATTAAATTTTATTGGCGCTGGGTTGTTTGTATTTTATTGTTATTGTATTTCTGTTGTTTTTTTTTTTGCAGTTCATCTGGTACAGTATGTTTGTATAATGTATAAGGATTTGTGGAATTGGGGGGGGGCTTTTGTGTTGGCTAATGATATGTCTTTTAATTTCAGATAAATAGAAAAAATGTAAATGAATTGAAAACAGGAAAATTATTATTAAAGCTACTTTTTCGATTCTTCCGCCATCACAATGAAATCGTAATATCACCGGCTGCTTATTTTATAAAAAAAAAAACGTATATCTCGTTACAACGTATGAGTAGCGTAAATTGTGTTGTCGTTCGTTTTGGCGACGTTTTCTTACGAACCTTTTATTTTGGCAGTTTGAAAGGTTAACATCTTGACGATATCATTGTTTTCGACTTTCGTTACTTGTACTACCCTTGCTGTTTGTACTCTTCAATGGATTTGATTTTGTTATTTAGTAAAGTTCTTTGTTTGTAGCGCCGGTTTCATGAATGGTTATTTTTAAGGCTCAAAACATTCAATTGTTTGAAGCCGATTTTAATCATTGATTTGAGAAATCCGTTGTGTATAGTTAATAGTTTAGACATTACTGGGCTGGCTCGAAAATTGAATAAGGATTTACCTTAAATTCATTAAGCGTACGTACAAATACACGCACACATATTTCTTTCGTTTTTAATCTGGTGAAGACTAGAAAGTGCGAAACGCGTAATTTAATCTAGTTTCAACGAAACGGTTTTCCATTTGTCATATTTCTTTAAATATTACTGGACTTCTTGAAGACGAGATTCAAATTATGATGAAGCTATTTAAGAACATGAATTGAGTTCAAAGTTAAAATTAGTTTTGTAGCAACTTACGGTGTTGGACAAAATTACTACTCGAGCAAACTATATTTATCTCTTATATCGTTATTTCCTAGACTAAATTTGTTAAAATCGATCCTCACATCGATGTATTTGAAGTTATCATAATCATTTCAGACCAAGCAAGGCAATAAAGCAACTAAGATGAAAGGGGGTTACTCGGTGTAAGAGAATATAAGAAAAATTAAGAAGAGAGAACAATAAAAGAAGAGTAATTCGTAAAACAAACGATTACGACTGCCATTTGAATTAAGATCAAAATTAGCTGAGAATCAAGAATCCGAATAAGAGTTCCACAGGTGAAAGTGCGAGAGAAAAACTGTTAGCATAGAACTTACGGTTAATGTCTAAGTTTTTACAGCAACATCTTATCTCGGGAAGATATTTTAATATTAATGACAAGTTATACGAAAGCGACATGAACCCATAATATATTTACACTAATTGTACTTGCTCAGAAACATTTGGCTTTTTACAATACCCACAACTACTGACATATGCTGCAAGTATGCAGAGTGGACCTTAGTTACAATTTCTGGAAGAGAGAGAGTAAATAATCCGGCATTATCAACTGTTTTGCACAATGTCAGTGCAATCAAACCCTCGGTCACGATGACTTGTGTCTTCGTGCAAGCGCAACCGTCGATGGTTTCCAAACAGTTTCGTTTGCTCAATTTTGACCACAAATTGTTGATATGGTTTTCAGGTACTTCCCAAATTTGTGTTATGTTTTTCAGGCTCTTCTCTATTTCGAAATATTGTTTTTAAGCACTTTTCAAATTCGTGGTATGGTTTTAGGCACTTTCCAACTTTCTTGGTATGGTTTTGAGGCAGTTCGCAATTTCGTAGTATGGTTTTTTAGACACTTTCCAAATTTGTGGTATGTTTTTCCGACACTTTCCAACTTTGTGGTTTGTTTTTCGGGCACTTCCCAAATTCTTGGTATGTTTTTCAGGCACTTCCCAATTTCGAAGCATGGTTTTCATGCACTTCTCAAATTTGGGGTATGCTTTTCAGGCACTTTCCAACTTTGTGATGTTTATCGAGCACTTCCCAAATTCTTGGTATGTTTTTCAGACAATTCTAAATTTCGTTGAATGTTTTTCAGTCATTTCCCTAATCTGTGGCATGATTGTAAAGCACTCCCCATCTTCGTAGTATGGTTTTCAGACACTTTCCAAATTCGTGGTATGCTTTTCAGATACTTTCCAACTTTGTGGTATGTTTTTCGGTTACTCCCCAATTTCATAATTTGCTTTTCAGGCACTTCCCAAGCTGGTGGTATGCTTTTCATGCACCCTTCCAACTTTGTGGTATCTTTTTCGAGCACTTCCCAAATTCTTGGTATAGTTTTCAGGCACTTCCCAAATTTGTGGTATGTTTTTCAGGCACTTCCCAATTTTGTAGTATGGTTCGCCGCTATTATCAAAAAATCACATCCTTGACATATCGACCATGGTAAGTTTTGGACCCGTGTCTCATGGTTGGAAAGGTAACGTTCTAACTGATCAATATATATATATATATATATATATATATATATATATATATATATACATATATATATATGCAGGCTGATCTCGAAAACATTCAGGAATGTGAAATTGCCAAAGAGACCATCGTGCTCGCAAACGGTCAAAAGGACGGTTTTTCTTTTGACGCCGCTATTATTTTAACTACATTCACTCTTCGGTAATGTTTATTGTTTAAAAAGAGATGCAATAAAACCTAATCATATGATGAAAGTGAATTTATACTTCTTTTTTCTTGATAATTTACAACAAAAATATTAAACACTATTTATTAGATTGTTAACTTAAGAATAATTTTATATTTACCTTCTAAAAACTAATGCAATTAAAACTAATGCAATGCCATATTTATCATTTACCAATTCATAAAAAAATAAATATGAAAACATTTTTTATTTATAATCATTTACTAAATTATTAAATTATGTGAACCAGCTATAATGAAATCGTTATTATTTACCATTTTATAAAGTTTGAATCGACTGGTAATTAGCCGATGTTTTGCCAACCATTCCAATAAACAATATAATAAATAAAGTGTAAATAAACAATCTAATACATAGTGTTTATTATTTCTGTTGTCATTTGTATGAATTCACTGTCATCATATGTTTAGGTTTTATTACAATTCTAATAATCGCTCTTTAAAACAATAAATATTGCGATGGTTGAAAGTAATTAAAATAATAGTGATGTTAACTGAAAAAAAAACATCTTTTGAACATTCCGTTTTTTGTTTTGTTTTAGGGGGGTTGTATTTTGCGTTAACGAATTTCCAAGTTTGAAGTGAATTGATTGATCAATGTATTTATCTGTCAAGTGACCCACTATTTCCCGTATCTCGCCAATCATTTCACACATCACCAGAAAATAATGAACTACAGGCGAAATTCCTTGAAATCACGCCATTGGAAAAGAAAGAATGGCATTTTCGAATTTCCTGTCTTTGAAAAAACAGTCGCCTGCCTTCCGTTTATATTTACTGATAATATTAGGTGGAAGATAGATAATTAAATTTGACTTTTCGAAATAGATATTTAGAATAAAGGTAAACATTTCGCTAAACGCTGCAGTCGCGGTGAACGGACGTCTTTTTCATCGCTCAAAGAAAGCGGTCGGTTTTTAAAGTAATTAAGGGAAGTGATGAGCATTTTTATTTATTATTCTTATTTATATATAATTGATTAGTTTCTTTTATTTAATATTCAAAGAATAACAACAATAATAATAATAATCACTAGACTACCTATAAACCTGTTGGGTTCCTTTTAAAAGTAGTTCATGATACAAAATGATGAGTTAACAATATTATCAATTTTATTATTAATTACGCATATTTTAATTTGTATTAGGAATACAAGTTATTGCAATAATTATCATTACTCACATTATACAATTTTTTTTCAAGCATTTCACCCCAAGCATGGTGGGAGTGCCACTAGCACGCATGGGATTACAGAGGGTGAAAGTGGTATAAAAGACTGGGTATAGGGGCATTGCGGAAAGGATAAAAGATGAACGGGGTTCAAGACAACAGAAGATGGCGGTTGACGTTGCATTTAAATTTTTGAAGATTCTAGTTATCAGGGAAGCTAGTAAGAAGAAGGGAAATTTGAGTAAAGAAACTGTTGGAGTAGAAGTGGCGGTTACGTTTCACTATTTCAACAGTAAAAGGGTGGGACCTAGATGCCAATCTAGTAGCACGCTTATTACTTCGATCAAGTGCAATAAGAAATTAATATCAGATTGAAATTCCATTCTAAAAATGTAAACTTTTTTATGAATTGTAATTGGAAAAGTTTTCAGAATTTGTGAAAAGTTTCAACATATTAAAATCATTAATATGATATCATTAAAATAAATGTAATAGTCTTAACAATTCATAAAAAAAGTTTACTTTTTTCTAGAATGGAATTTCAACCGGAAATCATACTAAAAACCTTTCCATTCAAGTAATAGTAGCTCCTAGGTGACAATTTATATCAATTTTAGTATTTACCATATTATAATTGTCAAAGGTGAAGGTAATTAAAAAAAAATAGCAATCGTCTGCTGATGAAGATTCATATTTATTGAAATAACATAAAGTATGGATGACTCCTTTTTGTGCACTTAATTTCATTTATTCTAAGTCATCTTTTCAAAATGATAATTATATTTTTTATTAAAGATACATATTTCTTCCTCACATTTATTTCAAAATACGTAATGACGGCAAACCGGCATTTATTTATTCATCATCAAGTCATGTGACAAAATTTTCCAGCCATACAGATTACGTTTTACAATGGCACATACGCATAGACTCTTCATCTATGAAGTACATGCCAAACATCCGAGATATTTGTTTATGAAAAAAGTTCTAATGTAGTGTTGTAAATTGTATAAATATAGGTTCCTCCACTCCGTTTCGATTCCTTGAAATAAAATAAAACTTTACACATGAAAAATCATTCTTAAAGCTTTATTTTATTTGAAAGCTCAATCATTTAGTATTTCCCGTAAACAAAATATTCTAGTGTATTTCAAATAGAATTTATATTGATTAGAATCCCAACCTATTGCTCGCTTTCAGAAATGGTCTAAATTCAACCATTTTTTTGTAAACAAAATTTAATTCTCGGTTTAAAAATCTTCCAAAAATAAAATATATTTTTCTGAAACTTTATTTGAGAAATATTAGCTGATTTAAAGTTTAATTAACCTGATTTGAAAAAATATGTTATTTATTTTAAGTTTAAAATAACAGAGAAATGGATTTTTAAAACAAACTGTAACGTGATTAAGTGCTTTTCAATACCTCGAAAATAACTTGACGAGGTGGTGACATTTTTATTATTGTTCTAAGAAGACCTATTAAAACAATTTAAAAAATGTCGCGTGAACACTTTTTCATATAATTTTTAAGTACTCAGTAATCTTAAAAATGTTGGAAAATGTTCTCCGTAATCTAATTTTAGGAAAGTTGAATTTAAATTTACTCTAGTCATCGCTCTTATTTTCTGATTATATCGTGTATAGCCACCATACTTTTAAACCGGAGCACGTTACGCATACATAAAAAAATAAAATTTTTAAAAATATTGGGTTAAAACGACTTTTAATGAGATTTTCAATTTCTGATTTGTAAATGTAGTTTTCACTTAATAGCAAGATCAACTAACCGCCATAAAGTAATGAAGAATTTTAAACGATTTTTAAAATATTATCAATTATTTAATTAAAATTTTTTAAAAATGAAAACAATTCTTGTAAAAATTAATTATTCATCAAAAAACAATATCTTCTTAAGACAATATTGTCCTTAAGAAATCTTATTTATAAAAGCAATTAAAAGTTTTTCTAATTAAATAATGTCATAGTTTTATTGCATTTTTATTTCAGGGCAGATTTTTGGTGACTGGGTTAACTGTTATACAAAACAAAATTTATAATTTACATTCTCCAAGTAGTCCTGCTTTTAACTAATAAAACAAATTTTGGCCCTAAAAATTGAATTTCTTGAAATTTCATGAAATTAAGTGGGTGGTAACATGTAAAAAAAAATATTTTTTAACCAAGATTTTCTAAAAAAATTTTAAAAGTAATTTCATTCATTTGCGAATATGTCCTGAAAATTTCATTAAAATTCGAGAATTATTTTATTTTTGCAAGAATTTCCAAATCAATATTATTTACCCGGAAAAAAGGCGCAAAAACTAATTATAACGTTGATCGCTAACGTAAACAAAACAAGATTTTTAACCAATATTTCGAAAAACTAGAAAGGATTAAAAAATTCCAAAAAATTATTCAAAAAATACTTTGGTCTTTCCTCTTAATAATAACAAACATTTTGACGATAAAACTTTGTTTGTTTTTTTAATTTGGGGCCTTTTTTCATCATGCTGTGCTGTTTTTTAGTGGAGGAACCTATATAAATATATGTGTTATGCATATGTAAATTTATTTAATAATGTTAATATAATCTATTATGAATATGAATTATTTTTCACACACATAATAGAATATAATTTGCAAGTGTTTGTTTATACACGTGGATTGATATGAGAATGTGTATCGAAAACAAATACTGAATTTCCTATTAAAAATGCCGTAAAAGCAGAAAAACGGTCAGAGCTCAAAAACACTTGTTTAATTTTAATGAAATTTGGTACTGTACTCGGTTTAAGGTACGATATGCTCCTAAATTGGTTGGGGTACTATCCCGGGAACAAATATACATACATACAAGATTAGAATTTTAGTATTTTCAATCAGTTACGTGCCATGAGTGATACACACTTATGCGATTATGTATCTTTCGATACATGACTGACGAGGCAGATTTTTTCCCGCGGTAGGCTGCCATTTCTTTCTGCGGTAGATCAGTTGCTATCCAAGGCTATAGAACCAGGTCTCTCCTGCTATTTACCCATAGCTGGTGGGGGAGAAGATGAGGATTCATACTTTTCCAAAGGGTATTAGCACATGTAATGGATTCGACTGGAATTCGAACTCAGCTCTCCGATTCCTCAATCCGAGCCGCTATCCATTACTCCACCGTGTCAAGAGTTAGTCGATTTGAGGTGCAGATATATGTCTATAGTTCATGCATATTTGCGAAAGATGTTCAATCAGTCATTTATGTGCGATTCATGATACATTCTTAGGCGATCATGTATCTTTCAATACATGACTGACGAAGCAGATTTTTTCCCGCGGTAGGTTGCCATTACTTTTTGCAGTAAACCAGTTGCCATCCAAGAATTCTCTCCTGCTATTTACCCATAGCTAGGGGGAGAGAAGAAGAAGATTCATACCTTTTTCCAAGGGTATTAGCACATAAGGAGAAATAAGCGAAGAATTGTGTTCCTGTCTGTCCTGCTATTTACCCATAGCTAGGGGGAGAGAAGAAGAGGATTCATACCTTTTTCCAAAGGTATTAGCGCGTAAGTGAATGTAATGGATTCGACCAGAATTCGAACTCAGCTCTCCGTTTCCTCAATCCAAGCCGCTATCCATTACTCCACCGTATTTTAAGAATGATGGATATTCTTCTTACTACTACTACTACTACTACTACTACTACTACTACTATTTAAATGATAAATAATAGAAATTTGGGATAGCGAAAGACGCATTTGGTAAGCAAAGTAGTAAGAAAGAGGAAATTTTCATTAGAACCTAAAAAGAAATTATGTAATATCGGTTCTCCTATATGGCAGTGGATGCTGGATAAACTCCGCACATATGAAGAAGAGACTTCAGGCAATACTGGCGTGGCTCTACAGATGAATTCTGAGAATATCATAGAGCGAACAGATGAGCAAAGAGAAAGTTTTATGGAAAATGGGAATAAAATGAACACTTATACATAGCATCAGAAAGAGACAGTTGAAATTCCAAAGTCGCATAATGAGGAAAGAGGGCTTGGAAATATATGACACTCACAGGATATATTGAAGCCTAGAGGAGGAAAGGTAAACAATGCATGATCTACCTAACGAGCTTGCGTAGATGGTAGGCAGAACAGAGGTTAGCAGATATAATAAAAAATACTTTACTAGAGACAGCAAAGGGCAGAGAGCTGTAGAGAACCGTGATCTTTCCCGTTCTCGAGGGACACGGCATATAAAACAGGAATAATTATTATTATTATTAGTAGTAGTAGTAGTAGTAGTAGTAGTTATTCTATTTGACGAAGTTTTCACCAATGAGGATTTCGGTCGAGAGACACCATTACAACTAGTTTCGACCGGCTACAGGTTCGATATGCACACGGAATTGAACTACCGACGGTATATCCTCCTGGGCAAGGGACCCCTTAAACTGAAGTCAACGGTCGGGGTGGAGGGTTCCACAGTGTAATCAATATCGAGCCGACGTCGACTGTGGTTTGACCTGCAAAGGGATTGGCCTTACCAAGTCTACTTTAC
Source organism: Acanthosepion esculentum (assembly GCA_964036315.1). Classification (NCBI taxonomy): domain Eukaryota; kingdom Metazoa; phylum Mollusca; class Cephalopoda; order Sepiida; family Sepiidae; genus Acanthosepion; species Acanthosepion esculentum. The sequence goes on from OZ038485.1 coordinate 86,549,993, forward strand.
CTAAGACACGCTATGCATAAACGAATACCTCTCCGGCTTTTAACCCAGATATGTCGGGGAAGCTGGTCAGGTGCTCTGCTGCACATGACGCCACAATTTTTAGGGGCCTTTACTAAAATCACCTTGATGTACGGGCGATCCCAGCAGATATAATAAAAAATACTTTAGTGGAAATGGAGTAAAAAAAGAGTACTGAACTGTTATGTAATACCAATACCAAGGAACATACTTTGTTCGTTAGACGGAATTATAACATGTAATATAAAAATAACACCGAAAAACATTCTTGTATATAATGACTAATTATCAAAGATCAGCCAGACTACTAGTTCGTTTAGCAGCTGCTGATTACCTATGTGTGCTTTTCCCACAATCCCATTCACCCTTTTCTGTGAGAGAGTCATCATACAAGATAGTTCCTGATATGCACACACGGTCCATAAATAGCCTCATGATGAAATGTCCTAAGGTGGGGGGTCGGAAATTGTGCTGTCGACTAAACTCCAATTTATTGATGTCATTATCAGTGCCGTGAACGCTCGTTCATTCTAAAGAAGCGAAGAATTGTGTTCCTCGAGAAACATTCCTGGAATTCTTCATTTAAAGATAAACATGAACTTACAACCTCAACACATGGAACGCCACAAACCACATATACCCGATTGCAGTCTTTCTCCGATAGGAATAAACAGTCTGCCCTAGAGTTGGCCCAGCGGCCGCTTTGCCTACCAACCAAAAATTAGGTTTGTTATTTTTGAATCGAAAAAGAAAGCTAAATATATGTGTATTAAATTCTCCGTGTGCGTGTGTGTGTGTGTGTGTGTGTGTAAAATATTGCCTAAAATCTATCTATTTATCTGTCTGTTGGTCTATCCATCCATCTTGTCTGTGTGTCGAAATGGTATCTAAATGCTTATATAAACAATAAAGAAAATCTAATAAGATACTAGTGTTTTCTTCTTCTATGTGTTTTGTCCTTTCAAGACTTTCGTGATCATGACGCTCCCCAATTTCCTGTCCTTTGTAGCTCTCCGTAAATTTTGTCTTTTTGTGATCCCTCCTAATCCCTGTTCTGCCATCCATTTACACAAGTTTTCTAATTAGGTTATGCACTGTTATCCTCTACGCCTCTCGCCTTCATTATGTCCTGTGAGTGTCAAATTTTCTAAGCCCTCTTTCCTCATAGAAATTTCAGCTATCTCTTTCTGGTGTTAAGTATAGGTATCCTTTTTTTACTCCATTTCCCCTAAAACTTCCTCGTTACTTCAGTCCTTGATATTCTCAGCATCCTTCTGTAGAGCTTCGTTGTTGCTTGAATTTTCTTCTTAATCTGTGGGGAAATTTCCCAGCATACACAGCCAAATAGGAGGATTTGTATTACATAACAGTTCAATACTCTTTTCTTTGTTTCGAATGAGATTTTCCTGTTTCTTAGTACTTTGCTTAGCTTTTGAAAGGCAACTTTCGCTATCACAATGCGCCTTCCGATTTCAGTGTCACACCTTCCTTCCTCTGTTAAAACACTTACCAGATATTCAAATGTTTGTATTTGTTTGATTTTGGTATCTCCAATTTGTAATTTGCATGTTGGGCTGTTCTTTTTGCTAACAACCATACATTCTATCTTCTCGCAATTGATGTTTAGTCCTGTCTTCTCGCTTTCCTTCACTACCTTCCTTTCCATTTTCCCTCAAACTTCGCGATTGCTCATATGTTCGGTCCATGGTATTCTTAGCGTCCGTCTGTAAAATCACATTTCTGTAGCCTCAAATCTATTCTTCATCTGTGAGGAGATTGTCCAGCATTCACTGCCATATAGGAAGACTGACATTACGCAACAGTTCAGCTTTAAGGCCACTTACGTGGTTGTCTTATATCTACCTCTCGTGCTTACAACCCCTGATTTCTTTTTTACTATATAGTTTTTTTTTTCTTACTATTTGTTGTTCACGTGTTCATTCCACGGTACTCTCAGCATCATTCTGTAGAACCACATTTCTGTTGCTTTCAAGTCTCTTCTTCATCCGTGGGAAGATTGTCCAACATTCATTGCCCTTTAAGAGGATTGATATTATATAACAGTTCAGTACTCTTTTCTTTGTTTCGAATAAGATTTTCCCTGTTTCTTGAAACTTTGATTAACTATTGAAAAGCATCTTTTTCTATCCCAATCCATCTTCGTATTTCGGTGTCGCACATTCCGCTGGGAAGTGTCTAAACAGAGAACGGAAATGTATTAAATTAGTACCTCTTATAAACTTAATTTACGGCAAAATCCTAGACGCTCTATCTAAACTCACTATATTGGTAATAAGCGCTAAAAATATACATTAATAAACACACACACACACACACACACACACACACATACATATATATATATATATATTTAAGTTACGAAAAACTTGGTAATCCGTATGGGTAGTCCCAAGGAAGATGAAATCCTGAGAGCTCAATGTAAATTCAGAGCTAATAATTTAAAGAAAAAACAGACCACTTTAAGGCTCCATGTAATAATTTATTTCACCATAGCCCTTTTAAAGGACGCTAGATCATCAGACATCACTTCCAAAAGGTGAAACGAAAAATGAAATGAAAATTCACACATTTGACGGGTAGTATTAAGTTTATGTAATTTAACAGAGAGGGTAGTGAGGAGTGGTATGAGAGACATGATCGAGTTTAGAGAGGGTTTATTTTAATATTTCTATCTATCATACTTAGTATTAGGGGAGGAGGGACCAGACATTGACCTATTTAATCGGTTAACTTAACGGAAGTTATATATTGAAAGGGAAGGGGGAGAATAGAGAAAAAAGAAAGAAAGAAGGGGGAAGTAAACAGAAAGAAGCTGTAATTAGGTTTTGCGTAGGAAGTGGAGGGGTGGTATATTTTTAGCAATTTATGTGAAAAAACAGATTTTAATGTTTGATAGTAATTTAAATGTTTAAAAATCCACGAAGAAATTAATTTGATGCTTGCTAGCAATTAAATATTTAACTCTTTTACAAATAATTTAGGGATTTAATATGAGTTAAATAGTATATTTAAAAAAACATTCATAGAAAATACATTAAAAAAAATTATTTAAAATATAACAGTTTACTGGTAGTAATCTTTTAATATTGTAAATGATTGTTAAATTAACATCTCTATCAGTTTGAATCTAATTCATGAATGTAATTTGTAACTATTTTTAGATGGGTAATCGTTTTTACTTAAAGTTTAGGTTTTAAATTAAGATGGAGTAATATTTGAAGGCAATATTAAAGATTTTGTTTTAACATATATATATATATATACACCACACATACACTTCTGTAAATCTCACATATACATACGTTCATTTACATGAGCAATTACACACATAGGTACATACACATGTATCGATATACACAGGTACCTATGTATATTCATATATCAATATTTACACATATATTTTCAAATCTTTACACATATTTATATTTATATCTATTTGAATTTTTCCTTAAATTTCAGTTAATGTTTAACGTTAGGTGACGACTTAAGTGTTTAAATATCAAAACAAATATTTATAATTTTAATATTTTACTATCAATATTGATAGTTAAAGAGTAACATATTTAAACTTAAATTAAATTATCAATTTAAAATGAAATTACCTCCAGGTGATGAAAAAATTTCAATATCACAATTCTAATTAGAGAATATTAAAAGAGAAAATAAGATAAAACATTAATAATAGAACCTTATGTCCTTCGAATACTTTATATATATAGAATACTTTATATATATATATAAAAATAGAATATTTTAGAATACTTTATATATATATATATATATATATATATATATATATATATATATATATAAAGATCTATACCCATAAATACCTATACCTGCATATATATTTATATTACTATATTTTACATATATACACACATATTACATATACGAACTCACAAATACTTACATTTATATATACATATATACATACACAGACCACATGCAATCCTATATACATGACACGATATATATATATATATATATATATATATATATATATATATATATATATATATATACAAACATACCTACCTAAACTTATGAATATGTCTACATTTAAAATGTCTACATTTAAAAATTAACTCGTTATGTTGATTCAGTAATATATCCGGATCTTTATATTTTATCATTAGGGTCTTCTCTTTTATACACAAGTCGCATCTATCTCTGAAATTTACTGGAGTTCTGGCTCTCGAGACGATTTTCCATTTTACTTGTGGGGTTAAGCCGCTCTCCAACAAATTCCAATAATGATTTGACAGTGCTGTTTGTTGTTTTTTAGATCTATTTGTGAAGGACTGGCGATGGTTATAAAACCGTTGCTTCCAATTTCCCGCCGATATTCCTATATATATCTTTTTCTGTTCAATATTCTCTTTGGGGAAAATTGTACCCGTCAAAAGTGTGAATTTTCATTTCATTTTTCGTTTCACCTTTTGGAAGTGAGGCCTGATGATCCAGCGTCCTTTAAAAGGGCTATGGCGAAATAAATTATTACATGGAGCCTTAAAGTGGTCTGTTTTTTCTTTAAATACATATATATATATATATATATATATATATATATATATATATATATTCTTTAAAAATCAGTTGAATCTGCTACTTAGTTTTTAACCTTACGGTTTAACTGATCTCCTGATTTTTAAAGTTAAAATGTTTACATTCTATTTTTCACTTTTATTTAATTTTTCCACACGTGTATTGAGCACTTTTTAATACTACTGTTTTTCCTGGTTTGAACATTGTCCTTTATATATATATATATATTTAAAGACATTTATATTATGTTTAACGTTCTTTTCATAGATACATGTATTTAAGCAAATGCTCTGTTTTTATAATAAGCATTTGCTTAAATACATGTATCTATAAAAAGAACGTTAAACATAATATAAATGTCTTTAAATAAATTGTCGGGCTATGTCCATTTCTAAAATATATATATATATATATATATATATATAACATTTGTGGGGGGGGGGAGATTTGAATACAAATCTAATTAATTCATCGAGTCTAAACGAATCCAGAAAACACTGGACCGCCGTCTCGTCCTATTTGAGTGCACATCCACTAGCGAGTATCGAACCCGCACAGTTACGAAACGATGCAGACGGCATATCAACTGTACCAACAGGCCGCGGTGACGGTGAGGTGACAAAATAGGATGAAACGGCCGTCCAGTGCTTTCTGCATTCTACTGAGGATTCTTTTAGATTCGATGAATTAATTGGATTTGTATTCAAATCCCCGCAATAATTTCAGCGTTTGTATATCAATGGTTGAATCAGTTTCTAATGCTCTGAGAGGGAGCGGCTGGGGAAAAGAAGGTGTCGTTCGTGGGGTGTGGCACACGCCTGTGGGTAGATTAATATTGGATGAGCTACACCACAGAAAGTGAGAGCAGCGCTATATTGAGTCTAGTTTGTCACCTCTTCGTCATCGAGGCCTGTTGGTACAGTTGGTATGCCGCTTGCGCCGGAACGTAACTGTCCGGGTTTGGTTCTCGGTAATGGATGCGCACTGCTGATGAGTCCCAAATAGGATGAAACGGCCGTCCAGTTCTTTCTTCATTCTATTGCGGATTCTTCTATTTAATATATGTATATATATATATATATATATATATATATATATATATATATATATATATATATATATATATATATATTTGTGCAGAAACCTTTCTTTCAAACATATTTCGTTGGATAAGGAAAATTCTAGTATTCTTAAATTTTTCTGTTTGGTAGGGGTGAGTGTAAAAGTTGTCCGTTGAGTTTATTGCCTTCCAAGCGCTTTCAACCACTTCTTTGGCTATATACAGGGTGCTGCAGAAATACCTCCCACATTTTATTGTATATTGCAATATTTTATTAGTAGTACATTTTCTCTCCTTTGTTACTTAGTTTTTTATGATTATTTCACCCCAAACAAAGCAATAAAGTCGCTAAGGCACAAGAGGTTACGGAGAGTGAAAGAATATGAGAAAAAGAAATAAGGAGCGAGAACTATAAAAGAACTAGAATTTAGAAGACAGTAGATAACGATTGACACTGCATTAAAATAATTTTGAAGATGTAAGTTGACTGGGAAGCAAAGGAGCCGAAAAAGTGTTCCACAAGCGAGAAATACGATAGAAGAAACCATAGAACTTACGGTTATATCGAGCCATTTCAATTGTAAAATTATGAGAACTTTCCGCCAATCTAGTACTGCCCTTAAAGTCTAGGTTCCATAGCAAAGATAGTGGATAACCATTGGCATTGCATTAAAATAATTTTGAAAATCAAAGTTGATTTGATATGCAAGAAGCCAACTTTGATCTTTAATAATTATATGACAATCTCACCTTGTTGAAATGTATTCCATTTCCTTTAATCTGAGCCATCATTTAAATGTGTCAATTTTGTTTGCCATTGCTTTTAGTCTAACTAGTTCGCTAACCTCTTCTGGTGCCTAATAAAATCTACAGTAAGAATGAATCTTCTATCCGTTATATCACCGTTACTATAGTATATTGTTATTCCTGCTTTACTTGATTATTATTGTTAAATTTTTTTAATCGGTATCACCGCAAGCAAGGCAGTAAAGCCACTAAGACACAATGGGTTACAGGGTGTGGAAGAATTAGAAAACAGAAATTACTAAGGAGCGAGAACAAAAGATGAGTAGTCAGGAGTAGAGTAGATAACGATTGACATTGCATTTAAATTTTTGAAGATTAAATTTGTCTGGAAAGCATGGAGGCGGAAGCGAAGAAAGAAACTTAGCAAAGAACTTACGGCTACATCTAGACAGCTCAACTGTAAATAGATGAGATCTTGACGCCAGTCTACTACTGCACTTAATTTCGGAAAGTCTAGATACCATAACGAATAGCTCACCAGAACGATTACCATGAAAGTATTTATAGAAAAAACACAGAGAACCAACTTTCCAGTGGTTGGAAAGTGATTGAAGCCGAGCCGCCAGATCAGGACCAGTAATATTGCTGATTATTCTTTGGATTTTATCAAGGCACTCAAGGTAAACAGTGGCGGGGACCGGACCATATGTGGAAGCAATATTCTAAGCATAGACGAATGGTAGACATAGATATTATGTAAGATAGATTTTAAAAAGAGAAAAATCATCTCGCA
>OZ038485.1:86562179-86607179 GCA_964036315.1 Acanthosepion esculentum
GCTCTATCCTTGGACATAATTTGTTCTTAATTTTATCAATGATCTTTATGATGACATCAGTTCTCAACTTGGTATCTATGGTGATGACATAACCATTTACTCCAGTCTTGATAGTAAGTCTGTCCAGTAGGATAAGGTAAAATTGGAAGCTGAACTAAAATATAAACTACAGTCCGTTCTTAACTGGGGATAAATTGGCATGTTAACTTTAAGGCCCCCAAAGCTTTCGATTAATCATCTGAGATGCCCTATTCTGCTTCCCATCAGCATGGGTGTTGCGTTCTTGCGCCTTCTCATACTAACATTGTTAGCTGACATGAAGCGGAAAGATTATATTGAATCCGTTGCTAGGTCTGCTGCTAATAAAGTTGTTTCACTGTGTCGTGCTAGACATTTTTTCTCTCTAGAATCTATCTTACATATTTATAAATCTACCATTCATCCATGCTTTTAATATTGCCGCCACATATGGTCTGGTCTGTATATTTAGACATTCTTGATAAAATCCAAAGAAGAATCAACAATATTATTAGTCCCGACCTGGCACCTCAACTACAGTCACTTTCCCACAGTCATAATGTAGCTTCTTTGTGCCTTTCCTATGAATACTTTGATGGCAATTGTTCAGATGAACTCCTCGCTATGGTGCCCAGACTTTATAAGTTTAAGCGTAGTACTTGATGAGCGACAACATCTCATCAATTCACTGTTGAATATGCTAGAAGTAACCGTAAGTTCTATGCTAACAGTTTCTTTTCTCGTACTTTTCGCTTGTGGGACGCGCTTTCGACTCCATGTTTTCCAGCAAAATTTGATCTTTAAAAATTTGAATACAATGTCAATCGTTATCTACTGTCTCCTTGCATACACTTCTATTGTTCTTGCTCCTTAATAATGTTTCTCTTTTTTCTTATTCTTTCACACTCAGTAAATCCCTTTGTCTTAGAGGCTTTATTGCCTTACATGGGATGAAATGATTAAAAAATAATAATAATAATAATCACCTTTCCAGAACACTATAAACTCCAAAATGAAGGAACAGAGCTCCTTTCCAAATTCCTACACGAAAATAAATTCCTTCTACGCTATCTGAAACCATAACCGAAGACTAACTCATAACTCAAATCTAATAAACTTTATTTCAAATACAAAAACTTAGAACCGTAGAAAATAAATAATTAAAATGAGCAAAAGGATGATCAGGGCTATAAATAACCGAAAACATTCACCCCAAGCCCCCAAAATATTAGAAGAAACGTTTATCGCTTACTTATTTTTCCACAGGATCCCGGTGGCCTCGATATGATATCAGTGCAAAAAGTAGTGACAAATTGTCTAAAGATTACTTCAGGCTTGAAACTGATTCAACATGCAGCGTTGAATTCTATGTCCTCATTGTTTATATCCACAAACGCCCTGTTTCAAATATTAAGCATTCTTCCCTAATGAATACAGCAAATTTGAGACTATAAATTATTTTAGACGCTTTTTACAGTTAAATGCGCGTATCACGTTTCGTTTCTGGACGAGTGTGCTGCGTATCGAAGTAGTTTTTATGCTAATTTAAATGCAATTGTTGTCTTACAGATGCGCGCGTGTGTGTGTGTGTGTGTGTGTGTGTGTGTGTGTGTGTGTGTGTGTGTGTGTGTGTATGTACATTGTTCCTTCAGGACGTCAAGATCATGGGTCTGCACAGTTTCTGTTTTTAGTTGGAATCTTATCATCTATTTATTTTTGTAATTATTTCACCCCAAGCAAGCTAATTAAGCCACTGAGTTATTGAGTGTGAGGGAACGTGAGAAAAGGGGAAAATATTAAGGAGAGAGAACAATAAAATAACAGGAAGATAACGAATAACATAGAAGAAGAAGAAAGGGTATTATAAATGTATCAGTGGTGGGGGTATTTGAAATGTACATACTTTTTTAACCAGCCTCATATGGGCTTAATAGCAATTTTAATACTGCTGTTCCATATATATATATATATATATATATATATATATATATATATATATTTAAAGACATTTATAATATGTTTAACGTTCTTTTTATAGATACAAGTATTTAAGCAAATGCTCTGTTTTATAATAAACAGTATTAAATAACATTTACCGGCCTGAATGTCCGAGAAATTTTCATAGAACATTTTCGCTCTCCGACAGGAATCGAACCTGTATCCTATACGGAACCATCATTTCGCGTGATGTGCCTTAACCTTTCGGCCACAGAGCAGCGTCTGGTTAGCAAGGTCGATTTTACTATCTTTAAACTTAAATCTTCCATCCAGCGTGAAAAAGATTTCCAATACACAAGCCAAAAGATCGAAGAATACGCTACAAAATTTAAATATATTATAAACATTGCAATATATTACCAGATATATTATAATCTATACGATTAATAAGAGGTCTTTTTCTTTTAATATGTAATGCCTCTAAGATCTTTTTCACGCTGTCACATGATAAAAATCTACGCCATGCACGTGATATAACATCATCGCGTCTTTTGAATTTAAAAGGATTTTAACGTTTCTAGTTTGTAAAAAAGTAGCAACATGATTACGCTACAAGATAATTGGCAAATGTTTGTTTAAAAAAATTTTGACTAAAATATTGACCCTGAAGATGAACAATGATGTTCGAAAGCGCTAGGTCATCGTATGGACAATACATATTTCGAAACTATTTTCAAATAAAAAGTCTCATTAGAGAATATGAGAAAATTCAAAAGAAAATATGTAAGACTATGTTGTCTTTAACATTCAACACTATATATATATATATATATATATATATATATATATATATATATATATATATATATGGAATATGATTTATTCCATTGGGTGTTCTGGTATTATTCACAATCTATAAAGCTATAATTCAACTAATTTACATTAATCTTACATCGTTTATTAATAATATTAGACACCTGTAATACAAAAACTATTTACTGTGAATCCCAGAAAAAAAAACACACTCTGGGATTTTATAAGAAACGCCATATAGTAAGATGTGACTTTCCCCACATATTCCTTTTCATTATTATCTGTAGGCTGTCAGGAATGGAAGTGTGGTCGTCTCACCACACCACATAGGTTTTAGTCAGTGACCATGGCTTGTGCAGCAGTTTTGACCAAGGATAACATTTCTCAGGTCCGACAACCATAATATTCCCCAGATCTCGCCCCTTCCAACTTTTTCCTTGTTCCAAAAACCAAATTCCTCTTGAAAAGAACAAGATTTCAAGACGTCGAGGACATCCAAGAGAATTAGACGAGGCAGCTGCTCGCTATCCCCCAAAAAGGAATGCAGAAATGCGTTCATTAATGGAAACGACGATAGATAATGTGCGTGGCTTCAGAAAGGGGGACTACTTCGAAGGAGATTAAATGCCGAATTGATATGTGTTGTAGTTTTCTTTTTATAACACCAGTACCGATACTTTTTGATCATACCTCGTAGACGAAAAATGTAAACAACAAATTTAAAAATCTCTTATAAATCCAATATTTGGCCTAGAAATATGACTCAAAGTAAATTAGTAAATCTAAGGATTAATTAACTAGATTTTGTAAAAGTAATGCTTACTTTTTTCTTAAAACATCATGAAAATAAATTTTAATCGTGCACGATAGCTTGTGATGTCATAGGATAATAACGATAGCTTTCTACTGCCATCCGCGGAAAAGTTAAAGAAAAACAGTACAATAATCAAGAAACCGGTATTACTTGTGTTTAAAAAATATTTTTTAGTCTAATATAACAAATAGTTCCAGCTTTTTTATTTTATAGGTATTTAAAACTTAGTAGAATGAATAATTTTCTTTTCTTTACTATATTATTAATATTTTTTTAAAACTAATTAAAAACTAGTTAAATGATACTTTTGAGTAAAATTAATTGCTTTTATGTTTTTAATATTTTCCTGTTTGCAAGGCTGGATTATGACATTTTTGGGCCCCTCGACTAATAAATTTTCGTACCCTCCTCTCAGACGTAGCCACACTCTAACTCCCCGCCTTGAATATGTTTTAATCGTGACATATTTTAGCAACATTTACATCGCTCGAAGTAAGGTTGTTGCAATTTCTTTAAATAAACTATAATAGGTATATTTTCTTTGTCAATAAAAATGTTCTTTAAGAAATACCACTATTGTTACATTTTATTGCAAGCTAAATCAGCACATATTTCAACACAACCGTAGTAAAAAAAAAAACAACAACAGATTTTTATAACTATTATTATAACAATAAAAGAATAAAAATAAATATGAGTTTGTCAAATTAAGTTTCAGTTTATCAGACTGTGGGGGTTCACTCACATCATGGCAGCAGAAATTAGCCTCGTGTTCACTGAGATAAAAGCATACGTGACAGGAAATAAAATGTACAGAAATAACAGGAAAGCATGGTGAATTGTATGTTAATTCCATACAATTTATTTATGTATTTGTGGGTACTGTCGTGTATGATTTTTTAAAGTTACAATTGTTTTATGGTACATGTGATAAAAGGGAGAAATTACTCCGTGTTATTACACGTCATATCACAAAGAGAAGTTGGAAACGTGTTGCCCGTATCAAGGTTCGTGGCGAAGAGATTGAATTTAACGTCTTTTGGCAGGATGTCCGTATTTCCGACAGAAACAGTTTTTTGTTGCATGATGAGAGTATTCATTTATTTTTTTTTTTTTTTTAGAAAATTAAAATCACTGCTTTATAAAAAGCTTTCAGATTTAAACATTCTGAACTAAAATTAAGCGTGTTATCTACTTGAAGCACAATGACACAAATTAAAACATTCTTTTTTTGTGCTTTGCTTCCTACAAAATCAAAATAAATATGAGTTAGTCATATTGATAATATTTCAATTTATGAAACTATTTAGAAGTTATAACAACTAAAAAATTAAAATCATTGCTTTATAAAAGCTCGTGGGGCCCTATCCTGCAGCTTATATTACTCTAAAGAATAATCCGGCCATGGGTCCTAAGCTGTAGCCTGTACTAGCCTAAAGGATAATCCGATCCTAGGCCCTAAACTACTGCCTATACAAACCTAAAGGATAATCTGGTCCTGGGCCCTAAGCTGCTGCCTAATACTAGCCTAAAGATCAATCCGTCCCTGGACTCTAAGCTGAAGCTTATACGAGCCTAAATGATAAACCTGACCTGCTTGTTTAACATCATGAATTATTTAATAACACCTAATGGGGTATTTATAATTATTATGATTTTATATTTTATTAAACTGAAAAAGTGCTAACAATGAAGAGAGGGAACGGATATAACTCAATACCGAATAAGATATTACTCTCCCGACAAGGGAGAGAATTCTGAATGTTTTCTTATTTGATCTTCTATATAAAAAAAAATACCGTGGTTATGACAATAAACTACATCCGTAAGCAAGACCTCTGATCAGGAGATTGAAGGCTTTGAAGACCGTAGAACCACCTCGTAAATGCTGTTGTTCTCAGGCCCACCCTGACCCAAGTTTAGTTTGGTTTGGTTTGGTTTGGTTTGGTTTACGGCATATCAGCCTCAATGAGTTATTTAATGCCGACAAGATTTTTATTGCTATTAATATTTTTTTTCCAAAAATGTATTGCTGGTCATTTTTTTCAAAAATGTATTGCTGGTAATATTTTTTTTTCGAAAATGTATTACTGGTAATAATGTATTGCTGGTAATAATTTTTCTTCTAAAATTTATTGCTGGTAATAATTTTTTACAAAGTATTTCTGGTATTAAAACCTATTTTTACACTTTCAAAGTGTTTTGACCCCAGTTTAGAGGTTAACTGTTTACCTATAGCTGGGACTCTAACAGATGCTACAACCCCGAGTCAGGGTGGACCTGGTTACACCAACAATTAAGAGGTGGTTCCACGCTCCTCAAAACCTCCTGATCAAAGGCTTTCTTGTTGGACGTAGTTTCTCGTCTTACCCAGGACGCGGATGTAGTTAATCGTCATACCCAGGATGGCCTGATCCAGGCTGGTAGTAACGTTAGTGTCCCAACCCTAGTGAACCACCAAACAAAAATCATTACTACATTTTTTATAGTAAAATGTCCAACAATACATTTTAATAGTAAAATGACCATCAATGCAACACTAAAAAAAGTATAAAAATACATTTTATAGTAACATTTACCAGCAAAACATAAAAAAATAAAATTACCGACAATTCAGCAATAATTTCTTTTCTTTTTAAATTGCTAATAATAGTTTTCATGATCTACAATTTATATATCAAAAAACATAACTTTACCCTGAAGGTGTAAAATTATGTACAATATATACGTAGTTGAAAGCATAAGATTACGTACAAAATATTTAGATTCCGGAATTAAATAACCCATATGCCCTTAAACAAAATCAGTAACAGCTCGCGATACAAAATTAAAGTTTTGAAAATAATGAATAAAATAAAATTATTTTAATAAATATTTCTGATGCAAAAATGAAATTAAACTTTACATTTTTCCATTTTTCAAAGACATCTTTATTTAGTAATAAAATCTCTGTTGTCATCATCAATCGGGAGAATTTCACAATCGCGCTTAAAAACAAAAACATTTAGATTTTTCAAATACAGTGTGTCCCAGAATAATGTATACACTCTTCAAATATTAATAGTTAATAATACATTACCATGATGTGAGAACTTATATGGATGAAAATATGCAGATGGATTGGAAGAAGAGGGACAGTTGAATACCCACCTAGATCACCAGATTTGACAACCTAGTATTTCTTTTTGTAGGGGTTTCTAAAAGATAAAGTTTACAGCAGGAAACCTGAAACAATTGCTGAAATGAGAGTAGCAACTGAAGAAAAATGTGCTCAAATACCAGAGGAAATGATACTGAACGTTTGAAGGTCTAGTTCTTCAAGATATGAAAATTGTATTGAACAGAATCATTTGAGCACTTGATGTAAACTTATCATTATATGAACATTCTGCTATTGCCCCATGTAGCTTTTATCTTATTAAAGTTAATTTTCTATGTTTTTTGTATATTTTACTCTCAAATTCTTTAAATGTCTATTCTTTTGTATTAATCTTATTTACAAGTCAAAATACATAAATTGAATAAGTTATAACCATTCTAAGAGTGTATACATTATTTTGGGACACCCTGTATAATTATTCGTTATAGATACTTTTCTTGTTAAATCTGAAAGAAAATAACCTATTTTATTAAAATATGCAAGCACCTACTCTCAACAATTTTTTTTTTTTCAGTTTTATTGAATTATTTTTGAAAGGCTCAAGATTTTCTGATTTCATATTGCAAAAACGTTTTACTGAAAAATATCTTCAGGGATTTTTCTTTATAAAACTATTTAAAAAATATTTGTCATCATTCCCCATCTGTAAAAGTATTCATGATGTATCGAAATGCGGGAATTTGATATGCAAAAATATATCTACAAAATTTTATAATAAAAAACCGTATTCATTACACAATTCATTTATTAAGGAATAAGTACTGAAAACATAATTTAAATCGGATAATTGCTTGATTTTTGATAAATTTATAAATAGAGATAGTAACTTTTTTTTTTTTGTTTGTTTGTTTTGTTTGGTTTTTGGGTGGTAGGGGTTGCTTTCGTTTCGGATAAAACGTATCCATTTTCATGGTACCAAGTTATACTTAAACTTTTATTGCCACCCAAATGGCAAGAACGAATCTTTGCCATAGAAAGAAAACAAAATATTGAACCGCTTTTATGTTTCCAATTCATTATTATACCTGCTTTCTTTCGTATTCGATTTTTTCTACACCTGTTTTTCATTTTTTTTAAGTTGTCCAAATTTCTGAGTTGTTGTTTATATTTTATTAGTTTTTTGTTCATTTTATGTTTATTGTTTTTTATTGCATTTCTAAAGAAATGTGGGAGTATATATCTTGTCTGCTAAAGAGATTATGTCAATGATCGCTAGACTACGTTTTCAGATCAGTATATGAACTTGCCACTGACAACATTTTGGGAAAATATTTTATCCAATTTCCCAAGTTAATTGACGAAATATAGATAACGTAAACATAAGGGAGGTAACTCCCATTAAAAGGAAGAGTAACCTCCCATGAGATTCTTTATGAATTCTTATTCATAAGAATAATTCCGTTCTTTATGATTCTTATTTTAGTTGTCTGCGTTCTGGTGAGAGTGAGAAATGAGGGAGAAAATGTGAGAAGTCAAATAATTAACAGTTTGAGAATTCCTTCCTCACGTGATCAACCACAGATTCTATGCGCAAAAAGTAGTTGCCTCCTGTAAATGCTATCTTCTATGTACGGTGTCACTTCAAGACACGGTAACCATGGCTCTTTACAATTAACTCTTCGTTTGTCATTTAGTTAACTTTCCTAAATCTTGTTCCGCCATAAGTAGGTTATGCGTTCTTTTAATATCTCCCTTCGATCAGTCCTGTTAGTATCATATTTTCCAATCCCTCTTTGCCCGAGAAATTTCAACTGCCTCTTCCTGCTGTTAAGTATAAGTTTCTTTTTTGTTTCCAATTTTTCTAAAACTTCGTAACTCACATGTTCGGTTCATAGTATCCTCAGCATCCT
Organism: Acanthosepion esculentum; assembly: GCA_964036315.1. Classification (NCBI taxonomy): domain Eukaryota; kingdom Metazoa; phylum Mollusca; class Cephalopoda; order Sepiida; family Sepiidae; genus Acanthosepion; species Acanthosepion esculentum. The sequence continues at coordinate 86,570,773 of OZ038485.1, forward strand.
CCTGTAGAACCACATTTCTGTTGCTTCAAGTCTCTCCTTCATCTGTGAGGAGATTGTCCAACATTTACTGCCATATAGGAGGGCTGATATTACATAACAGTTCAGTAATCTTTTCTTTGTTTCTAACGATTTATTTCTGTTTATAAATGCTCTACATCGTCTTGAAAATCATTAAAAAAAATGAAACGTTTTTCTTGAAGTTTTGAATTCAAAGATAATAGATTACATTTAATATCCCCACTTAGCGAAATACTTTGGTGTATTTCAAACCGAATTTAGATAAATTCGTCCGTATTGAAAATATTCATCAAAATAGATGAACTTGATCCCCAAAAATATATCTAAAACATTTTCTAATAAAATAACGTATTCATTACACAAATCAATTAACAGTTTAAATTAGTTTATTTAAAGTTTAATTAATCTGATTTGAAATATATATTGCTGACATTTAGTTTAAAATGTAGTAGATAAGCATTTTTTTTTTTTTTTTTTTTTTTTTACACGTGGGTTTTGTTTTTCTGGCATTTTCAATGACAGTCTGATGTTTGGGGGAAATTAAATAAATATTTCGAAGATACATGCTGAAAAAATGTTATAAATTTACCAATATTTTTTATTATTATAATTACTTCTGTCATTTATAAATGTTTATTTTATTAATTTTTGTTATTATAAATTTATTATTTTTTAGTTTGAATTAATTTGTTAGTTATAAATCCAATAAGAATCATAAAGAATCATGAAGAACGGAAACGCGTTGTCTACCCATGGGAGATTACTCTATCGTTAATGTGAGTTATCTCCCTTATGTTTATGTTATCTATATTTTGTTAATAACTTGATATATTGGATAACGCATTTTTGGCCTAGAGATGTGTCTCAAAGTAAATTAGTAAATTTAAGGATTAATTAACTAGATTTTGTAAAAACAAAGCTTACTTTTTGCTTAAAACATCATGAAAATAAATTGTATTCGCGTACGGTAGCTTGTGATGTTATAGGACAATAACGATAGTTTTCTACTGCCACCCGCGAAAAAAAATAGTACAATAATCAAGAAACTGGTATCGTTTATGTTTTAAAATAATTTTTAACATTATATAACCAATAGTTTCAGATTATAATATTTTTATAGGTATTTATGAAACTTAGAATAAATATTTTTATTTTTTATACTATATTATAAATATTAAAACAAAGAAATTAATTAAAATCTAGTTAAATGATACTTTTAAGTTTAATACATGGCTTTTACTTTTTTATATTTTCCTATCGATTTGCATGGCTGAATTATGACATTTTGGGGTAGGCAGGCTAATGAAATTACGCCCTCAACACCCTCAAACGGAACCAACCTCTGTCTCGCCCGCACCCGTCTTGAATATTTTTTACTCGTGCTATGTTTTAGCGGCATTAATATAGCTTGAAGTAATCTTATTGCAAATTCTTTAAATAAACTAAAACAGCTATCTTTTGTTTGTCAATAAAAAAAAATATTCGTTAAGAAATACAATTATTTTACTTCGGCGGGGTAGTCCTGGGTATGACGATTAACTACATCTGGCAGCAAAGCCCTGGATCGGAAGATAGGAAGTTTTGAGGAGCGTGGAACCAGCTCTTAATTGCTGTCGGCCCCAAATCCACCCTGACCCAGGGTGGTAGTACTTGTTAAGTTCCCAGCCATGGGCAAATAGTGAATCCCCAAACAAAAATTAACAGTACATTTTCATAATAAAATTACCAACAACACACTTTATTATCTACAAATTATATATCTAAAAAACATACCGTTCCCTGAAAGTATAAGATTATGTACAAAATATATGTAGCTGAAAGCATAAAATTACGTACAAAATATTTAGAGATGAAGTCTTATGTACATTATTTACATTATCCGGACTATTGTCCTCATCTTTGTCGCCATATTTATTACAACGTTTCGGCCGTTGTGCGCTCCGGCCTTCTTCAGGTGGTTGGAATGTCGAAATGAACCCTTTATTTTGCTCACTGGGGTAGATTGTTCTAGTTCCACGTGTCATGTTTAATGGATGTCAGTTATCAGTTATCTCCTGTTAGTTTTCCCTCTGAAAGTTCTCCACTGCCTTAACGGGTATTGAACTCACACTCTTTGGGTCCTGTCACTGGATCTAACCAACGCCTTGTGTCCTTGAGGACATCTGTGTATGAATTTCTGGGTATTATAAACCTAATGTCTTCAGCAACCATTTTTATCAGTGCTCATATTGCAATTTTTGCTGTTATCATTTTATGTTTTTACCAGAGCTCATATTGCAACTTTGTTTTTATTATCGCTTTTCTCTGGCACTCCTTATTATTGGTTCCCATATTGTATTCATTTCTATGCTTGGTCGGCTCAGGAGATTTTTGTGGCCTAGCATATGTGTTGATTCCTTAAGTTTACGAATTTTCCAATGGTGTTCCTTGTCTATGATCTCAACCTGATCCCACAGAGGGCGATGATCTCCCTTCTCTCTCCATATGTGGTCAGCCACGCCTAATTTTTCCACTTCCCCTCGTGTTACAGCTTTCTGGTGTTCTTGAAGCCTCACCTTATGGGGGCGGCCTGTCTCTCCTTTATATTTCTTTCCGCAGCTGCACGGGATAGTGTACACACAGTCTTTAGTCATAGAGGAGAACTTGACTAAAAATTGTGTGTACGCTATTACATTTTTCGATTTTTCAAAGACATCTTTATTTAGTAACAAGATCTGTTTTATCATCAATCGGAAGAATTTCACAATCGCGCTTAAAAAACAATTAAATTTTTCAAAAATAATTATTCGTTGTAGGTTCTTTTCTTAATAATAATGTATTTTATTAAAATATGCGAGTGCCAACTCTCAATAAAAAATATTTTTTTGAGGTTTAATTAATTATTTTGTAAGGCTTCAAGATTATCTAATTCCATATTGTAAAATTGTTTTTACTGAAAAAGTATCTTCAGGGATTTTTCTTTATAAAACTATTTAAAAAAAATTGTCATCATCCCTCATTTGTAAAGGTATTCACGATGTATCGGAATGTGACCTCTAAAAAATATTTCTACAAAGCTTTCTAATAAAATATCATATTCATTATATAAATCATTTATTAATGAATAAGTGTTGAAAACTTCATTTACTTGATTTTTTATAAACTTTTCAATACAGAGAGTAATGTTTTTTTGTTTTTTGTTTTTATTTTGTTTTGATTTTTGATTTGTTTTATTTTTGTTGTTTATTTTGCTTTCATTTCGGATAAAAACGCATCCATTTTGGTGTTACCAAGTTGTACTTAATGTCTTATTGCCAACCTGTAGTGACTACTACGATTACCACGCCTACAAAATACTCATCTATGATTGGTTAGAAAATAAGTACTGTTTACAATAGGACATTTTACTAATCGTAGTATCCACACTAAAATTTTCTGCCATAACTTTGCCCAACTTAATTTTGTAAAAGAAATCAGTGATTGGTTGATTTTTGTCCAATCGTGTATTTTAGAGATTTTTTTCCCGCTTGTCTCTCTAGAGCCTACCAAAAAGTATAAAAACAGTTCTTACTCCAGAAATAATTTCAGTAGACTCAGAAGCTTACACGTAACTACATTCTTTCACGTTTCTACTCAACACTCACACACAGAACTAATATTACATTACTCTATTAACTGTCTGTCACCAAGCCAAGTTCACAAACCAAATTCTGTTATCCTTTTGTACAACACAAATTTGAACTAACTTAATTTCATTCTTGAATTCAAAATCTTATTTGTTCACCGAACTCTGAACATTTCAATCAAGAAATATCACAAATACATTTTTCCTGTCTTGTTTCAGATAATTGTACAACGGAAGCTACTTTTCTTTCCCTAAATATTAATACATTAGCACAATTATTTGTACTCGTTGATTTTCAATATATATTTTATTGTTGAATGCAATTTGGTTTCTTGTTCTCTTTCCTTGTGTTTTGCAAAATTTAAATGTATTGTGCTCTTACACAAAAACGCAGCCTTATAAACAATCTCAAAACAAAGTAAACCAGAGCAACCCAATACAAACCAAATGGCAAGAATGAATCTTGGACATAGAAAGAAAACAAAATATTGAACCGCTTTTATGATGTTTCCAATTATTTCCAATTATTCTTATCCCTAGTTTCTTTCGTATTCAATTTTCTCTACACTTGTTCGCCTTTTTTAAGTTGTCCAAATTGTTTATTTTCCTAGCTTTTCTTTCATTTTATGTTTATTGCTTTTTATCGCATTTCTAAAGAAATGTGGGATTATCTATCTTGTCTGCTAAAAAGGTTGTCATTGATCGCTAGACTGCGTTTCCTAATCAGTATATAAGTTTACTATCGACAAAAAATTGGATAAAAATGCGTTATCCAATATATCAAGTTAATTAACAAAATATAGAAAACGTAAACATAAGGGAGGTAACTCCCATTAAAACCAAGAGTATCCGTTCTTCATGATTGTTTATGTTTCTTATTTTAGTTGTGAGAGGTTGTCAAATAATAACAGTTTGGGAATAACCTCGTCACGGAAAATATACGCGAAAAGTAGTTACTTCTTATATCTTCTTCTATATACCGTGACCGTTCGGGACATGGGGATCATGGCTCTTCTCAACTGCCTATTCTTTTGTAAATCTTAATAAATTTTCTCTTTTAGTTATCTCTCCTAAATCTTGTTCCGCCATCCATTTACTTAAACTCACTATGTAGGTTATGCACTCTTTTCCTTTGTGCCTCTTGCCTTCAGTTTGTCTTGTGAGTATCAAATTTTCCAAGCACTCTTTCCTCATTAGAAATGTCAACTGCCTCTTCTTGCTGTATAACTATGCTTCTTTTTCGTTTCCATTTTTTCTAAAATATCGTTATTCACGTGTTCGGTTCATGATATCCTCAGCATCCTCCTGTAGAATATTAATGCCTACAGCATAGTTTTAAAGGGACAGATTTAATTTTTCACCATCCCAAGGAAATTTTACATAACAATTTTCTATAGACCTTTCAAATCGTTCAATTCTTCCTTTGTCATAATCAAAAACAGGGTTTTCTTCACCTAAGTCATTTGATGTTTTATTACTCTCAATTAAATATCCTTTAATGGATATGACGTTATCTCTCAATTTTTTAGAGTCACAAAGAGAGGTTTGAAATTTCAGAATTTTCATTTTCAATGAAGTCACTGTATATATTATCGGTTTCCCTAAAAGTAGCTATTATTGTTAACACTATCTCTCAAGGAAGTTATTATCTAGTAAGCTATTATTGTTAGATATAAAACTGTCTCTCACGAAGAGATTCTGAAATTTCAGAATTAATCATTTTTAACGACATCATTTGATATTTTATCCCTTTCAAGCAAATATCTGTTATCATCAGATATAGTAGGAACTCTCAATGTATTATCACAGGGAGAGGCTGAAACTTCAGAATTCTCATTTGCAATGTCACTAGATATTTTACCAGTTTCCCGCAAATACCTATTATTATAAGGTATAATAATACATCTCAATGTATTATCACAGAGAGAGGCTGAAACTTCGGAATTCTCATTTGCAATGTCACTAGATATTTTACCAGTTTCCCGCAAATACCTATTATTATAAGGTATAATAATACATCTCAATATATTATCACAGAGAGAGGCTGAAACTTCAGAAGGTTCATTTGCAACGACGTCAATTGATATTTTATCAGTTTCAAGAAAATATCTACTCTCATCAGATATAGTACCTGTTATATACCGTACCTATGAACACTAATTGGTATGTCCAAATCCTCATAAATACGTTGGACACTATTGTAAGTGGGGGTAATTTGCTGTCTAAGTAGTCCACCACTAGCAGTGGTTTATCTACTTTACGCCGCTGGCGAGTATTGTATTTTGTTGATGTTATAAAGATTACCATTTCATTTCCAACCTCTGCTTTGGTTATTCCTCATTCAGTAACCCTTCCTAGGTTACATCAGTATTATTATCATAGAGAGTGTCTGAAATTTCAGAATTTTCATTTCTGTCAGAAGCTTCAGAATTTTGAACGCAGTCTCTGTGCAGGCTCATTGTTCCAGCAATTATAATCTTGGTTAAAACGATATACTAGATCATAAAACCTTCTAATGTATTAGAACGATAGTCAGCTTAACAAGTAGTTTCATGTTAACAAGTAGTTTCATGTCAAAATCTAAATCAATCTAAATATTAATTATTTGTTCCTTGAAAGATTCTACAGTATCTAGCCACTTTTTCACGGCAAAGTGAAGTATTTTGGTCTTAATCGACTTTATAAACCTCTCAATCCTTTCTTTTATCTTAGGTCTCATTTCATTAGTCTAGAAACTTCCTCCATTTTTAAATAATCTTCCAGTAAAGATGGCTTAATTTAAAGTCTAAATTTAAGTAATTTTATACCAAATAAATGTTTGGACCCAACGTCAAAGCAGAAGTTTTGTTACTTCAGTAAATACTGTATGTTCATTAAAAATAAATTTAACGCATAAAATTTTCCAGTTTACTTCATAAAGTTAACACAGATATTATATAAATTCTCCAGTTTAGTTTTAAAGTTAGCATTCGGTTAGCAAATACATTTAATTTAGTTCAGTCACAATACTGAATGAATAGATATTAATATCAGTGTCTCTCTATATTTCTGAGATGAGGTACTATCTACATTATTTACATTATTCGGACTATCGTCCTCATCTTTGTTGCTATATATATCACAACGTTTCGGCTGTTGTACGCTCCGGCCTTCTTCAAGTGGCTGAACTGAACCTTTTATTTCGCTCGCTGGGGTAGACTGTTCTAGTTCCACGTGTCATGTCTGATGGATGTCAGTTGTGATTTCAATACCTGGTTAAAGCAGTGGAGAACTTGGAGAGGTGAATTAACAGGAAATAACTGATAACTGACATCCATTAGACATGGCACGTGGAACTAGAACAGTCTACCCCCGCGAGCGAACATTCCAACCACCTGAAGAAGGCCGGAGCGTACAACGGCCGAAACGTTGTGATAAATATGGCAACAAAGATGAGGACAATAGTCCGAATAATGTAAATAAGATATTAATATTTTTTAAAGAAACTACGACAGAATTTTGCCTTTAAAATCCTCCAGTAATTTCTAAATTTTGTTACTTCAGTCAATACTGAATTTACATTGAGATAGTTTTTTTAAGAGAAAATTTGACACACAAATTCCTTTTAGCCTTTTCAGTTTATACCACGCTTAACTTCTAGTTTATAATAAGAAACTTTTTAGAAATTGTTTCAAGGGAAGGCAGAAATACTTTTTCTGAAATTCGATTGAACAGAAATTTTCCTTTATTTAGTGTGATAATCTGTACAAGTGTAGGATACAGGTTCGATTCCTGTCGGGGGACACATATTTTCTGTGAAATTTCTCGGGCATTCAGGCAGGTAAATGTCGTTAATACTGTTTATTAGAAACAGCATAGAGTAAATTCTTTTTCAAAAAAGTATAGCTGGTAATATTTTTTTTCACAAATGCATTGCTGGTAATAATTTTTTCTTAAAAAACTCATTGCTTGTAATAACTTCTTTTTTACAAAGTATTTCAGGTATTAAAACCTATTTTTACACTTTCATAGTGTTTTGACTCCAGTTTGGGGGGGGGTAACTATTCATAATATATTTTATGAGTTTGTGGTGCTAATACTGGAACAGACTAATATATACACTCAGAGCACCTACACACAGCATTGGACTGACTAAGATTGATAAAAACCTGTTAACTTCAAAACGTAAGTTTAATACTTTTTTTTATTTTAATAATTGAAACATTTTAGAACAGGCTTCATCTTCATTTAACTTTAAAAATTAGGAAAAGGCTATTTTGCCGGTCCTTGCACAATAACAACCCCACCCTCGTCACTTTATTTTCAACATAACTGCTATGACGTTATAAAAGAAGTCTAAACTATTTATTCATAAAAAAAGAAAACAGCAGTTTACTTTATGGTTAACTTCAAAATACGCAATCCCAAAATTTTCAGCTTATTTTTCAGGAATGCTCTCGTCATAGTAGCAGCAGGAGCCAGCCTCGTATGCACTTTTGATCTGCTTTTGTCGAGAAATTCTGAAATAATGTTTGATTTGTTTTCAATTCATTGTTAAAAAGTTTTCAATTCATTGTTAAAAAAAAAAAGTTTTCAAATTTTATTATTAAAAAGAAAAAAATCATTGATATATATTTATTGAAAAGTGTCCAAATTAATTTATTGTAAAAGAAAATTATTTAAGGAGTCAGATGAAAAACAAGTTTATTTGCCCGAAAAAAAGCAGATCAAAAGATCGTACGAGGCTGATTCCTGCTGCCAATTTGAAGGCGCCATTCCTTAAAAAAAAGCTGAAATATTCGGGAGTGCATATCTTGAAGATAACCAATTATTTGCTTTTTTTATTGGAAAACGTTGATATAAAACATTGGATCAGTTGAAGAACCCCCCCCCCAGATTGATCAACTGTAAATTCTCCACCCCAACTTAACTCAACTGTAGAATCTCCTCCAAGACAGATTCAACTGTAGATCTTTGAAACTTGTCAAAAATGAATGTTATTTTTTCTTTTCAATTGGTTCTTTTCGTAGAAAAAGATTGGAGATTTTTTTAAAATAAAGAAATACATATGTAGTATAGTAGAACTAGATATATATACGATTTAAAGTTTGTTTACATTTCGAAAGTTTTTACTAAACTTCAATTTTGAAAACTCAAAAACCGTATATCACGCTCTTCAGAGATTTCAATAGATTTTCCATAAAATCACTATTTTAGAATTATTATGTGAAAATAACAACATTCTAAATTAAATTTTAAATTTTTTAGAGATTTTTAAACTAAACATTTTCAGAAAAAATCATATCTAGTGCATATTACAAGATTAATTTTTTATATTAGTATTACAAACTAAGAGTCTTAAGTTTGTAATATAAAATAGTAAGTTAAGATTATTAAGATTATTTAGATGTAAAATTTCCAAATATTACTCTTTAAAGTCTTCCGGAACTATATTTTGGGGGGATCAACTTCAGAATTTCCATTCCAACCCAACTGTAGAATCCCACAAAGCACGTCTGGAGGAAAGAGATTCTTCAATTGATCCAAATTATTTTTTTACATCGAGTAGTAGAAACACAAAAAAAGATTAAAGATTTGTTTCTCTACAAAAAAAAAAAAAAGAAACAAAGTCAAAAGGGTAAATATTTAATACTGACTTTTAATGTTTGCTTATTGCTTTAAAAACTTTATTTTAAAACACGAATATTTTTTTAAAATAACCGGCTGAACTGATGGAAATAAATTGTTATTAAATATTTCTGTCTTTATTAGTTTAGTTTTATTACCATCTTTCATAACGCCGTAAAGTTAAAAAAAAAAAAAAAAAGTATACGCCGGCAAAATAATGAGGGGGTAGTTACTTTGCCCCAAAATTTAATTATCAGTCAGTTCTCTGGAGAATAAGTTAATGGTTAATGCAAGTATCAAATGTGACCATTTCTTATAAAATTTTAATGATTTTTTAATACAAATGTTCAATGATCAGTTATTTATATTACGACCATTACTATGGATTCAATTTTAAATTACTATATTGAATATTAGAATTAAATAAAAAGGGATAAGAAAAATGTATAAGAAAAAATAGGATAGTAAATTTTTAAAATTTAATTTAAGAAAAGATTTAAACAATCATTGGCTGTATAGTATAAACTCCTTTAATTATCTACTTCCGTTTTTAAGCAACATTTCCCTATGCCATTATAAAATGCGAATGGGTCACGAATGTGCCTACCTAAGGTTGGGATAGTTAAAAAATTATCAACCTTTTTTTTTTTTTTACAACCCCACTTTCAGCTTTGTGCCAAATTATATCTTAGTACAATAAATAAATATTCCCTATGCCGTTAAGTGTGCACTTTTTCTATTTGTTTCTTTTTTTCTATTTTTTTCATTGATTAGAATGAGTAAATGGCAAAAACTGAGTGGCGCGGCTTCTTACCGCAAATTGAAAGCTACCAGAGAACGCGAGGAAAGAAAATGTGCTGCATCTTTGCATGTTTTCCTACAGAAGAAACATGTAGCTAAAGCAAAATTGCAAAGATGAGGATGCTGAATGTACATCAGAACTGGGAGGGGGGGAACATGGAGAAACTGCGAATATGGTGGAGACAAATATAGAAATAAAAGTTGAAGAGGAATTTCCTGCAGGAATTAACGTTTTTAAGGAAATTGAAGGTAACAATGATGCTGTGGCAAAGGAAGAGAGCTCCATTGCATGCGGTAAGGGCAAGTATGAATATGAAGAAGGAACTGATGAAGTTACTGGAAATAAAGAAAGAGAACAGGAAAATACAGAAATTGGTGTGTACGAAGACATCGCATTTTGGCCACGAACTTGTTCAGGGCAGTTGCTTGTTGATCTTGTAAAATTTGAACCTAAAATGTTTTAAAACAAAGATGAACAGTTTGCTCCGACTGTAAAACCGAGAAAAAAAATAGTCTGATAGTAATGCTACAACACTGGTTTTACAAAACTATGACGAATGAAAAGACTCTTGAGATCATGGTTGCTGTACTCAAAGACGAACAAATCTCCTTACTGTTTCTCCAGCCTCTTTTTCCTGAAGACAGAGCAACGCAAATTAAGTCTAGCAAGAAATCCAGGATTTCAAAAGTTCTGGTAGCTTAATTCAAAAATGCCTGAACATGAAAATTCGTCTGACCATCAAAGAGCTTTTAAGGAATGGAAGATGATGGAAATGACCCTTAATAAAATAAAATAAAATAAAACCCTTGACAGTAAATTAAAGGAACAAACTATGAAAGAAAATCAGATTTGGAGACAGGTTTTAACATGGTTATTTGATGTCGAAACTTTTAGAGGGCACCGAAAAGATGTATATAGTTCCAATAAAAGTAACTTTATAGAACTTGTTGAACTTATGAGCAAGTATGATCCTGTTCTTGGAAAGCATTACTTGAAAGAAGTAAATGATAACCGGCGGTACTTGTCGCCGAAAATCCAAAATGAATTCATTCATATCTTGGAAAACCCTGTAAAGGAAAATATATTGGATCAGATTTGAAAAGCCAATTACTTTGTGATCATACTAGACAGCACGCCGGACATTTCTCATACTGATCAGATGAGTTTCATTTGTCAATATGTCGTTGTTAAAGACAAAGAAATGGAGGTGCGGGAATCATTTCTTGATTTTATCACTGCGCATAGGAAGACTGATTATGATATCAAGAAGATGATTTTGGATCAACTGGAGAAAGAGAAACTTGATTTCAAATGTAGAGGGATGTGATTTGACAATGCGGTTAGTATGGCTGGAGTTCATAGTGGTGTTCAACGTCTTCTACGAAACATGAAAGGGAAAGCTAAATTTGTGCCATGTTCTAATCATGGTCTGAATTTATGCGATGTTCATGCCTCAGTTGTGAATGCAAGTGCCATTACATTTTTCTGAGTGATTGAGAGACACTACATTTTTCTCCTCTTCCAATCACCGGTGGGAAGTTTTATCTTCGCATGTGAAGGTCACGATGAAGCGTTTGGAGTGCATGTTACGAAGCTCTTTGTGCAGTGAAAACCGGATTTCAAGAAGTGATTCAGGTACTCGATTCATTAACCTCAGCTTCAGAAAATCTTCAAATGAGAGGGGATGCACAAATCATTTTGCTTTCAATTGAAAACCTCTCCCCCATGTCACATTTGTTTTACTGGAAAGAAATTCTGGGACAAATAAATCTCACCCAAAATAAACTTCAAGAACCTGGTATTGGTTTGGATGTGTGTGTAACCCACATGGATGCAACGAAACAGGGACAGGCTGGTGTCTGAATCGGTTAATCAAAGTAAAACAAAGGGCGAGGAAATAGAAATTCCAGTTGAAAAGCGGATTAGAAAAAAGAGAAATCCACACTTGTGCAGGAAGAGAAATCTTTACGAATGTCATGATCGGCTTGTAAATGAAATGGAAGCACGATTTGACTCCATATCTCATCTGCAAACTCTCTTCTCTTCGCTAGATTATCATCAATCCTGAAAGTTACTGAAGGCGAGTTGGAGCGAAAATTGAAAATTCTCGGTAGCGAATACGTTGCTGACTTACACGTATCTAGACTGCTTTTGGAAGTTCTCCGACTTCAGGATTTTTTAGCGGCAGCTTGCAAAGTCGAACGTGACATGAGCATGATGACCAAATCATCAGCTATCGAATGGCTGAGATGGATTTATCGATGGCAAGTTCAAGAAACAGTGCCAAATATTGTGATTGATCTACGGCTGTTTTTGACGCACACAGTTTCTGTTGCTACTGCAGAGAGAAGTTTCTCAAAACTGAAGCTCACTAAAGGTCATTTGAGATCGAGAATGTCGCAAGATCGCTTATCCAATTTGTCCCTCCTTTCAATTGAACACGAAACTGGAGAAGATAGACTTTGACCAAGTTATTAGTAACTTTGCTTCTACAAAATCTCGAAAGGTTAAAATATGATAACGTTTATTCAGCTAACATTTGAATTTGTTGTTTTTCAATGCCATTAAAGGTATTTCATTTATATTTTTCCGCTAAAAAAAAAAGTGCGTACCATTATGAATACGGGCCCCGGGCGGCACTTTGCCTCGGTACGCCTCTGGTAAGCATACACCTTAGAAATGAGGAGAGTTTTTTTTTTCTTTGGAGAAAAGATTTTCCTATAATTAAAAAATGGTGTAATATTATCACTGATGACAATAGACTGCATGTAAATAATATCGGTGTCGTTGAAGTGATTAAATAAAGCCGTTCTTATATATTAGGTTATATTTATTTATTTAGCATGCCATTAATAAACGTGTCAGCGACGCCATTCGCTTTTATCACATTCCCTGTGGAGACGAAAGGCAATGCTTGACTGTAAGAAAATGCAACAGTGACCGACACTGGAAACGCTGGTTTAAAACTGCCATAGGCAAACCTTTTCTAGTAGTTGGCTGCATGATCTAAATCTCATCGCAAGACGGGTCGCTCTGCTTAAAAAAAATTTTTAAAAAACGCAAGGTCATATTTCGTAGTAAGTACCTCAGCTATTTTCGCTACAGAAGATCTTATGCGTAAGTATACACGTTAAAAATGGGGGAGAAGTTTATTCTCTTTTTTTTTATTTCTTTAGAGAAAAGATTTTTTTATAATTAAAAAAATTGATGTCTTGATATAATATTATCAATGTGATTAACACCTGTTACTAAATGTGATTTATTTATTCATTTTTAAATAAAAATATAATTCTTATTTAGAGAAAAAAAATGATTATGAATGATTCCTCTTTCAAATGTAAAAGATGTTTGCATGTCTGATCTTCCTTGGCGAAAATCACCAATAGTTTAAAATGATGAAAACGTTATTTTACGAAATTCGTTTACAAAATTCAAGAATCATTGTCTGTGGCGATTTTTTTTAAGTGTAGCTTAGATGTGACACGGACGTAATGAGTATCCAATGCGAACGGAACACACTATCTGTCGTAATTGACCAGCTTGCTAACCATTACACCACGCCGATATATTGTCTATGTATGGGTTTGTGCATGAGAGAGCGTGAGGGAACAATGAGAACGAAAAGTAGAGCGTGTCATTAAAAAAGACCAAACGGGCCACTGACTGACTTAAAGCATGCTATCCTTGAAGCTTTATCGGTTGGGAATGTTTACATATTGGTATGTATGAAAAGGGAAAGAAAAAGGAATGTGAAACAGATAATTCTCTACATGAACGCTTTTCTTTCTTTCTGTCGTTCTTTCTTTTTTTTCTTTTTTCTTCCGACTGATAGCAATATGTCGCATTGATCTTATTCTTAACAAGGTAAGTTTTGTGTATTTCTTAACAATTAACATGGATTGTTTTATAGTTGTGCTTTGCAGGCGATAATTGGATTTTGTGTTAATCATATAAGCACCTGATGTTTTTTAACCATATCGTTTATTAAAATTATATTTTCCTAATTTCAACTCAGATTTGTTTTGTTTGGTATAAGATTTTTGTATCTCACATTGATTCAACAGCAGTTTAGTAAAAACAGACGATAAAACTGAAACAGCCTCGTCGTATACAAATAATGCAGGTTTTTTTTTTTAAATCATGGCTCTTTCACTTTCTTCGTCTAAGTAAATCATATTCATTTATTGTTTGTTTGTCTGTTTAATAAAATATTTTTTCAAGTGCAAAGCTGTAGTCCTGACGGTTTTGGTGACATACAAGTGCATTGCGTGTGTTGTTTAATTCTAAGTTCTTTCTACGTTCGTTTCGTTTCTTTAACTTTCGTGATGCTTCGACAATTGGGGGGGTATTTATTACATTTTATTTAACAGACTCCTGCTACTGATGGCTTACGGAGAGCCGTGTTCCAATTCCATTTGGGTTCGTTATATTCACTTGCCCTTTGGGTGAAATGATTAAAAATAACTGTATCTTTTTTGTTTTTTTTTCACTTGGATTTTTCTGTTTAGATTAGTTACATTATTCGAACTGTTATCCTCATGTTCATTTCAATATTCACAACGTTTCAACCGTTGTACGCTCCGGCCTTATTCAGGTGATTGGAATTTCGAACCGAACCCCTTATTTCGTCCACCGGGTTAGATTGTTCTAGTTCCACCCGCCATGCATCTTCCGAATGTCTTAGTTATTTCCCTTTAACTCATCTCTCCAAGTTTTTGGTTCACCACTGCTGTACCCTGGTATTGAACTCACAACTCTTTGGATCTAGTCAGTGAATCTCAAGGATACATGGCCCAGTGGATAAAGACGTTGGTTATATCCAATGACTAGACCCAAAGAGTTGTGAGTTCAACCAAAAAACCGGGAGAGTTGAGTTAAAGTGAAATAACTGAGGCATCCGGGAGTGGCATGGCACGTGGAACTAGAACAATCCGTAACACCGTATCCTCATCCCACTGACCCACGCACTCCAAAAGACTGGCCCTTGGTCCGGTATGGTCCAGTATTACAGGTTATACACAAGTCTCCGGTTCCCAAGGTCAATAAGAATCCACCCTCCAGCCACGTTGTGATTGTTTTGATCCTGGAGAGTGGTCATCAGATCGTAGAAATCCGGAAGCTCTCCGTTGGTCTACCTGCGAGTTTGTCGGATGAGAATGGGGTTAACAGAAAAATAAATATAACGAAGTCGATTCGATTTTGAAAGGACAAAAGTTTTATATGCAAACACACGCGCAAAAAATTATTGTTGTATAAGGTTGAATGTTTCTTGTATGTGAACAATAACCAATTAATCACAAATATTTCGAATAATTTCGGTAAGGGTATATGTGGCCTGCGTTTTAACCCTTTTTGGTCTGTTCTTAGCGCATCTACTACATCCTTCGATGTTCCCGTTCTCAGTAATAGTAGTAGCATGAGTAGCGTTAGCGGCGGTATTTCGCTTCTTCGCCCTCAGCTTCAGCAACACACAGCAGACGCTTCTTTTTCAATCTCTGACGTCTCTCCACTTAAGTTCGACTACATTCGAAGACAGACGAACCCGAAACTCGCCTCTTTATTAAGAAAACCGGCCTTATGTGTCCCAGGCTGGTGACGTATCTTTTTTTCTAGTGCGAACGTATTGACATACTATCAAAGTACAACTTCACTCCTCCGAGAATAAACCATTTACTTTTTCATTGATTGGTTTCCAAGGTTCACAACAAGATACTACTGATTATCACCACACTATTAATTATTCTGCTGATCTTTGTAAACTACAGAGATTCTTGTTTTACAAAATACCTTCTAGATCAAACATTCTCAATTTTAACTTTGATTCTTATAGTGTCAACATCCATTTCTTTTTTGAAAGTTCCAAATTATTATTGTTCCAGTAATTTTCTATTAGTAATCTGATATCCTTTGTACACTTACAAAAAAATTGTTTTTTGTATTCTAAATTAACTTTCTGTAACATTTACATTTCACAGTCTACACAGCATATTAACATCTTGGTTATTCGAAAACACCTCTCTTTCACTTGGTGTTTTCTGTTTTACAGCATATCCTCCTTTATTAGCATTATTATTATTATTTCAGGGGTGATATCGCCCCTGCTACAATCTACACTGATGGATGACATTAAGGGTTCGATCCGAAATTATAATTGTATATTAACCGCAACGGAGTCGGAGATCATCGCACATTCAATCCATCTTCGTATGTGTGAATTATTTTCGTTTTTTAATAAAATGCCATTTTCCAGGTCAAAATTGTAATCCGGCAGTCGGGGGGGGGGGGCTGTGGCATACCGGTGTGGCTAGTTTAATTTTATATCCCTTTTTTATGTTTGTATATTCTTTTCTTTAAATTTCGGGATATTTTACCGATGTATCTCTAGGAATATTTTTTATATCCTATTTGGTAGATTTAAGATGTAAATATAGTTGCTTCATTTAGTTTGTTTAAATTTTTAATTGCTTTAAAAGTGTTTATGAACTTTTTTAATATTGAGATTAGCTAAATTTCTCTCCATTTCAAATAGTTATGTAGTTTCTTCGGAAATATAATGTACCCTGTTTTTGTATTGATACGTAATGGAAAAATATATATTTACATGCGGAGTAATGTCTTCGTCTTTGTTGTTGTTATCACAACGTTCCGGATAATAAACAAATGAAGCGTCAACCCAAACATGGGTATCCATTAAAGATAATGTTGAAGTGATAAAATCTGTCGAATTAATAAATAAAAAATCCATTACTTCTTTATAAATTGCTTCGTTTTCGTTTGGATACAAAATGGAGCAGATATGAATGTTTCGAGGGACTGAGAAAGATTTACGTTTATAAGGCACGATTTAACTTTGCTTGATTGTCGATGCAATTAGTGGCAGATACAGTGTGCAAGCACGTCGGATCTAACGACAATTTCCTCTAGCAAGGGAGACGCAGGTTCGAGACCTGCCCGATTAAGAAAACTTAATAAGATTTCTCTAATATTTAGTCTGTTAGACGAAAATAAATATACTGTTTAATAAATAAACAGAGCGTCTACTCAAATATGGGTATCCACTGAAAGTAACGTTTAAGTAATATATATATATATATATATATATATATATATATATATATCAAAGTGTAGAAGAACGAACAGTAAGAATACAACGTTCAGAACATTAATTTTAAAACAGTGCTCAATACACAAAATAGATACGTAAATATATATTTATCTTATGCTGTGTTACATTAGAACATGCACATATCCACTACAAAATTATACATTTTTGTTCAACGTCCCAAAAAAGGAAAACCTTTTTTTAAACGTCTCATAGGTGTAACACTGTGATTCCCCACCTGATAAGATAAATAAATAAAAGAGATATATATATATATATATATATATATATATATATATTAGTACTTAGACTCTCGTCGGCTACTCCAACATTTTAGTCCTAGAAAAGAACAGACAGACTACCCGCAAATATTTGATTATAATGGTGACGTCTTGCGCAGAATCAAACACAATTTTCGGAAGAACTGAATACAAACGACGCTCATGTTTTGAATTCACGAAGAAATGAAATTTTGTTTTGAATTTACATGTTTTGAATTCACGAAGAGATGAATATTTGCTCAAAATTTAATATAAACAATACGACTTGAATTACAATGCGGCTGTCACATTATCAGCCATCGCACGCACATCCATCCGTATATAGAAGTAATAATATAAATACACTCACACGCACATATATCTATCTATCTATCTATCTACATATATATATATAGAGAGAGAGTTAGGTAAATCAAATGACCAGATTTAAGCAACCGCATAATGGAAATAGTGTGTATATATCAAAGTACAATTTGAGTTAAGATGTTTGTTTACTGATGAGAAACACGATCTCAGGGCAGGAGGCGATGTTTTAAACCTGGGTCACTAGTAAACAATGGGGATGGGTGAGATACTTGGTTTTGTTTAAGAGTATTTGTTTTGATTAAAAGGTTGAATCAATGTTTAGATATCCCAACGTATAATTTTGGTGAAGCGAGAAGAATTCGTGGTTGAGATAAGGTAAATAATTGAAGAATAGGTTTACATGTCAAGGGATAGTTTTTGGCACTTTGGAAATCGCATGATTAGTTGAGGCTCGTGGTAGCTGCGTGCCGGGCCGAGGGTCAATTGTGATCAGCTGATCCTGTTTCTATATTAACTCGAGATTTTGCTAATAAGAAAGAGGCGGGGGGAAAAGACTGTCGTCGAGAGAGTCGCGAGACTGTCGTCGCAGTGAGGCGAGAGATTTGCAGGAGAATTTTGGAGGAGAGAAAGAAGACTGCCCCCTGTTCTGAGAAGTCTGTATGAGACTGGACTATTAGTCACAAACCCACCCCAGGCGATTCAATATGCGGTTATCACACACAAACCCTCTCTCTTTTGGGAATTCGCTGGATGCATCTTGTATTTTTCTTTTTTTTATTTTATGTTAAATGTTTTTATTCTCCCTGTAACCTCTGTTCTGATGTTATTTTCTTATATAAACGACGTCAGTATTTCCCCCATTGTTGTCCGGCTTCTGCAGATATTATTTCTTGATTTATTTTGCCACAATCTAATCTTCCTAACGCCAACTCTCACAGCCGTGTCCACATCCCCAGTCGACCGTGAACGTATGGACAACACCCCGCTTACTGGATCTAAAAACTAACACAGCGTGGGCATCGAGCGGGACTTGACCAGTTGACCGGTCGAAATAATCTACGGGTACTCAGAGAGCGTACGGCCAGTTACCCCTAAGTTCGGTTCGGTTCGGACCGAGTGGACACCTCAACCCAAAGAGGAAGACGCCGGAAGTTGAGGGGCTGGGAACGAAGTGTTAGAACCAAAGAAAATACGAATCAGAAAAAGATTTATATATTGGAATATCTGCTGGGAATTTGAAGCATCGCCATCATAACTATCGCTACTTCAGTAATGAATCCCTTAAACATCAAACTGCTTTGTCTAAATACTTTTGGGATCTTGTGGAAAACGGCTTCACCCCACAGTTGAAATGGAGAATTATCTCTAGGACTCTAACTCCTAGAAACTTTAGTGACAGATGTGATCTCTGCATTAAGGAGAAAATCTTAATAATCAAACATAATAGACCTGAGGGATTACTAAATCACCGCAATGAAATTATTTTCAAATATAGTCACAAATATCGTCTCAAAATAACAAACGACATCTAATATTTGCGAGGCCTGTCCATGGAAACTCCGGAATTTTAAATTATCTAGAAGTTAATCCTATATATAGACTGGTGTCTATATATAGGATTAATTGCTTATGTTAAACTGTATATGTGTAAAAAATATCTGTGCATGGGTATACAATGTAACCCGGATATGAGAGACACGGATATGAGAGACCCGGATATAAGAGAAACTCGGATATAAGAGAGATTTTCTCTGGTCCCAAATTAGAGCCTGTGTTAATAAAACAAAATAGACCAAACCCGGATATAAGAGAAACCCGGATATAAGAGACTTCTTCTCAGGTCTCGACAACTCTTATATCCAGGTTACACTGTATATGTGTATTGATATGTGTTCATATAAGTAATTGTGTTGACATTTATAGGTGGTTATATGGTATTTATAAGTATATACATGTGTATGTATATGTATTTATGCGTTTATATGGAGGTATTTACTTGCATGTATTTGTCTGTGTGGATACATACATATATATGTGTGTGTGTGTATGTATGCATGTATGTGTCTGTGTGTGTATGGATATATATATGTATATATATATATGTGTATGTGTGTGTGGATGTATATGTGTGTATGTGTGTGTATGCGTATATCTATATGCGTTAACTGTAAATTTATATTAATCTGTATTTTTTTAATTAACTGAAATATGCCTATATATATTAATTTGTTCTTCCTTTTCTTCTTTCCACACTGTTCCTCGCACCCCTTCTTCCCCATTTGCTTTCTTATATCTTTTCTTTTTTTCTCTTTGTCTCTTTTCTTGTAAGATGACTTACCTCATTAAGAATCGTAATCTATTATTATTAAATATCTTTATAAAAATAGATTTAAAATTATTTCTATCTCTCCCTTCGTTCTCTAATTTCGACCATATCTGTCGTCCTCTTCCTCCCGATCTCTCTATCACCTTACATCAACTTAAAACTACCCCTCTAAAACCTGTAAAAAAAAGAATATATTAATTTTAAATGATTTTTATGCCTAGAAATATGATCTGAGGAACCATGAAAAAAAACACTTTCCTGGGGAAATAAAATATAATAAATGTACCCTTAAGGTTGTCTGTTTTTTTTTAATTTTAATTAAATTTATATATATATATATGTGTGTGTGTGTGTGTGTGTGTCCAGTTAAAATGAGAACAAATCGAGTAGAATTCCACTGTACGTAACATTTAATTTAAAAGAGGGCTCAGTGCAGAGTAGAGCTAAATGTTATTTATTTTAGGATATTAAAACAAAAACATGTTGAAAATCGCTACACAATTGCTATTATGTTTCAACACTACAAATGTGTCTCCTTGGGTGATGTCAAACTACGAGTGAGTCAACGATTAATTTAAATTCAAAAGCAGAATACTTCCTCTTTTGTAGAGAAAAAAAGAATAAAAATAGGCTTGTGCAGTTTGCCCTTATTAATCAATCGTATATATATATATATATATATATATATATATATATATATATATATATATATATATATATATTATCACGTCATTTTTAGTGGATACTCGTACTTGAATAGATGCTCCGTTCATCTATTAAAAAGTATATTTATTTATTTTCGTCTACGGGTCTGAATGCTCGAGAAATCTTCTTAAAGAAAAATGAACGCTCTCTGAGAGGATTCGAACCTGCGTCCCTCTGAGTAGATGGAGCTATCGTGATACGCTCTAACCAAACTACATGAACCAATTAGTCAGACAAGGCCGAATTGTACATTTAAGCGTAAACTTATCATAGAGCCCCCTTTTCATATCTGTCTATATGAGAACTCATATGTGGTGAAGGAATCATATTTTTTTAAAATAATTATTATATATATATATATATGCGGGGATTAGAAAAATTTCAGATATAACTACAATATATCTGTAAAATGACAATATGAATAAAGACAAAAGGAAAACTTAAAACTAACATAGGATAAGTTTTCCTTCGATATATATATATATATATATATATATATATATATATATATATATATATATATATATATATATATAAACCAAGCAAAGGAGAAATCATCACGACCGACACCCTACACCTACGCACATCCGCCCAGATGCACGCATGGGCGCACCCGCGAAAACGTGCACACACTTCGAACAAAACTTACACCAATAATAAGTGCATATAAAAAGAAAAATCGAGAAGTATAAACAGTTAATTTTTTATACGTTCTGACGAGTGGACGAACGGGTCCTTCTACGAAACTCTGGAGACGGGATGCTGAAGGTAACATTAATCAGCTAAGTGACAAACATTTTACTTATATTGTGGGAAATTTGTCCCGGCTTTCCCACATGAAAGTGTTGAGGTTAAAAAGTTGCGACAAAAATGGAATAAAAACATCAAGATTAGAGCGGACAAACTCTCTCTTTTAGGCGGACGAATAAAGAAAGAACGACTCAAACCTCCTGCTCGGTGTGTAACAATAAAAGAAAAAGTGTTTATTTACATGTACATGTTAAAGGAAGAGAAAATGTTCATAAAAGAAAAAAAAACTTTAATAGCGGACAAACGTTCGTTCTCGACAGCCCAAAGTAGGTAGTTCTTTCTTGAAGATGTCATCGAAGATGACTGCTGCTGTTTCTGTCGCCGACTTTTCTTAATTCACAGACGATTACTCACTGCCAAATAGACGAAGATTCTCCAAATTTATGGAGATTTGGGAGGCTCAGAAGTATCTGGTACTTTTCCCTCCAAATTGTTATACAAATTTCCTGGCTCCTTCATTGGTTAGAAAATATATTCTTATCTCTGATAAGAATCAGCGACTTGGGAGATGCAACAAACTATGAGGTTTCCCCCAGACTTTATGTCACCATGAAAGAATAATGGTGGTGGAATTCCTTTTTATATTTTCCAGCTCTCTCGTTAGTCAGAAAATATATTCTTATCTCTGATATGAATCAAGGCTTTGGGGGCCGATTTTGAAAGCAAGGAAAAAGGTTGGAGATGAGGATTGGAAAAGAGGCTACAATATGAAGTTCTCTTATGGTTCTCAAATTAAATTCCAATACTATATATATATATATATATATATATATATATATATATATATATATATATATATATAAACAAATCAGTTAAAAGGCGGGAACAACAAAACGGACGTATATCCAAAAGGGCTTGATGCAGATGCCTTGAAAAAGAACATGCAAGGCAAGTAAATGTAATAAAGGAACAAAAACACTTTATGTAACAACACAGAATTTTGGTTTGGTGTCAAATCTAAGGTTGTGTGTTGTTATATAAAGTGTTTTTGTTCCTTTCCGACGGTTGAAAATTTCTATATTTGTATTACTAAGAATTCTTTCAAGACTAAGCGATATCAACATACCTTATCCTTCACCAATAGTACTTACAGAAATATTACATCACTTTCTAAATATTTTGGGATTTTAAAAGATAAGACTCCTAAGGTGAAATGGAAAAATTTTAAAATGGCAAGGACATGAAAATCTTTATATCAACCCTATTTTCTATGCTTACATGAAAAAATGAAAATTATCGGAATCAATAAAAAAAATTATTAAATTAAAGGAATGAATTAACAGTAAATTGTAAAAATAGTTTACCATTACTTTACAATTTAGTTAAATTTTAGAATTTGATTTTGGTTTTTCTTATATTTTAGTTGTACTGCGTTACAACATATATCGCTTATCTTTCTATTCGTAAGATTAATTTGGATTTAATATAATTTTGTATTGATCTCTTGGTAGTATTAGTAACATCTTGTACGGATGTATTGGTATTTGGTTGGTATTTTTGACATTTTACATTGATTGGTTATTGTTATTAACTTTTTATATGAAGAATCTTTATTCAACAATTGCATTTGAATTTACCACGTAATTCTATACGTTTAAATTATTTACTACTTTCTTATCTTAAAGAAGCTATTTATTTATCAACTATAGAAAAATTTATGTAGGAAACTCACAAAGCATATAACTTGTTTAGCATTTTGCTAAATTACCTCTCCACCTCATTTTTATTTTTTAGGTAATGGCATTGTCTAGTTTGCATAATTTATGTATCCATTTATGTATCCGTTTCAGTCTGGCTGTCATTAGCTGCCAATCTACGGGTCATGACACATTTATAAATAATAATTATCTAATTTTTGCTTCTTCGTTTAGTTTAAATTTAACGTAGGTCATATTTGATTGGTTGAGCAGAAAAAGCACAAAAACCTGATATCCCCCCTTTTCTTTTTTCGTAAAAAGAGGCTATATTTTGCTTTTAAATCTGAATAAATTGTTCACTCGCCAGTAATTTACAATCGCCTGATGAGAACCATTGATACCCATCAAAACACGACTGCAATTGTATATCGATTTTGACATGTTTTCGGTGCAATATCCGACAATAAGTTATATATATATAACTAAGTACTATTGGTGAAGGATAAGGTATGTTGATATCGCTTAGTCTTGAAAGAATTCTTAGTAATACAAATATAGAAATTTTCAACCGTCGGAAAGGAACAAAAACACTTTATATAACAACACGCTTTATATAACAACATGTAAAATCTTCGAAAACTATTCAATGGATCGACAATTTTCAGATCATTAGTCCTATATCCGTTCGCTTGTCACACACACAATATATATTTATATATAGGACTAATATAAATAAAATCTGTCACTTAGATGATTGACGTTATATTTAGCACCTTGACTCCCGAGTTTCATAGACGAAGCTTTTTGGCAATTGTTCAGTCCACTCGTCAGGAGATTTCACCAAATGACTGTCGTTTTTCTCATTTTTCTTTATCGTTAAACTGAATTTGATGTGGACACCTCGACGTAGTGTAATGGTTAGCAAGCTTGTCTCACTAGATCAGTTACGACTGAGTACTGAATTCGATCCTCACTAGGTGCCACGTACTTTCGGTCTTGTGCCATAACTAAGCTATGCTTAGTAAATCACTATACTAACGTTGAAGTAATTAACTTAGTAACGGCTGCGCTTGGAATACCACCCAGTAAACTGAAAAAGCGCTTAAGAAGAATTGGAATTGAGAGCAAGATCTCCAGAAAACTGTTTTCATTTACTCTGCGAGAATTCTCCGAATGGTTCTTGAGTAATCTTGTTGATACCATGCCTCAAGAACAGAATTTCCACTATGTCAATGTGCGACGCCAACATGATAAAAATAAAATACGATATAATATTACTAATACATAAAAACAAATAAAACAATTGAAATTAAAATGAAAGAAACACTAGTGAAACGCCCATAGTAATTAGCAATAAAAAGGTAATATCACAATTGATCTAAATTGGCATTTAATAAATCAAAACTGTAATTATCTATAATTATTTATTTTGAAGGTTTATTTTGTTGGTGAGATGGTGAAATCGTCGACAAGGCCGAGTGATTCCGGTGACTCGATAAAAATTAATGTTGTCCAGCTATCGCCGAACCCACCTGATGGAGGCTGGGGATGGTTAGTCTGTCTGGCTGCTTTTTACTGCAATTTCATTGTCATCGGATTACAAATGTCTTTCGGTCTCATTTATATCGGTTTGAGGGACACTTTTCATGACAGTGCTTCGAAGACCTCTTTGTCCGGTGCCCTTTTCAGTGGATTCAATATGTTAATAGGTAAGTTGTGTACACATATTATTTTGTTTATTTGCGATAATAAAATGGTATTTTCATGCATAGTCCATTTTGGCATTTTAAATGATTACTCTGTCTAGTAAATTCGATGGCGCAGACCAGTGAATAACACGGGACTTTAATCTTCATGTTTAACATTACATTTTATTCACTCCATTACTTCGTCAATTTTGGTGTTGGTATGATCGGCCCCGTCGACACTGGTCCGAAACGTGGATCTTTCATTTTCGTCTGCGTTATCTGAGAGACTGACTAACTCCCGTCCTGGGTATGACGATAAACTACATCCGCGTCCTAGGTAAGACGATAAACTACGTCCGACAGCAAGGCCTCTGTTCAGGAGGTTTTGAGGAGCGTTAAACCACCTCTTAATTGCTGGTGTTCCCAGGTTGGGGTGGTAGCACCTGTTAGGGTCCCAGTTATGAGCAAATAGTTGATCCACCAAAACTGAGGTCAAAACACTATGAAAGTGTAAAAATAGGCTTTGATACCAGAAATACTTTGTAAAAAAAAAATTTATTACCAGCAATACATTTTTGAAAAAAACAAAATTACCAGCAATACACTTTTGAAAAAATATATTACCAGCAATACATTTTTGAAGAAAAATATTACCAGAAACATATTTTTGAAGGAAAAAAATATTACCAGCAATACATTTTTGAAAAAAAATTACCAGTCGGTATTAAATAACCCATTGAGATTGATATGCCGTAAAACAAACCAAACCAAACCAAACTGACTAACTCCCCAGTGGGGTAGGTGTTTATATAAATGCGTTCATTACAATTCTTTTCTGCGTATGCAAAACAGGATGCATGATTCTGCATTCGGCGCCAGGAAGTAACCTCAGATTCTGCCCCGCACATGGTTTCCCTTGGTGTGAAATTGAATGCAATTTATGTTGTGGCTTAGACACTTCATTGTAGAAGACGCTGATTTACATTGCACCAGTTTCCTGAACGTGACATAATTTATGAACCGTCTCGGATGAGAAAAATCATGCATTCGTAATAAAGTATTACTGATCGAAATGTTAAGTTTATTTGGATTTTAACTATTTCTGGTAAGTAAAAAAATGAAATTTAATTCAACATCTGTGATCAATAAAATTTCAAATTTGAAACACGCAAGCAAATTTGTAGCCTCGTTTCCAAATTCAAAAGTTTTGCATCAGATCAAAATTTGTTTTTGCAAACTCTTGCCATGACTCATCCATGAGCGTTCGGGCGCATTGCTTACTTCCCTTTAATTTCGAGCTGTAGTAATAGGCTGTTCGAAATGTAATTACCGTATTTGACGGCATATAAGACGCACCCCAATTTCAGCAGGGAATATTAAGAAAAAATTAGTAATTAGTAAAATTATTAGTAAATGGTACAGCCTAGGCTATTTATTAGGTATTATTTTTGTTAAACAAGCCTTTATTTAGTTGTAATTAAACGAAAAATAATAGGAAAAAAAAGAACGCGAGCATATAAAAACTTTATTATACCCAAAGGTAAGAAAACAAAATAAAAATCAAGCAATTATTACAATTGAGCAAAACAGTACAGTTATTATTAACATTTTATTCATCTTCCAATCTATAAAATTCGTTGTCTTCGTTATCAAAACTCTGATACTCATTTTCAATGCTACTCTCATCGTCGTTAAATAATGTGTCATCTTCCGTTCGATTGAGAGCATTGCTAATGCCACACTTTTTAAAAGATTTCACAACAATTTCTGGTCTAATATTATCCCAAGTTTGCTTCACCCATTCGCAGACTTCTGCAATGCTGGGTCTTTTTATTCTTCCTGTAAGTGTAAGGTCGTTATCAGGCATTGCCATTCACGTGTTCCATTGCTCCTTCATGTTTAAGTCTAAGCTAGGTAGCTAATTTCGGCGGACTATCGCGAATTTTGAACCTACATATGACATATAAAACGCAGCGGAATTTTAAAAGATATTTTTAGTAATAAAAAAAAAAAGTGCGCCTTATATGCCGTCAAATACGGTATGTATTTCATAGCTATGAAATACGAGTCAATCAACCAAGACAGAACAAAGGTTGAATGGTAGGAAACGGTGTCTAGAATTAGTTTAACATCCCTTCTATCCAGCAGTTTCTTCTTTATATTACACAGCACTGCAGAGTTTAATTGGAAGAATTTGCAACGAAGGATTTTGGATTCCTTATAAACTTTCGATTAAGAACCAAACACAATTTCCCACCATCTAAAGCTCTCTTTCAAAAAAAGAATGCCAACGTTTCATTTTTGCATCGCATTGGTGAAAAACTGGTTTTACTTTCAGAACACGCTAATTTATCAATTAATTTGTATTTTTATCTCCTTTCTTGTAAAACGGCATTACTTTCAGAACACCCCAAATTTTTAATTTCTATTTTTATTTCCTTTCTGGTAAAATGTCATTACTTTCCGAACGCCCTAATTTTTAATTAATTTTTATTTTTATTTCCATTCTGATAATTCAGATGAAACCATTTATTTCTATTAATATAAGGGTGTTCGAAAAATAATTATATTTATCTCACTAATTTAATTACAAAAGTCATCATCGGAACTTTGCTAATTTATCAACACCACAAGAATAATATATAAAACAAGATATCATTATAAGAGCCAGATATGACCAAACATAGACTATTACTGCCATATTTAGGCTGGAGCTACCCAGTCTTACTTGCCTGTCTTGATGGCATTCAAAAACATCTACGTGGCCTTGTGGATGATGAATTATATTCCACCCTACAACCCCTTTACCTCAGCTTCTCTCTACTCTATAGCTATTTCCGTGGCATGTGTTCTGACAAGCTACATTCCTTGATTCCACCAGTCCTGACCATTGCAACTTGGACCCGCCTTACTACATACACAAGGCTGAATCATCAACATTCCTTTTGTATTTCATTAGTAAGGAGTAAGTTCCACTCAGGCAGCTTCTTTCCCAAAACTGTTAGTTTATGCAATAGACTCCTGGCAGATTGTTTTCCCAATCACTACAATCTTACTCTTCAAGTTTAAAGCTAACCGTTACCTTTCCTGTATAACTTCAGAAACTTAACTTCTTACCTTTTCTTACCTTCATACAGCAACACACAGTAACCCTTTACCTTGTATGGTTCTTGGGTCTTGCATATTAGTATGAAAGAAATTTTAAGTTGGACAAAAGAGAAGACATGCTGCTAGATATAATGTCGAAGAAAGAAAGGGATTTTTTTATTTCAAAATCATGCATGAATTCGATGGTAGGAACAACTTTATTAAGTTTCATTATTATTTCTAATAGATTTATATTATGAGGATATAATAAAAGAACATTATTTATGTATCTTAAGTAAGTGGAGTTTTTAGCTATTAGAATTTTTGGCAACACGCTGATGCATGTTGAAATCCTCACAGTATTTAGTTTTGTGATATTATTGCTAACATTTTTGTCGAGATTTACAATCTCTACGTTTCGTTCAATTTCGCAAACCAACTGATGAAATTTGAATAAGTTGATTTTTTTGGAAAAAGTAATTTGACAAAAACCCTACTACGCGCCTTAATTTCTTTAATTTAATTTTATAAGACTTCATGGTAAACAATATTTTTTTAAGAAAATGTCTTTTTAACAGTGAAGAATAAATTCTTAAGATTTCTTACTCTTGAGCATGCAACATACATGGCCATGTGATTTGTTTATAGTTCTCGCAAACGAAGGGCGAAGTGGAAATTGGATTCTTGTATATGTAAAAACTTAAAGAAAAGATATGCAAAAAAAAACAATATTGCATTTTTATTAAATAAGTATTTGTCATTTTAATCATTAAATTGTTTTTAAAATAGTGGAAGTATTTTGTATGTTAAATAATAAAACTTTTAATTTTTCAAAGAAGTTAATGAAAATTTATTGTACTAAGCTACGCACCCTAGTAAAACCAATTGTACTTTGTACCCCCTTACCTGTTTGGACTTCACTCCAAAGTTTGTTTTCGATTAATCAATGTATGACTATTTTAGAGGATGTGATGGATGGACGGACTATCGGAAGTAAGAGAATATTATATATAGATAAATGATATGTTGGACCGGAGTCTAAAAATTCTAGAAGTGGACCGGACTCTAAAAATTCTAGAAAAAAGACAAGCAAGGATATAAATAAAAAACATCTACATTTATTTGATGTAACAGTTTTACATATATGCACGTTTACAGACAACGAAGGTTATATATGTTTAATTAATAAAATATTTCGAGTAAGCACACATACAAAGTTTGATCTTTGAGTAATGTCGTGTAGTCTCGTAACTGATGGGAACGTACGCATATACTTCCACTATAAATCTTAAATATGACGCCTGTGATTTTTCTTTTTTTACTTACATGTATATATTTACCAAAATAAATACCAGACTGTTGTAGAGTAGCTAGCACCCTGAAGTGGTGCTAGCTACTCTACAACAGTCTGGTATTTATTTTGGTAAATATATACATGTTAAGTACTCTACCAGATTGACTGGCTCTTAGCCTTAAATAGTCTACGATTAAGGACTTCAACAGTTGATTAATAAGTTGATACTAAGCTGATTAATATTCGGACTGATCTTACTTCGTTTGGCTATACAGCATTTGACCCTGCTATATTCCTTGTAAGTTGTCTTGTTAATTGTTTGTAACTTATTGTTCTGTGTTTTTTGTATGTATCCGTTAGAACCGGATACTGGTGCTGAATAAATATATTAAGCACCCATTCTTCTCTGTACCATTCATCTCGACGATACAACACAAACATTACATGAACGTTTTTAATTACTATTCTAAGAAAAAAGTCACCGAAAAAAGATAGAAAGCTTATCAAGAGAAAATGATTTTTTAGTGAGAATTTTCCTGCACTTGACTGAAATCCTAAAGGAAACCAAAGAGCGAAATATAGTTCTAATATCCTTAAGTCTGATTCATTCTCTCCATCACTCCTTCTTTTACTCTGCTTATCATCTATTTTACGCTTTCTTATAGTAACATCAAGTACCGATATCATTAATAAACAAGGATCTAGTAATAACAAGAATCAAATCTGTTTTCCTTCTGAACTGATGTCAGCAATAATCAGGGATGTAGTTGTATTAAGGTCAGCTCTGTTTTTTTTTTGGGGGGGGGGTATTTTTTTTTTTTTTTTTGCTTTTTTTGCATTAACTTTGGCTCTATTCGATAAAGAGGATAAGATTCATTCGTGTAGAATTTATTATGGCCTTCTCGCAATCTAGTTGAAAATTATCCTGATCCTGAGGACTCCAGAAATACGAACTGGTATCAAAGTTAAACTCACACAACCATTAAATGTTTACGTGATTTTTCTCTTATATTTATACAGGTCCCTTAGTAAGTGGCCTTCTCACCTTCTATAGCCATCGCTGTATCATCATTGCTAGCGCTCTTGTTGCTTCTGCAGCCATGTTTATCAGTGCGTTTGCGACGCGAGTGGAAATGCTTATTGTCACATATGGCCTTATTGGAGGTAAGTATATATCAATCATGGTGTACTACTGAAATTTGTTATTTACTTTTTTATTTATTTCTAGATCCCTGGGCTCATATGTTACATTTACATTATCTATAGTCAGATTAATCTTTTCATTTTTGTTCTTACTATCACAACGTTTCGACAGTTTTGTACTCTGGGCTTCTTCAGGTATCTGTCAACGGGACAATAGCCTAGAATATTGAGG
Organism: Acanthosepion esculentum; assembly: GCA_964036315.1. Taxonomy (NCBI): domain Eukaryota; kingdom Metazoa; phylum Mollusca; class Cephalopoda; order Sepiida; family Sepiidae; genus Acanthosepion; species Acanthosepion esculentum. The sequence goes on from OZ038485.1 coordinate 86,601,415, forward strand.
CGTTGCTTGGTATATTTGGTGGTAAAATAATTGTGAGTTCAATCTCTAGGCCGGGTAATACGGATAAACGCAAACTCACTGGGAAAAGGGACTAGTAATGACTGTTTAAAATAGTAAAAGGCTCGAGATCCACTCTCGAGTAGAAGGTTACGGTTAAAATGGTTATGCTGAATGAGTTGTGTGATATGAATGAAAGAGGAGGTGGTAGGAAATTTCGTGAAATACAGATGCTGTCAGATACTCTGGTACACATCATCGGTGATGTTTTTAGTGGTTTCGCCTCTTGCAACATCCTACACCATCTCCACGGCGACCGAATCGATATTGATCAGATAACGGCTTGTGTGCCATCCGTCAGCTCCTAACCCATTGCGACTCCTCAGGTATGCTTCTAACCCACTTTGATTTCCCAGGTCCTCTCCTAATCCACTGCGACTCCTCAGGTCTTCATCTAACCCATTGCGACTGCTCAGGTCTTTTATTAACCCACTGAGACTCCCCAGGTGTTCTACTAACCGACTGTGACTCCTCAGGTCTTCCCCTAACCCACTACAACTCTTTAGATCTTCTACTAAACCACTGCGACTCCTCCGGTCCTCTTGTAAACCACTGCGACTCCTCAGGTTTTCTCCTAACCCACTACAACTCCATAGGTCTTCTCCTAACCCACAGCGACTCCTTGTGTCTTCTTCCAACGCATTGCGACCACTCAGCTCCAACCCACTACTACTCCTCAGGTTTTCTCATTAGCCACTTCACTCTTTCATAAAAAATAAGAATAGGAAGGATAGATAATGATTGACTCTTTACTTGAAGATTATAATATTCAGGAAATGATCCACGTGGGACTCCGTTTCCTTCCAGAGAATTTCGAACCGCATTGAGACGAAAACTAAACATTACTTCATTAAAGCAAAATTGCATTATGACTTTTACATAATTTTGTTTAAAAATTTTGCAGTACACCACAATCTCTTTTATGATGAATGCTGTTGTGTGTTACACACGCACCTTTTGTCTTGAGGCTGATTCAATTATAAATTAAGGTATAAGAAGATTGGTATATTTTATCATTATTAAGATACAAGGCTGGCATGAAGGCTGCTTTAACTATATCAATATTATAAAAATAAATCACATTTAATGAAGTCGTTATTTCACTTTATCCTATTTTTCAGGAATCACTTTAGGGATGGTTTTCTTTACTGCCAATGTAATCGTCGGGATGTATTTTGTGAAGCGACGAGCCTTGGCATTCAGTCTCGCCAACTGTGGAGCCGGGGCTGGAATGTTCACTCTCAATTATGCAATCACACAACTTTTGGAACACTACGCCCTGAGAGGAACGCTAATGATATTATCAGGGCTTATTTTGAATATTGTCGTTTTTGGCGCACTTTGCAGACCCGTAGATCGTCATATCGAATCTTCTGAAGAAACACAGGATACAAAAGAACAGCCAGGTAAATAATAATAATAATAATAATAATAATAATAATAATAATACATCTCGACGTCAGTCACTTTCTCACCGACATGGCATGGATTCCCTTTGTCTTTTCTAAACGATGATTTATGACTTCGTGCTAGCACAGCTATCGACTGCCCCAAGGGTTCCGTCTATCCAATTTCTCACTCACAAGGCTTCGGGTCAACCCGTGGTATGGTTTTCAGGCACTGTCCAAATGTTCCGCATGCTGGGATCGACCCCTCCAGTCTGATAATATCAGATGTCTCCTACCTGACAAATCGACCCTGGTGAGATTCGAACTCGGGTCTTATGGTCAGAATGCGAAGGTTCTAAAAACTTGGTCACTCGCCCATAACAATACTGAATGTTACCTATATACACGGAAAGCTAAAATTTTTAATGATTAATGAAAAAGCGTCCTGGATATGACGATAAATTACATCCGGAAACAAGGTTTCTGGTCGAGAGATTGGAGTTTTTGAGGAGCGTATAACCACCTCAACTGGTGTTCTTCTCAGGTCCACCCTAACCAGGAGTGGTAGAGCCTGTTAGGGTCCCAGCTATGGGCAAACAGTGAACAAAAAAAATCAACAGTAAATTTTTATAATAAAATTAACAACGGTACATTTTTATAGTAAAATTACCAACAATACATTTTTGAAGTGAAATTACCAGCAATATATATCTTTTTTTTTTAATTACCAACAATACTTTTTATCATCTACGAACTGAAGCTGTACAAATATGCTTAAAGAAATATGCTGATATTATGTCAGTAAAAAATACTGTTATATTTAAACAGCTAATCATAATCTATTGATTATCCAGAATACTGTTGACATCAGCTGTCATTGGGCACAAGGAAGGTGTTAGTGTTTCATTATCCTTCTGTATGCAAAACCTTTCACAGCCGCCTACACCCGGTAGTATAACCACGTTTAGTGGTCTGGTTCTCAGGGTCTTAGGACGACGCTTTAACCACGGTCTAACTCTGCGCTGGTCAATGCTAACGTTGGTCAATGCTGATGCTGATCCAAACTGGCTGTGGGTCGCTGGCCGCTTCTATCCACACCCTCTCTGCTCATGTTATGTTCTTGATTTTGAAAATTAATAGCAGTGTAGGAATACAAAAGACAATTATCAATTTGTTGGTGGTGAGGCCATGTAACCCACTTGACTTCATCTCGACCCAAAGGGGATAATTGCGTTTTGTATCCTTATAGTAGTAATAATTTTAGACAAATATATCAACAGCGATGTCAGAGATTGTGGCCAAATGGACAAAGTTAGTCATTCGTTTAGTTTTCAGATTTCACTAGAAAGAAGCAACACCCAGTCCTCCCTATAGTGCTGTGAATGCCTCTCTAAAGAGAGAGGCATTCACAGCACTATAGCTTGTAAAATCCTATACTCTAAAGAGATTTTACAAGCTGGCGTTGCCTAGTTACTACTATTTACTTAGGTAACTAAAAGACGATTCTGAGTCTGTTCAATGTAAATCCTAAATTTATTTCCTGCAAAATAAATAACGGCTCGGAAGGATTTAATTATTAATTATACGGAATTTCTAAATACAATGCTTACTTTTTACTTAAAACCTAATGAGAATATCGTTTCTTTACGCGCGGTAGCATATACGTTCAAAGGTTAAACAGAAACACGATGTAAAAACACCCCTGACTTAAAAAGCGCGCGAAAAATTAAAAATAGAAATTAAATAAATACGGAACACCAGCAATGTAACGATCAAGAAATCGGCATTTATACTTAAAAAATAAATTATCTTTAACCTTATATATATAACCAATAGTTTAAGAATATAATTTTTTTGTTTTTTGTTTTTTATTAAAATTAGTAGAAGGAATAATTTTATTTTTATACATTAGAAGTAGTTTTTTTTAGTTTAATTTATTGCTTTCATTTTTTATTATTTTCTTACCTATTTCATGCCATAGAATATATAATTGTACTCAATATGAGTTTTTAAAAATAATTCTAAATTTAAGAAAATGTATTATGTTTGGTACATAAAAAAACATGTGTAAAATTGGAGTTATTGAACTGGTAATGCTAATGTTACGTTCACTTTGAATTTTGTTTTATAATTTCACCCCAAGCAAGTTATAAAGCTACTAAGACGCAAACAATTACTGAGTCTTAGAGAATATGAGAAAAACTATTAAAGAGAGGACAATAAAAGAATAAGAATTAGGAAGACAGAAGATAATTATTGATATTGAATTTAAATTTTTGAAAATCAAAGTCTACTGGGAAGCAAGAAACGGGAAGAGGGTTCTTTGTTAACAACTTCCTTGGCGTAAACGTGTATATACGTTTTTACCAAAAGTGTTTGTTTTCAGGCACGAACGAATAACCACGTCCAAATCACCACGTTCAAAAAACCAGCTACAGACGTGTCTATACGTCAATCTTGTTCTTTTTGTGCACTTCTGAACTTGAAACGAGCCCATTTGATAACTCATACATCTGGTAGAGGTGCTAGCCACCGCTTGGGTACTTCAAGGTGCCTCAGTTTCTTAGTCACTAAATGAAAACAAATATAAAAAATTCGTTTGAAAATTATACGCTTTTCCCAAAATAATTGGGAAGAAGTGGTTTATTAGTCCTTGGCATCCAAGTGATGCCTTTATTTTTATTTTGCCCGTAAACATTATATTCCTACCTAACCAGTTGTTTAGAATTTTAATCCTATGTGGCTTTTATGAAACTTAGTACATCCATACAAAAAATAATCTAACAACTGCTGAAAGGAAAAAATAAAATATTTTTTTTAAAAAACGGTTCACATTTGAAAATGGCATTAAATATTACATTTTTCCATTCGTCAAACCTCGATATTCAGTATACAGTTAATGAATAATTACTAAACATTTCATCTGAATAGGATAATTCCCTGATTTTAAAACAAGGAATACCGATATTTTGCTTTAATTTCCGAAAAAAACTCATCCATTTTAGTGGTGCTTATTGCCAAGGATATGCGTCTTTTAGGCCAGAAAATCAAATTATTCTACGATGGAATAGATCGTTGGTATACGAGTAACAGTTCAAATTTATGTTAATCCCAATTTCTGTATATTTTCTGAAATGTACTTGAACTCATATTCTTGGATTTGGATTCTTAAAGTTTTTTTTTTTGAAAATTTCAAAGGTAGATCGCTGCACATGTTTCTATTAAATATTTCTTTTCTGCTGAGGAATAGATGCTTTAATAATTTATGAAATTTCTTTTAAAACGTTTAATCAAGTCACTGATATTCATGAAAAAATGATTACTTGGTGACTTAAAACGATTACTTGGTTACTTAAAACGTTTAATTGGTTGCTTAAAACGATTACTTGTTTAGTGCCGCGTGACGCAAACAATATTCATTTGCAAAAAATAATTTTTCTTACAATCCAAAATATGTTACGGCCTTAAGGCGCCGATATTCGTGGAACATGAAACGATTACTTGCTTACTGATGTGCTTCATTTTTATTGCCGCGTGTCGCAAACAACAATCAGTGTCTTATTTAAACAAATTAGCCGCAAATAATCAACAGTAACTTTTCATCGTCATCTGTCACTTATATTATTGCAATCAATACTTTTTATATTTAAATATGCAGCGAAGTAATCGTTCTAAATAACGCGGTTATGTAGGGATTTCCCTGGTTGTGTGTGCTCGGAAGTTTATAGAGTGGAACGAAAAAAAAATAAGGCTTGAAATAACTGCTTAACAGCTTTTATTCATTACCGAAAGAGAGAGCAACATAGTGGTATTTTGCGAGGAAAAAAGTTGGGATTTCTCAGTTAACAGAGTAGACGTTTCGTAGAGAGATTTTCCGCTTGTTCCCACGAGGAACGAGAAATCTCTGTGTCAGGACTACCAGGACTGGTACGGTTTTTATGCAGCAAGGGTTGTGAATGGTTTTTCGAGACACTTACCCAAAGTGTCTCGAAGGGAGATTTCTCCGCTTGTTCCCATGTGGAACTAGGAATCTCAGTTCCAAGCTGCCGGGACAGCCCTGTGCCTTCTGCAGCAAGGGTTGTGAGTAGTTCTTTGAGCTGTCCTTGAAGGTAGCGGCAGCCGAAAAGGAAAAGTGGAAAAAGAGGCCGAATAGGTATTCGTCAGCGTTTTATGAGTTCTGGGACTTCCTGTTGTTCCCCGCTGGTTACTTCCGTTGTTGCTACTGCAGAATTACGCAAAGTAAGGAAGCCCCCACAAGCTACAATAGCCAAGCGAAAACAGTTATTATAGTTAAGCGAAATAAGTGATGCGCCATTTGTT
>OZ038485.1:86612179-86632179 GCA_964036315.1 Acanthosepion esculentum
TTATTTTATAACATATCATAATTGCTTTATTCCCTAACATAACATACCTCCATTATTCCCTAATGTAATGTAATTCCATTTTCTATCACATGACATAATTCCATTATTTTATAACATATCATAATTGCTTTATTCCCTAACATAACATACCTCCATTATCCCCTAATGTAATGTAATTCCATTTTCTATCACATGACATAATTCCATTATTTTATAACATATCATAATTGCTTTATTCCCTAACATAACATACCTCCATTATTCCCTAATGTAATGTAATTCCATTTTCTATCACATGACATAATTCCATTATTTTATAACATATCATAATTGCTTTATTCCCTAACATAACATACCTCCATTATTCCCTAATGTAATGTAATTCCATTTTCTATCACATGACATAATTCCATTATTTTATAACATATCATAATTGCTTTATTCCCTAACATAACATACCTCCATTATTCCCTAATGTAATGTAATTCCATTTTCTATCACATGACATAATTCCATTATTTTATAACATATCATAATTGCTTTATTCCCTAACATAACATACCTCCATTATTCCCTAATGTAATGTAATTCCATTTTCTATCACATGACATAATTCCATTATTTTATAACATATCATAATTGCTTTATTCCCTAACATAACATACCTCCATTATTCCCTAATGTAATGTAATTCCATTTTCTATCACATGACATAATTCCATTATTTTATAACATATCATAATTGCTTTATTCCCTAACATAACATACCTCCATTATTCCCTAATGTAATGTAATTCCATTTTCTATCACATGACATAATTCCATTATTTTATAACATATCATAATTGCTTTATTCCCTAACATAACATACCTCCATTATTCCCTAATGTAATGTAATTCCATTTTCTATCACATGACATAATTCCATTATTTTATAACATATCATAATTGCTTTATTCCCTAACATAACATACCTCCATTATTCCCTAATGTAATGTAATTCCATTTTCTATCACATAACATAATTCCATTATTTTCAAACATAATGTAATTCCATTATTCCATAACATAACATAATTCCCACATTTAATTTCCACTAGTTTGTTGTTTGGCGTCTCAATTCTAAAATCGCAACCATCAGGTTGTTTTTGCAAGCTACGAACGTTATTCAATTGTATGTAAAAAATAAAATAAAATAAAGATCATTAAAATATATTTTATGCCAAAGCAAATATTTATCTTTCAACATCATGTCTGCCTTTACTCATGCACTTAAATTCAACTACTAACTGTGTCTAGCGCTGAACTTAACTGATATTTCTTCATTCAGTCATAAATTGATTCACTTTCGCTACATTACTTCATTTATGTGACATAAAATGTATGCAGATTTAATAACAGTTGGAGAATGTAAAAACGATCTGGTCGCTTCGATTAAAAGAAAAATAATTCGAAAAGAAAAAAACTAACGAAAATCACTAATGACTATGTTTCCTCTGAGAAATCCAAAAAGCATTTTACTATACTGGCTGACACCGTGTTATCTCTCTTTGCAATAGCTGCAAGGTTATCTCCCTTGCATTGACGATATATTTGAGTATGAAAATATAAAAATGTATTTAGCAATTATAATGAGGTCATGAAAGAACTGTAAGTGTTTATAAAGAATTATTAAATAACTCTTTATTCAAATGTAGCAGTTGCTTTAATATTTATTGTAATTATTGCGTAATGACTTTTACCATAATTTTTCAGCAATATTTGACCTTCAGGCCCTCAAAAAATGGTGTGAAAAAAGACGTTTTTTTCCCTTGACACCACTATTATTTTAAATTCCTTCTCAGCAATGTTTATTGTTTTAAAAAGCAATGGTTAGAATTTTAATAAAACCCAAATATATGAAAGTGGATTTATACATTTTCTTTGTTCTTCAGAAAACAAAAATATTAAACACTATTTGTTAGATTGCTTATTGGAGTTGTTGGCAAACCATTGGCTAATTGCCAATCAATTCAAACTTTATAAAATGGAAATTAATAAGGATTTCCTTATAGTTGGCTCACATATTTTTATAATTTAGTAAATGTTTATAAATTTATGAATAAAAAATTGTTTTCATATTTATTTCTTTATAAATTGGTAAATGATAAATATTGAATTGCATTATTTTTTAATACAATTGCTTTAGTTGTAAATATAAAATTATTCTTGAAAATAAATAATCTAACAAATAAATAGTGTTTAATATATTGATTGTTAATTGTCAAGAACAAAAAAATTATAATTTCTCTTTCATCATACTTTTAGGTTTTATTCCAATTCTAATCATCACTTTTAAAACAAACATTGTCAAGGAGTGAAGGTAATTATAATAATAGCGGTATCAATGGAAAAACTGTCCTTTTAACACACCAATTTTTTTGCTGAAACGAAGGTCCAAGTAAGCCACATTTTCTTTAAAACTAATTCGTTCAAATTTATAAATTAAAACATTTTAATCTATTAACCGTATAATCTGTATTAAAATTTTCAAAATACAAATTCAGTATCAGTTATTGAACATCTTGTGTTAATTTTAGATTTTTTTTAAAACCCAGTATTGATTATAGGCATTTAAAAGAATAAATTTAGTGCTAATTATAAGTTTCTAAAAAAAATATATCCAGTATTAATTATAGGTTTCTAAAAATATAAATCCAGTATTAATTATAGGTTTCTAAAAAAAATAAATCCAGCATCTAATTATAGGTTTCTAAATACATAAATCCAGTATTTATTATTGTTCTCTAAAAAAATAAATTCAGTATTAAGTATAATTTTTTTTTTTTTAAATTCAGTATTAATTATAGGTTTCTAAAAAAGTAAACTCAGCATTAAATGTTTGGATTAAAATAATGGATTAAAATGTGAAGAGTTGTTTCCCTTGCTTCGTCACTCTTGGGAGACATTGACTAACATATTCGAGCAAATGTTTTTTTTTCCATCTGCATTACAGCAATAAAGCTGAATGATTTTCATCTTCGCAATTATTTAAAATGAAATGCTAAAATAATGGTCATTGTTGCAAACACTCCCCTTTCTACATTTTCTAAATTTGTGTTCTTGACAATATTTATTATTATATTGGATTTATCGAATTGGATTTTCGAAAGATCGATTTGTTTAATTTCATATTTTAGGACACAGCCATTGCGGAGGCAAAGATAAGAAAAGAATCAATACGAAAGTCAAAAATAAAAGAAATTTGTTCATCCTTCTTTGACTTTTCCATCCTAAAGAACCCGGATATTCTTTTATTATCAATGACTTACATTTTTTGGTCAGGTAAGTTTCCTATAACAGAAGCACTTCAGATTGCAAATAAGGCCGAATTATATCGGCTTGAAATGTTTTATTTAAAACGTATAACATTGAAATATTTAAACATAAGACTTTTCCGCCATTTCTCATCCAGTTTCTTGACATGGAACAAGCATTTAAAAGAAAATGATAAATCCTCTTAATTGAATTAAGGAATTAAAGCCAAATAGAAACAATGATTCTTAGGTTAAGATTGGGGATAACATAAGAAACTTGGATATAAAAGATAGACAAAACAAGAATAAATTAATGTATTTTCGATTTTATGTGCAAACCTAATCTACATAAACAGTTAAACATACTTAATTGTTTAGACGAAAGTGGCTCACGCAGAGGCTTTAATTGTTTAAGCATCTCACCTTGCAATGTCTTCTTCTAGATAAACACTATAGGTTTTGCCTCTCTAGGTCGAAGTGTTAACGGATATTGCTGAAAGAGTCTGTCATTTTTTTTTTCATAAAAATGCTAAAGTTCGAATTGTTGCCTTAAAAAATCCAGCGAACCACCTGATCCGTGCAAATGTCGGCTTATTAGATATCTATCAACTTTTTGGCAAAGTACTGCAGGTTCTAATTAACTCTGAATTGGTTAAGTATCTCAAGCCGCAGAGTCTTCTTTCAGACAATCGATATGGTTTTCGCTTCTCAAGGTCAACTTCTGATGTGTTAACGGTTATTGTTGAATATAGTCTATTAAGCTTTGGATAAGATTGGTGAAGTTCGGGCTGTTGATTTAGATATCGTCTGACAGAGTGTGACGTGCTGGTCTTCGCAAGTTAAAAAAGTTACGGTGGTTGATTTGATTCAATCTTTCTTATTAAATCACGAAATAGAGGCTGTCTTGAACGGCCAATTCTCTCGATCTATCTACATTAATGCAGATGTCCCCCAAGGCTCTATCTTTAGCCCCTACCCTTTTCCTAAGTTTTATCAACGATCATCCCAGTATCATCAGTTCTCGACTCCGTATCTGTGTCGATGAAACAATTATTTACTCCTGTATTGAGGGTAAGTTTGATAGATTTGATAAAGTCAAACTGGCAACTGATTTCGAAAATTACCGTTAATTTATTGTTAACTGGGAAATAAATGGCCTAACACTTAATTTTAACTCCTCCAAAAATAAACTGCTCTCCTTTACTCGTCTTAAAGAACCTTTTTTGCTTTCTATCTGTATGGCTGATGCTAGAGTCAATTGTTAGAAAAATTGGTTCACTGTGTTGTACTAGACAATTCTTCTCTTCAGAAACTATCTTGCCGGTCTAAAGTCTACTATTCGTCCGCGCATTGGATAGTGTTGTCACATCTGGTCTGGTGCTTTTATGTATGTAGAGATTCTTGTCAGAAGAATCTGCAATTTCATCGGTCCTGACCTGGCATCTTGCCTTCCATCACTTTCCTACCTCCGTGAAGTGCCTTCGTAGTCGTCTTTATGGGCTTCCTTTTCGGTGCCTCGACTTCACGAATTTAAGCGCAGTACTAGATTAACAGTTCGGTCTCATCATTTTTACTGTTGAAATTACTGAATGCTAACATAAGTTCTCTTCTGATAGGTTCTTCTCTCACACTTCTCGCGTATGGAACTCTTTTCTACCTTCTAGCTTGCCTTCTTGCTTTCCATTGTTAAGTTTGCTGCTAAGAAAGTTGGTTCACTGTGGCGTGTTATACAATTTTTCTCATCTGAATTTATCTTGTACATTTATAATTTTACCATTCGACCATGCATTGAAAATCGTTGCCATATCTGGTCTGTTACTTCTGCGATATATCTAGAGATTCCTGTCAGAATCCAAAGAAGAATCTGCAATGTTAACGGTTCTGACCTGGCATAATTTTCCTACTGCTGTCTTTCCGTATCTTGCTTTCAACCCATTATGATCATTTTATTTAGCTCGCGCATTTTACGATGCTGTGATGTCCACTACCCACCATCTCACAATTGTGGTTCATAGTGACGTTCAAGGTACAATAGTTTAATGGCTTGTCGCTTTCTTTAAAGCTGAGGATGTTCAGATTACTCGAGTTTTAGCCTCTCCCATCAGAAATTAAATAGGCATGACTTGCAAGACAGCAGGTGGTTCGAATTCACTTTTCTCTCTCCTAGACCAGTTGCCAACCAAGACTATGTATCCATAGTCAAATACCCATGGGGAAGGTATGAATCAATCACCTCTCACCATAGTTGGGGGGGAGATTGATTCATACCTTTCCCAAGACTACTAGTACGTAAGTGAATGCAATGAACTCAACTGAAATTTGAATTCGGCTCACCGATTTCTCAATCCGAACCGATATCTATTACTCCACCGTGCCTGTCAAGTGCGATTTTAAAACCACGAACGCCATATTTTGTCTTCTTGAGACGTTTTCTCATTTTCTTTTATTCTCAGTAACCACTTGAGTTTTGGCCGATTTTATCGCATTTCTTGGGGTGAAATATGCTGAGGGAAGAACGATTTACAAATAGATGAATGTGTATGTGTGTGTGATTTTACGTGTTTGCCTAGATAGATAAAAAGGTATATTGATGCAATATATGTATGATGATATATATATATATATATATATATATATATATATATATATATATATATATATATATATATATATATATATATATATATATATATATATATATGCATTTGTAAAGATAAATTTTTATTTTATTTCATAAATTTGTAAAAAGGGATAATCGGAAAAGTATCCTTTAGAGTAGCCGATTTCACTGACAGTCCGGTTCTTCCATTCTTTATTCTTTCAATCCTTATTCTTTCATTCCTTATTCTTTAATTCTTGTTCTTTATTCTAATTCTATTCTTTAATTCTTCTTCCACTCTGGGTTCCTACTTTTTCTTTATCCCTCATCTAGATTGTCATTATTGCTTTCTCCTTGTTATTTTTTCTTGATCCACTCTTTCATTCCTTATTCTTCATTCCTGTGCCATTCCTCCATTCTTATTTTCTACTTGTTCTTCATACCATTTCTATTCTTTCATTCTTGCTTCCCCCTTTATTCGCCACCCACTCTTTCTTTTTTTGTTTCCTTCTCGCTCTTCCATTCCTGATCCCCTTTTCCGTTTTCTTTTCTTCATTCCTATATTATTCCTTCATTCTTATTTTCTTCTTGTTCTTCATTCCTATTATATTCTTTCATTCTTGTTTCCTCCGCCTTCATTCACCACTCACTCTTTCTTGCGTCGTTAGCCAACCAAATTCCGATTGTCTATCTGCCGGCGTATCTGTTGTCCGTTGGCCAAAGTAAAGACGAAGCTGCTCTTCTGATGTCCATCTCGGGAATCACATGTACCATTGGCCAATTCCTTGTTGGTGCTCTTGTCGATTTCGCCCACATCGCCAGCCATTATTTATTGACGCTGTCTCTGATCCTCCTCACCACGCTTACATTTGCCATAACGATAACCAGTGCTTTTTGGTCTTTCACAGTTGTCATCATCTTCTGGTCAATTGCTCTTGGTAAGTGGTTGACATCTTATTTTATTATTTATTTATTTTTTTTTTTTTTTTTTTTTTTTCATTCATTTATTTAGCACAACTTTAATATACTGATCTACTCATAAAAAATGTGAACATTTATTTGGGGAGGAATACTTTTTGTCAATTAGCATTCTTTAGGCATTTCTTGTCCTAATCGAAACATTGCATTGTTTTAGGATCGGGGTTCTGTTTCTAATATCGGTGCAGTGCCAAATCATGAACATAAAACTTGGAGCCTTGAAACTAATGGTCTTCTTTCTTGTCAGCCACTGACGTTGCTGTTATTGCTGTCGAGCTTGAACGCATTCGCCGCCGCCATTATTTTCATACTGTGCTGCTTCTGAAGCCTTGCAGTCATTTATCTTTATTAATGGCTCTTGTGAAGAAGGCCGGATGGCACAATGGCTGGAACTTTGGGACAATAACAACAATGATAAAGACATTCGTCTGAATAGTAATAATGATAACCAGTTATTAAAATGTATGTCGTTTTAAAAAAAATAATGGTCTCTTTTTAACTATTTTTTTTAGGGTTTGCTATATCTTTGCGAGTAATTGTGACTATGGATCTTACTGGAATGGATGACTTTTCACGCGGTTACAGTCTGCTCATGTTATTTAATGGTATTGGTTATGTTATCGGTCCACCGTTGTCTGGCAAGTAAAATTGATTTATTCATGTTTTCGTCTGGATGTAAAGGTGTTCTTAACGGTTAGCGGTATGGAAAACAGAACCAGTACTACTAGTCTTTGAAAAGGCACAACTTCATTTCTAAACCTACTCCCGCACAAGTTAAATAGTACAGGAGAGTTATAAGTAATTGAAAAGTTGTAAAATAAACCCCTACTATATCTTTACAAGAAGGCCAAACATTTATTCGCCACATACATATATGCACACACAAACACTCAAAAACAAAAAATTAACGAAAATGACTAGATTACATGCCCGGTCAAATATTAAAAAATAATTTAAAAGATTAAAATGTCAGTATCTCTTCGTGCACATGTGAAATTACATCAACGGGATTACTACCAGCGTCACACAAAACGTTTTTTGAACTTTGTCATTAATTTTCCTACTTGCCCAAATATACCATATATATAATAGACTCTCCCCATCGGTTTCAATGTATGAGGATCTGACACCTTAACCAATTGATTCAGTTATTAATTTTGTGCGATAATCTTAAGTGGCACATAAGACCCGCTAGTGATTTGCAAAGGAGGCTGCATATGGAGCAAGAGTGAGGATTGTGGGATGAGGTCACTGTTAGATTGGCTGGCCTTTTAGATACTGCTCTCTCTTCTTGAAGACGATTGAAAACTACTGAGTCCACTAAGACACGTCCATCTCCACTCTACCCGCTCCAAGGCTAAGCGCTCGAGGGTTTTATGAGGTATATTGACAGCCGACAAGTTGGTCTTGTTGCGGTGGATTGCGGTGTTGCGGTCATGTCTTGAGAATATCTGATGACAGGATACACACGATACTAATGTACAGCCAGTTAGCTCGGGAGTACAAGAATGTAGGACGGCCATGGCTTAGATACAAAGACTATATATATATATATATATATATATATATATATATATATATATATATATATATATATGAAATGGATTAAATCATGTATTCTGTACTTCCGAAAAGTGTGGCTCGTTCGGCACAAACCTTCACCGCAATAATCAAATTTAATATGTGTCTAGTCTGACTGTTCGGTTCTAACTACTGATTTACTTGACACGCATGCGCCGAAAACGACGGGAGAGTTCACAGCCACACTCACTCCCAATAGCCCCTTGCATCTTAGTGGCATTATCGCCTTGCTTGTGGTGAAATGATTAAAGGAAATTAGGCAGCAAATGTTCTTTGAAGCAAATATTATGAAAAACGACACTTTGTGTCGATTAATTTTAATGGCCGACTTTTTCAAATTACGTATAATCCTTCTGAGATAAGGAGAAAATTTCGTCAGAAATTGTCCGAAATTCATTTCTGAAGAAAAGTACAAGAAATATGATCCAAGCTTTCGACTTTCTTCAGGCTTTCACCGTCAGGGTAGAGAGAGGATACTTATTCTGTAACTTACATAATTGTGACACAAGGCCGGGGGAGAAAATGGGGGGTATGGTCTTCATTAACTATCCTAGTCCTAGTTAATCAGATTCGCGACCCATTCATTCATTACAATTTGCTCATTCACCAAAAGAACTTATCCATCACCTCTCGATCCTGCATACACCAAAATACCGCATATTCACAGGGGGACCTACAAAAACATCCCATGGGATAAAAATCTCATGAGAGTCCAAAATACCAGTTTTTTAACCTTTTTGTTTTCGTTTTTTTTTTGTTTTGTTTTTTTTTGGGGGGGAGGTTACAAAAGTATATAAAAATTTCATGATTCATGAATTGATGGGGAGAGAAAAAGAAGCCCAGAAAACAAACTAAAATGTAACACAAAGATAAATCAAAACAAATATTAGTAGGACCCGTCCACCCCTCAAAATAATAAGAGAGGCCGCTGTATTCTGCCGCTAGACAGAATCAAGCAGCACACTCACTAGTGGAATGGGGAAGAGCCGTCAGGGTAGGTAGAGACAATGAGTGAGTTTCGTACAACTAGTGTGTTGTGACATCGGCAAAGAGTGTTGCGATATAAAAAGGTGTGACGTGTTTATTATCATTATTATTATTATTATTATTATTATTATTATTATTATTATTATTATTATTACATACTTATAGCTGGGATTAAGAGGGATGGATTCATAACTTTTCAAAGGTTATTTTGCGCGTAAGTGAATGCAACGAACTCGACTGGAATTCGAACTCGATTCTCCTATTTCAAAATTCCGAGCCACTATCCATGATACCTCAGCGCATTCACACATACGCACATTTTTTTTTATCTTGGACCCTCCCAAAATCATTTTCTTTTTACATTTTTTTAAAAAAGGAATGTGCCAGTTCGAAATATTTTCACTCCTTTTGTTTATCAATCCATAACATTGTTCAATTATGCGATTTTCAGTTTCCCCTCCATATATATATATATATATATATGTTTGTGTGTGTGTGTGTGTATGTGTGTGTGCGCGCACGCGCATGCGTTACCCCCCCCCCCCAAAAAAAAATGGCTTTATCCGAGTACCTAAACTTTTCCTAATTTTCCTCAATGATCTTTCCGATGCTAACAGTTCTTGACTCAGTGTCTATGCTGAACACATAAATATTTACTCTTGTCTTAAGGGCTGAAAAGACTGAAAAGTCAAATTAGCGGCCGGTTTCGAAAATTACTTTCAATTTATTGTTAATTGGCGCAAGAAATTGTGTGTGAATTTTAACACATCAAAAACTAAACTATTCTCTTTTAATTAGGTGTCTTCACAGACTCACTAAAAAATGAACATACCATGATGAAAAAATGCCCCAAACGTAATAAAAACAAAGTTTTATCTTATTAAGAGAAAGGATCAAAGAAGTTTTTGGTTCTCAATTTAGATTTTTTTATCCTTTTTAGAATGTTCGAAATTTTCGTTAAAAATCTTATTTTTCTTTCGTCAGCGGGGGGAACCAAGGATTACTATAGGAAATTTTAGCGTCCTTTTTGTAGTGAAAAACACACTGATTTGGAAATTCTTGCAAAAATCAAATAATTGTCGGATTGTAATCAAAACTTACGGACTTATTTACAAGTGAATTAAATTATTTTAAAAATGTCTTTTTGTTTTTTGTAAATACGGACGTCCATACGCAACATTATCAGAAAATAAGAGCGATAACAATCGTAAATTTAAAGCCAAGGTACCTAAACGTCAACAAAACATTAGATTACGGAGAATATTCTCCCAAATGTTTCAGATTACTATGTAGTTAAAAATTTTAAAAGATGCTTACGTTATATCCTATAAGTAATTTTTACAGATATGTCCACCGTAGATAAAAATTTGATAAATTACCGTCTATCAGTCAATTTGTCACGCTGTCAGTGCCTTAAATAAACACCTACCTCCGTTTTATCTGCGATATTTAAAATTAAAAGTAAGTATTGTGTGTTTCAAATCAGATTAATTAAACTTTAAATCAGCTAATATTCATCAAATAAAACTTCAGAAAAGGATATTTTATTACTGAAAGATTTTTTAACAAAAAGAATTACACTGTAATAACAGATGGTTAAAATGGTGGTAAAATCAGCGAATTTTATCGCTTCCAAAACAAAAACTCCTTCCTGTCAATTTAAATTGATTTTGAAATGTAGCAAAGTATTTAGCTTATTGGAAATGTTAAATTTAATCTATTAGCTTGAAATTAAAACTAAAAGAAAAGCTTCAAGAAAGAATTTTCATTTTTTTTAATTCATTTTAAACCGTAGGTATCGCATTTCTTTGGCGGTACCTACTTTTAATCTTAGATAGACTTTTTTTGTCTGATGCTAACCTCCTGGAGAAAGGTTAACAGTTTAATGTTTTCCACTGATATGAATTGGAACGATAATATCGAGTCAATTGTTAGGTCTGTCTGCTGCTAGAAAAATTGGTTCACTGTATTATGCTAGACAATTCTTCTCGTCAGAACCTATTTTGCACGTCTAAAGTCTACCATTCGTCCGCGCATTGGATAGCGTTGCCATATCTGGTCTGGTGCTTCTATGTATCTAGAGATTCTTGACAGAAGAATCTACAATGTCATCGGTCCTGACCTGGCATCTTTCCTTTCATCACTTTCCTACCTCCGTAAAGTAGCTTCCCTGTGCCTTTTTTTATATATATATATATTTTCATCGTAGTCGTTTTTATGGGCTTTCCTTTTTGGTGCCTCGACTTCACGAATTTAAGCGCAGTACTAGATTAACAGTTAGGTCGCATCATTTTTACTGTTGAAATTACTGAATACTAACATAAGTTCTCTTCTGATAGTTTCTTCTCTCGCACTTCTCGCGTATGGAACTCCCTTCTGGCTTCTTGCTTTCCTATCAACTACGATCTTCAAAAAATTAAATGCAATGTCAATCGTCATCTTCTATTTCCCCGAGTCCTGTTTTTTTTTATTTTTTATTATTTTTATTTTTACTTTCCTCTCTCCTCAAAAACATTTTCTCAGTTAACCCTTGCCTCTTCGTCTGGATTTTATCGTCTTGATTGTGGTAAAAATATTACAAGTAATGTGTGCGTCCGTGCGTGCGTGCGTGCGTGTGTGTGTGTGTGCGCGCACTGATCCTGAACTTGTATCATCACTTATTTCTTTTTTTTTCTCTCTCTTTCGTTGCAGGCTGGTTATTCGACTGTACTCAATCATTTCCCGCCATTTTCTATTCAAGTGCTTCATGCTTACTGTTGGCGACCGTATTTGCATTCGTTATCAATTACAGAACAAACAAAAAACTTCAACAAATTGTTCACTGACAATAACTGTACTTGACCTTTTATTATATTATTTTTTTATATATATTATGGTAAAACAATGGAATAAATAAATGATTTTTTCCATTGTTATCTTTCCCAGTGGAGAAGCCATTCACTACAACGAATTTCTTTTCCTTACCAACAAGATAACTGGACATACCCTGGACATATTTTAAACACCGTTTTATTCTGATTCCTTTTTCTTTTTATCAAAGTAAGAAATTAAAGGAAATCTGGATCCAATTTTTTATAAAACTTGTCAGCTTTATCTCCGACAAAATTACTATTGGAATTTCGGCGCTTCATATTAACTAACGTTTTCTTTTTACACTATTTACATCGTTCGGACTGTTGTCCTCATCTTTATTACCATATTCACAGCCTTTTGGTCGTCGTACGCTCCGGCCTTAGTGTAAATAATTACATTATCCCAACTCAGAAATATAGACATTAGTTCTTCTTCTTCTTCTTCTTCTTCTTCTTCTTCTTCTTCTTCTTCTTCTTTCACGACGTTGGCAATCATGGCTCTCCACAATTTCCTGTAGCGCATGTAACTTTTGTCTTTTTACCATCTCACCGACACCATGCTCCGCCATCCATTCGCTAAAGCACGCGAAGTAGGTAGTGTTGCTTTCCCCTGACCCTTTTACCTTCAATCTGTCCTGTGAGTATCAAATTTTCCAAGCCCTCTTTCCTAGTTTTACATAAAGTAACAACCTCCTGACACTTAGATGTCGAATAAAAGTGGAAGGCGTTTATTTAATTTTTTAAAAGTACCTTTTAAAAAAATGAATTTTTTTCGTTTTGTATCTGTTTGGTGTGCAGAGTCATGTAACCTTTACTCTCTAAGGGTTTAAATATAAAATATCGAAATAATATTGATAATTAATCAGTCGCAATTCTTACGGATAAACGAAAGAATACGTGTTGAAACTTAGCAAACGTACACTCTGAAACCAATGTTATTACTGCTTTTTAAAAGTTTTTTTTTTTTTTTACAATGGTGCCGGATAAAGTCTTACAGAGTAAGAGGCACAGCTTATGAGGATATATGTGGAAAATAACGGTTAACCCTAGACTTGAAGAGGTTAAGATTGTAGTACTCCGAGAAGCAATCTCTTGGGAGTCAGTTCCACCATGCAATGGTTCGTGATAAGAAACTGCTCGAGTGGAACTTACATTTCACTAGGGGAACAGGAAGAGAATGAAGGTGGTTCGCTACAATGTGCGTTACACGGCGGGTCCCAGTCGTGAAGGTTAGGATTGGTGAAAATGAGTAATGTAGTTCATCTCCATGGAAATAGCGATTGAGCAGCGAGAGGCTTGCGACGTTTCGTCTGTGAGAAACGGGTTGCAGAGTGGAAAATAATTCGTCGCCTACAAGGACGCGTGGCCACTTTTTCATTCTGTCGAGAGAGGAAAGTGAAGACTAGGCAGGTCCAACCCATATACGGCAGAAGTACTCCATTGTCGGCCTGATCTGGCTCTTGTAAGGGTAGAGAATAGCAGGAGGAGTGAGGTACTTGCTGGAGCGGTACAGGGGACCGAATATTTTCCCAGCATCTTTGGCGATGGATCTTATGTACGAATTCGATTTGAGGTCTGGGTTGAGTATGTCGCAATAGACGCTCAAATCACGGGGCCTCTTTGAAGGAACATCTGTTCATCGTGATTGGTGAAAGTTCTGGGTCCGATTGGCGATCATGAATAAATCACTGTTTTGGGTTTTGTGACCAGCCAATTTTCCCTCGCTGAGCTGCTAGATCTAGATCAGAGGATAGATCTGGTCATAGAGGGTTTGGGAGGTGCATCCATATACCGTTGTATCATCAGTATAGATATTCACAAATGATCATCGCGTTAAATTTAACAGGCAAATATTGTGTGAATTTCTAAGAAAAGTTTGGAGGGTTAGTTTTTCTTTTCATATTATTTTTCTACGACTTTTTGTGTAGCATAAGAATTATTGGTACGGAACTCGGAATTAGTTTGTCAAGTGTAAATTCTAACAATTTTTCACTTTGTACTATTGCCTTTGGAAAAAGTATTAATCTATCTTCCTCGAGCTTTGGGTGACAGACAGTCATGGAGAAGGAAAACTCTAAAATCAAAGCCTGAAGAGGGATGGTCTCTGTCAGGTTACCTTGCCCTAAACATGCAACCTTATCATTATTGCAAACGAGAATAATATACTGGATCTCTCATACGTAATATTAATGTATATTTCACTCTAGACTACGCCAAACACCATCGGCCATTGGGTGCGTGACTTTGAGAACTTTTCCGAACATGGTTCCGACATTCTCGTGTGGATCTGAGAGATTCTACTGAATCTTGGGGCGGTGTTTATATATTTACCTATTATAAGATTTATTTTTTCCCAGGTGCTCACTCTCCGCTCTCGGATCTGCATTTGGTGGCTAGTAGATCATCTCCCAGATCCACCCGTCGACGAACCTGGTTTCATTGGCGTCACATTCTCCGCAAAATATATTCTTATATCCTCTGGTTGGTTTGGTTTCTGCTTAACGGCTCTTCAAAACCAATAGTGTTATTTAAGGCCAGATAATGGTTTTGAATCGTGGTTGTTTTGAGTATTGCTTGATGTTATATGTGGATTAATGATAGGTTTGAGAACAGGTT
Source organism: Acanthosepion esculentum (assembly GCA_964036315.1). Taxonomy (NCBI): domain Eukaryota; kingdom Metazoa; phylum Mollusca; class Cephalopoda; order Sepiida; family Sepiidae; genus Acanthosepion; species Acanthosepion esculentum. Next base: position 86,627,089 of record OZ038485.1, read on the forward strand.
AGATGATGAATGTGTTTTTTTTTTTCTTTTTAATCAGTTATTAAAGATGTTGGTTTCTAATACAAATTATTTTGTATTCAGTTTCGGATACATGTAGATTATTAAGTTGTTATTTTTAGTGGGGATTTTTATGAAGTCTGAAATGTTCATTTTCCTTTTTTGTCAGTTTTCAAAATAATATTAAGGGTTTTATGTATATTTTGTATGTAGTTTTTATAGTTTTATATTTTGGCTTAAAATTTTATTTTCCTTTAAGAAGTTAAAGATATTGTTTGCTTTCGTGTCTTGAAAGAATTCTTCTGTATTGTTTGCTTGATAATACTTTGTCCGGGTTTGACTGCGATAATGACCACTTATGAGTATATATATCCAACTGTGCCAGGTACTTGACATCTGTTTCATGATGGGGGAGTTTCATTTGTTAGGCATCATCTGAGATGAAACACGTACTACATTTTAAATACATCACATATTGGAGAAGCCTCTGGCATTCTGTAAGGCATTTGGTTGCCAGGAGGTTATCTGTTAGACCAATCCATCGATGTACCAGGCCTCTCTGTCTGCAAAATATATTCTGGCAGCATCTGAAGTGAACCGCATACAACAGCCACACCAACTGCTAAGTAAGTAACATTGAAAGGAAATAGGAACTACTCAGAAATGTATTCTTTATTTGTAATTCATGCAACTTATATATTGGTTATGGATGGGGTACCTCGAGGCGGTGTAATGGTTAGCAAGCTTGTCTCGCTAGAACAATTATTACTGAGTCGTGAGTTCGATCCTCAGTGGGTGCCCTCTACTTTCGGCCTTCTGCCACATCTAAGCTAAGCTTGGAAAATCACTATAGTGGTTATGGATGTGCGGGTGGTGCAACGACATAGTGGTTTAGAATGAGAAATCGGTGAACCGAGTTCGAATTACAGTCAGATTCAATTACGCGGAAATGCCCTTGGAAAGGAACGAATCCATCTCTTACCCCTAGTTTTGGGTTAAATCAGTGATTCTCAACTTCTGTGCCGTGGCACACTAGTGTACCACGCGACCCTCTTAAGTGTGCGTGAGATATTGTCGCGAAAAGAACACCAGGCAAAAGTTTCACACTAAATAAGCTGCACAAATAGTTGAATAGAAACATAGAAATAAAGTATGTTCATATTTGGGTGGGTATTTTTGTTTTAATCTATGTCTTTATTTAATAAATTTAAATGTCTACAATTTTATAAATTTGCTCGTTATGCCGTGATATTTTCATTTTCCCCTAGATGTGCCGTTGCTTAAAAAGGTTGAGAAACACAGGGTTAAACAGTAGGACTTGTATCTGGAAAAATCATTGTTGTTCTTAAAATAATTGTTAATGCAATATTTACTCGCAAAAAGTAACTAATCTTATAATCCCAAATATGTTTCGGCTTTAAATAACACATAAAGGGTTGATAAACCGTAAAAAGCAAATCAATCAATCAATCGACCATTATTTGTGGACCACGCAAACAATTATTTACAACAGTCTGGATTCGATTAATGTGTCCAGCGATTGAACCTCAGGACAATCGATGATAACAAGAGTTTAACAATCTGAACTTTTATATCACGTTAATTGTCAACGTTTTTAGTGGCAATGGCATTTTCAATGTTTAAAACTCATAATTACTGCTCAGGTCTTCATTATAGTAGATTGTTTATAAAATGTCCAGCCTAAAAATGCCACAAACACTAATCAATATATTCCATACAAGTAATGTAAATATTCCAAAAATATCACATTTAAGTGTAAACTATTATGATACACTCTGAGCGTATTGCCCTCGTTCAAACTAATGTTCGCTTAGTATTGTTGCAACATAAACCAAAGTTTGGTACTATGATTATTGAACAGACGCAAATGTGCCTGAGCAGATGTCAGCAACAGGGAATTGATAACTAACATTTCAAACGGAGGTATTCAGAAATGAGCGGTCGGCCTTACATGATGGAAAGTTAACTCGCCTTAGTCCTTTTCAAAGTACTCTCTTTAGGATTTCATACGCTTATCCCAGCGTACTTTCCACTTTTAAAATTCGTCTGCAAATTCTCTTTTTGGATCACCAATCAGCTGCCTTTACTTTGTTTCTAACGAATTAAGTTTCTTAATATTTTGCTTAGCTTTTGGAAGGCTTCTTTCACTGTTCAAATACGCATTCGGAATTCTGGCTCACATTTTTCGTTCTCTGTTAAAACATCTCCCAGATAGATAAATTTCTGTACTTGCTTGATTTTGATGTTTCTATTTGCGGCTCTCATCTTCGGATGTTCTTGCTGTCTTCTTAGAATTTATAGTTAGTCCTTTCCTCACACTTTCCTTTAATACTTTATCTGGGAGTCTCTACAGTTCTCTTTCTGTGTCTGCGATCAACATCTAAGTATCTTACGTTGTTAACATTCTCGGACTAACTTTTTCCACTGACATGAAGTGGAAAGATTATATTGAATCAATTGTTAGATCTGCTGCTAGGAAAGTTGGTTCACTGTGTCGTGCTAGACAATTTTGTCTCGCCAGAATCTATCTTACATATGTATAAGTCTGCCATTCGTCCATGATTAGAATATTGCTGCCACATCTGGTCTGGTGCTTCTGCTATATATTTAGAGATTCTTGATAAAATCAAAATAAGAACCTGTAATGATATTGGTCCTGACCTGGTATCTCTGCTTCTGTCATGTGACAACCTCCGTAACGTAACTTCCCTGTGCCTTTTCCATAATTAATTTCTTGGTAATTTTTCTCATGAACTTTCCTCTATGAATTATGAGGTATTATGGTGGAAGTAGTAAGAAGGATAAGTAAGAAGGCGTTGTTTTGATGTAAGGAATATCCTGGTATATTTGGGTCAGTAATTGTAGCTAGTAAAGTTTAATTATAAGACAGAAGACCAGTCATACCTATTCCCCCTTTTGACCGTGTGCCACATGTTTGTATTTTTACAAAATAAATATCACTTTTCTCTATGGTCTCTTGACTTTAGGAATTTAAGCACAATACTAAATTGTCGACAAGGTCTTATCATTTTACAGTTGGAATGGCTAGACGTAACCGTAAGTTCTATGCTAACTGTTTCTTTACTCACACTTCTCACTTGTGGAACTCTCTTCCGGTTTCTTGCTTTCCATTCAACTCTGATCTTCAAACATTTAAATACACTGTCAATCGTTATTTTCTCTCTTCTTCATTTCTGTCCTTTTATAGTTCTCTTTCCTTGATAGTAATTTTCTCTCTCATATTCTCTAATACTCAGTAATCCCTTGCGTCTTAGTGGCTTTATTGTACCAATAGTAATAAACTAATGTACACCAATAATAAATCCTGATAGAACTTCTAGTTCTTTCAGGATCACTTCGCTGTAAAATAAATAAATTCAGTTAGAAGACGCATCCTTGCCTTAGAGTGTGTGTGTGTGTGTGTGTGTGTGTGTGCGCACGCGCATACACACACTTACGCAATTCATTTTCTATCATTATGCAGACGGTTTGTTCCCAGAAAATGTTCTGAAATTATTGTAATGTCTTTCCCCAATTAATTAAGTATTCTTAGCAGTTCAAATAGGTTTCGAGGTTTAGTTTTTAAAAAGATCGACACACATGCATAAAGGTGCGCGCAATAAAACGGAAAAGGACTGTTTCTCCATTGACAACGCTTTTTAACTAAATTCACTCTTCGGCAATGTTTATTGTTTTAAAAAAGCGATGATTAGAATTGTAATAAAAGCCTAAATATAAGAACGTGAATTTGTTTTCTTTGTTCTTGAGAAAAGACAACAAAAATAATAATTACTATTTATTAGACTATTTATACTATTTATATTCTATATAATTTATTGGAATGGTTGGGAAAATATCAGTTAATTGCCAATTGATTCAAACTTTATAAAACGGTAAATAATGAGAAATTTCCTTATAGTTGGTTCACATATTGTAATAATTTAGTAAATGTCTATAAATTTATGCATAAAAATTGATTTCATATTTATTTCATTATAAATTGGTAAATGATAAATATTGCATTGCATAGGTTCTAACTGTATTAGTTTTTAATGCTTAATTTTAAAATATGAAATAATTCTTGTAAATAAACAATCTAATAAATAAATAAATAGTGTTTAATTTTATGTTGTAAATTCTCAAGAACAGAATAAAAAAAAATTTTAAATTCACTTCCATTTTGTTTAATTTTTATTCTAATTCTAATCATCACTTTTTAAAACAATAAACTAAACATCGTCGAAGTGTAAAGGCAGTTAAAAAAACGGTGTCAACGGAAAAGCCGTCATTATAACACTGTCTTATTGCAGGCACGTTTATCCATGTTTGCCAAAAATCACTTATTCGCTTCATCCAAAATTTCTAAAACAATCAAAGAAACAGAAATGATCAGTAATTTTTTTTTAAATAATTTTTCAGGCTTTTAATATAATAAAATGGAAGCAAAACAACATTAAACAAATACATCATTTCAAGGCATTTATTCTTTATAATTTCTGAAACATCACCGCGGTAATCCGATGAATGAAAACATTGAAGATGATTCAATCTAGAATCCTTGAGCGTTTTGCTTTTAGCAAAATATAATTTAATGAAGTTTATGATCTTGATTCTACCTCGGCAAAATTCAGATATGTGAATATCAAAAAATATTACTATCATATTTGTACAAAAAGGAAGATTTAGTTGTCAAGAGTTACTGCCCTTTGTTAATTCACAGTGGCGGTTAAAACCGAATCAATATTGGTGTTAGTTTTTGTTAGTTTTTTTTATTCTTTCTTTCTTTAACTTTGTTTAAGTAGTGAGAAAAAATTATTTTACACGGTGGGTCTCATTTCATAAATGCATGTTTTCAGTGTTCTAATAAGTTCTTTTCGGAAACGTTTAATACAACAGTGTTGAGTCTGAGACCTGAGACTTCTTTTTTTTTTCTTGTCCCATATGACACCACAGTTCGAAGGGATTGAAATTTGCTAATTATTTGGTTGGCCAAAATGTTCATTCGGTTTAATGAGTAACTTTTCTACTTAATAGGTGAACAAACTTTTTGGCCAACCGAATATATATATATAT
>OZ038485.1:86639679-86704679 GCA_964036315.1 Acanthosepion esculentum
CGGCGCTACCAAATCGTGGTAAATCAGATCTTAAAAGTGTGAGGGTGTTTAAGTCAAATGTTAATTTTTTAAGACTCATAAGTCTATATTTTTAGCTGATCTCATAAAATGAATATGTTTTTATATCTATTATCCTTCTGATGAATATTTTTGTTGTCTTAACTTTAAATGTCCTGTTCGTTTGTACTCATTTTCTGGAATGAGGCCTATATAGTTTTTCTGTCTATAAGACACCGATAGGGGCGCTTCGACGTGGTGCAATGGTTAGACAGCTTGTAATCGCTGGATCAATTCCGGCTGTGAAACGTGTTCTATCCTCACTATAGTCCTTCGTAATTGCGATTTTGTACCTCATCCACGCTTAAGAAATCGCTATAAGAAATATAGACGTTTTAGAAGCTAATGTTTGTCGATAAATAAACTGAAAATGATTTTTATTATTTATTTTGAATATTAATGGTAATAATAATCTTAAACAAATCCCGCAGTTCAATAGAAATGGTTTGGTTGTTTTTGTTTAGTGGCATAACAACCATTGCAGGTTATTTAATGCCGAAATCTAAATATTTTTCACACAATTGTATGTTATGTTTGGAAATAATAATGGTTTAGTGACACAACCAAAGAGGAAGTGGATTCATACCTTTTCCAAGGGTATTCACGCGTAAGTGACTATAACGAACCCAACTGAAATTGGAACTCAGCTCTCCGATTAACAAACCATTAGACATTACACCACCCATACATTCAAACTTACAGCACCTGCTATTCCCAAGCGGCCACCCATCTAGGTACTGACCGGGCTCAGGATTGTTTAACATACGGGAACCGGTGTTTCAACGTGATGCGGCCGTAAGCCAGAAATGTCATAGATTGAGGTCCGGAAGATAAAATTAGTCTTCAGTTTAGTTCTTCGAAATGTGAAAAGGCTAAATACCCCTAGACTCCGCTATAGAACTCTGCACAGTCCCAATGTCTCAGGATGTCAGTAACTTTGTTTTGCTTCTTGTGGAACTGAAATCATCGCCACATTTGCTTAAATTGCCTCCGTAATACAATGTCTGTTATTATTATTATTATTATTATTATTATTATTATTATTACTACTACTAATAATAATAATAATAATAATAATAATAATAATAATAATGATAATAATACACGCTAAAGACAATTTTATTGTCACTAAAATATTATATTATACTTCCACTTGTTCCTTAAAGTTTGAAATTTACTAAATTAAGTTAGCATGTAAGTTAAAAAAAACAATACCTCATAAATAATGGACTATTCCGTTTTGATTGATAGAAATGGCGGAAAAGACATATCAGAAACGCTGTTTGGTTTCAGTGAAAGAAAGAAAGAAAGAAAGAAAGAAAGAAGTGGATAACGGCTCCTGCCAATACCGCATAAATAATGAACTATTCCGTTTTGATCGCGCGAAAAGACGGAAAAAACATGTCGGAATCGCTTTTTCGTTTCAGCGAGAAAATGAAAGTAAGAAAGAAAGATAGAAGAAAAATAGAAGTGTTTAAGGGCTCCTGCCAAAACCGCATAAATAATGGACTATTCCGTTTTGATCGCGAGTAATGACGGAAAAGATATATCAGAAACGCTGTTTGGTTTCATGAAAGAAAGAAAAATAGAAGTGTTTAACGGCTCTTGCTAATACCACAAAAATAATGGACTATTTCGTTTTTTATCACGAGGAATAACAGAAAAGACATATCAGAAACGCTGTTTGATGAGAAAAAAGAAAGAAAAAAGAAAAAGAAAGCGGAAACGCTCTCATGTGTTTAACGTCTGATTCAGTGAAACGGAAAAAACTTGTCAATTTCAAATCTTTTCATTTGTACCCTCTTACTTCTTTAAATAATGACCTGCATTCATATTTATGACTGTTATTGCATTATTTTGTTAAAGTTGTTAAGCTCAAATATTCAACGATGCATTAGGGGAATTTCCACGGTTATTTTACAGTCGTGGAACTCGCCTTGAGCTTATTCAATCATTGACTTAAGAATTAAGATTAATCGGAAAATTAAAATAAGAAGATCGTGAAATTTTCACGCGTGTGTCTAATATTCAATATCAGGTGAAGCAAATACAAATTCGGCTCGGAAACAGTTTTTGTAAGCAACCCAATTTTCATATAGAAAAACAAACAATTGTCTTTTTTTATGTTAGGACGGTGGAGTAAGGCTTAAAACACGAGAATTGAACACAATTGATAAAAAAATTTAAAAATTAAAGGGTATGTTTGTTCTCATCATTTTGCTATAATTTCTTGTTTACTCTTTTTTTTAATTATTAGTCAACAAAGTAATTTTATACTGCTTTTTTTTCTTTTCCTATAATTATATCTTTACAGTTGTTGCATCTCTACGTTTAGAGTGCATTTTTCACACTGAATAAATAATTGTAATACGTTTTTTCTTTTTTTTTTTTGTACCAGTGATGGGTTAACTCCCATGTTAACGAATCTGTAAATAAATCAAGTCTGAAAAATGAACCGATAAAATTTCAAGAAACCTCTCCAATCTCTTTCGTTTCTGGGTCATTTTTGTCTTTAATTTGGATTTCCTTAATTTCCGCTGTGAGTTCTTCCCCTTCGGCGATGTCTGTGATGTCCGCTTTGATAAACGACTTACTGTTTCGCCGACGTACATAGTGACAGAGGCCCAATGAAATACAAGCGGCGATCAAGTAACAAACGGAGACGAGTGAAAATGGTAATACGTAGTTATCGGTCATTTCAAACAACAGACCTGCAATGTAAAGTCGAATGAAAAGAAATTAGTTATCTGCTCTTAGATAAGCGGATATTTATAAATCAAACAAAAATTTGGTAAAGAAAATAAGAAAGCTATAAAAATGCTCGTAGACAACGTTTTTTAGAATATTTTTTAAAATAAAACATGTTATCATGATTTTTAAAGATCAAGCACTCAAAACATTTATGTGAACGTAAGTTCACACAAATAGATACGAATTCATATTCGATTTCAACTCGATAAGCATATTTGAGCAATGATATGACCCAGTCGTTAAAACGTTCCCTTTCCAACCATGAGAGCCGGGTTCAATCCTTGTGGCCGATTATGGACTTTATTGTCTGGCACCTTTGGAAAGCCATACTATGAGTGAAAATGCGTAGACGAAACTATTTGGGAGCTGCCGATGATAGTGCTAGCACGAAATCCTAAGTCATAATGACTGAGGATTTAAGTGTACTGACTTGATCAGAATGTTGATCACGCTCTTTCCCAGAAACTGTAATTAAGGTCCACTCAGCATAACATAAACCACAAACACAAATCTGTCTAAGCAGGCCCCTGCAATAGGAATTGATTAGCCGCTCAAGTAGGCAGACATACTCTGATACGAGCGGTCAGTCGCTATTACTGTATACACATTTAATTCCCTCGGCGATGTCTATTGATTTTTAAAAAAAAATAGATAATATCATATTTTATTCAAATTTTCTTGTTTTATTGATATTTTTATAACATTACGAATGAAAAAAAAATTTTCATAGTTATTTATAATATGGTAAATAAGAAATGATGCATTGTATTGTTTTAGATATTTTGATAATTTCGTGTTTTTTATATATATATATAAATTTTTGAATAACAAAGATTTCTTTTCAAATTTATTTCTTTATGAAATGATAAATAATAATTATTTTTACAAAAGATAAATAAATATTGTATTGTTCACAAATTTTTATAATCTTATAAAAAAAATTGCCGAGGGAGTCCAAAGTGTATACAGTAATAATGATTGCAAAGTAATGACTGTCCTTTTGACACACCGGTTTTTTGGCTTTTTTTGTTGTTTTGTTTTCTTTTTGCGGGCACAAAGATTAAACATTGTCCATATTTTAATTAAGCGCTTCTATGTTAAATGCTTTGGAAATTAAAATCTTTAAAGGGAAAAATCTGTTTTTAGTTTTATTTGATTCCGAATAATGCTTGAATACAGGTTTCATACATTAAATTTGACAATTCTTATGAGACATAGGTAGCTTTTTTTTGTTTAAAATTTTAGAATTTTGTTGCTACAATCTGATAACTTGCAATGTCTAAATGTTTTATATCCATCCTCTATACATTAACGTCTCTTCTGTATAATCTCCACTGCTTCTATTTTCAAACTTAAACATATTAAACATGGGCTGCTCGATCAAGGAATGACGATGTTTTTGAATCAAGGAGAAGTTCTGTTGCTTTAATTCCTCGGCCACAACCACATTTAGTTACCCTCTGCTTTGAGTAGCCCTTGTGTGAGCGATATCAAATAGAAATATGCATTCACTGATCAAATCAGTTTCCAGACATCACGTTTTTTATTAAATAGCATTATATTAAGTATAAGTATTAAGTTTTATATTAAGTATGTTTTATATTAAGTAGTTTACACATCTGCGCTAGTCTGCTAGCAATTCCAAGCAGCCATTGTTTGAACATGTCTATACGAAGACCTCGAAAAACTATACTGCACAACGCCATTAAAAGACCTGTCAATATAATTCCATCATTCCCTTGAAGAACTTGGTAGAATTGCGGCACATTTCGTGAGTTAGCACATGACAGAGAGGTTTGGTGAGGACTGATGAGAATTATTTTCAAAGTTGCTGAAGATGAGAAATTAAAATGATTTGCAGTGTTCCTTCAAGTCGAAACAGTTCTGATGATGATTATGTGCTTTTAGTGACGGTGTCGACGATTTCTTCAGTCGGAAAACTAGACACTAGTCTACTCTACCTCCATCCGCTTTTCACACATGATTGCCCTCGTCGTCCAAAGGCGAGAAAACAACTTGTGGCTGTCAGCAAAGAGGTTATCAACAAACAGAGGAAACAGAAAGATCAGCAGATTATAAGATTATATGGCACAAATCTGGTACCGGTCGCTGGCACAACGGAAAGTTTTGTTATGCCATTGATGGCTGGTCTTAAAATGAATAAGACATCATGTCTTCATGTTTAGTGCAGATAGTCTCAAAATGAACCTGAATGAACCCAGTTTGAGTATACTCAGGCCTAGTCGGAGCATATTCTTCCTAGATAGGATATATTCGGGCCTAACCCTTTTTATACTCCAGGATAAAATTTGGCTTACGTCTAACTTGTATCCCAATTATTGTCGAATACTCCCGGGTAAACTAGGGGCTGCGAGTTCACTCTAGACTGTTACACAGGGTGCTAAGGTAGGAGACATGAAAGTTAAAATCGTGCCCATGATGGCAGAGGGACTTGGATAGAAGCAGACCTAAAATGTATGTTATAAATAGACTCTGGCGTGCTCAATGCGCCCATTCAATAGGGGGTTCGGTCGCCTAAAGTCCCTAAAAATATTTAAATTTGAGCAATTATAGGGGAATTTTTAGGCCATATAAAATGAGTATTAGGGCATATTTTAAGGCCAACATTAGCTATTTCAAGCAAGGGGCTTATGATACTAACACTAAAATGTATTATTTTAATAACATGTGTTTTAAAATGAAAAATTCACTCGCTAAAAAAGTTGCTTCAGGAGCCCGTCTGGGATTAGGGACCCTGAAGCTTAAGCTTCATTAGATTGATAGTAGATCAGCCACTGGATTTGGAACTGTGACATAAACATTGAAATCGATATTATATGAGATATCAACCCAAGGAGCGTTTGAAACTGTATCTACCACGGTATTGTTAGGACGGAGAAAATGCTAAAGACTTGAAGTGACCGAGTGGTCGTATGGATCCCAGAGATAACCACTAGATATCCGCTTTGAACAGATGCATGAATAATAATAATAATAATAATAATAATAATAATAATAATAATAATAATAATAATAATAATAAACCATAATACACCTACTGCAGTGACAAAGAACCTAATGTACCAAATGCAGAAACGATGGTAAGGTAAACCTCTTCATGATCAATTCTCTGCCCGTACCAAAAAGCTGATATAGACAAACCTCGTACCTAACAGTGATTAAGTAGTGTAGGGTTAAAATCTGAAACCAAAGGTTTTATTCTTGCTGAAAAGGACCAATACTTGCTAACAGAAATTACCAAGCACTCATACTGACAACTTGTGTTGACCCTAAATGCAGATTCTGTGATAAATATCCAGAAACAATTGACCATCAGGTTTCACAGTTTTAGCACCAACCGAATATAAAGCTCGGTATGAGAGAATGGGTCAGAAAAGCTGGAAGAATGTATAAACAAATTTCGACAAAAATAAGAAAATTATAAAGAAAAGCAATGTGGTTGGTCCTAGTCTGGCATCTCGTCTACAGTCACTTTCTCACAGACGTGCCTTGCTCCCCTCTGTCTCTTCTACAAGTACTTTCACGGTAACTGCCCCGACGAGCTACTTTCGCTGGTTCCCAAACTGCATGAATTTAAGCGTGCTACTAGGCTGGCATCTCAGTCCCACCTTTCCACTGTTGAAACGGTTAAATGTAGTCGTCTCTTCTCGTCTGTGGAACTCCCTTCCTCTTACATGCTACCCTAACAGCTATAGTCTTCAAATATTCAAATGTAATGTCAATTCATTCTTCTGATGCCTTGATCTAATTCCCGTCCTTCTCTTTATCCTTTCCTCAATTACATCTCTTTACTCTTGCTCCCACACTCTGTAACCCTTTGCGTGCTAGTGGCACTCCCGCCTTGCTTGGGGTGAAAGGCTTAAAAAAATAACAACCCATAACCTAAATTTAGCTTCCCTCCTTTAGTCCACTGAAGAGTATGGGGTGTCACATCTGTCAACGACACTAGGTGTTTTTGCTGTTGTTTCTGTAGGAAGTAAGGTTTTTACGAGATGAAGCTGCAGGTCCCCATACCCAACCCGGTGTTTCAGCGCGATTTTACCGCAATGACTCCAAATGCTACGTAACTAATAACCCACAACCTAAAATTAATAAATTTTCTTTTAACGTTCAGATCAAGCCTAAAATGGAGTATATCTACCATAGTTAGGCAGTGGCTGTTCAGTCCACATTTACCAGTTTCGATAGAGTCTAAAAATGTCTCCTTATGGGTGGCAAATTATTTTCCACCCTACAATACCTCTCTCACAGACGAAACGTCGCAAACTTCTCACTGTTATATCGCTATTTCCACGGAAAGTGCTCAGACGACGAACTTTCACGACTAGGACTTGCCATGCCACGCACATTGCAACGAACGACCCTCAACCCTTCCGTATTCCATTGGTGGGAAGTAAGTTCCACTCGAGCAACTTCTTCCCACGATCTGCTGCTCTGTGGAACCTACTACCAAGAGTATATTTTCCCCATCACCATAACCTTAACCTGTTCATGTCTAGGGTTAACCGTTATCCTCTACACATATTCCCATAAACTGTGCCTCATACTCTAGAACCCCCTACCTCGAGTGTACAGGTGAACCTCAATGTAAAAACAAAAAAAATACCATTACAATCTCGATGATCAATGTTTACAGCAGAAAGTTTAAGGCTATTTGTGTAATTTACAGTTTTAACTATTTCTCTCCACTTTTGACCGTATTGACGGTATTTTGTAGCGAGCACTACCAGTCAGGCATATTTTTGTATTAATTTTTTTTTTTTTTTTTTTTTTTTTTTTTAAGCGTATCACCCCAAGCAAGGCTGGAGGCCACTATCACGCATGGGGTTATAGAAGGGTTGGAGGAAGAGCAGATAGGAGTGGTAAAGGAGAGGATGTGGAGAGAGAGAAAGACAGTGGGTCGATCAAGGCGAGGGGGTTACAGAAGATTTGGAGCGAGAGCAGATAGGAATGAAAGATGAAAGGATGTGGAGAAGGGAAGTGGATAGATCAAGGCAACTGGAGATGTCGATTGACGCTACACTTAAACCGTTGGAGGTTGTATTTGTCAGGGAAACAGTAATAGGGAAGGGAGCTCCATAGGCGAGATGTGCGAGACATGAAGCTATTGGAGTAAAAGAGACGTCTACATCTAACAGTTTCAACGGTGAAGGGTAGCCGTGCCGTCGTTTGAAATTTATAAAATTATTCTCAGTCTTTCAGGCTCCTCAAGTCCATTAACTGCTATCGCTCTTTCTAGTATTGATGGGAGTTTCCTTCCTAACATTTTGTTTCAGGTAGTGTGGCACATCAACAACTTCATTATATCATTAATTTCCTTTCTAGTTACATTTTTATTGTTGCTGCTCTTGGAAGTTTTCAAATATTTTTTTTGTTATTTGGCAAATTTATTTGTTTATAATTCTATAGTGTTTGATGAGTTATCGGCTTCTTCAAGATCTAAAGGAGTCATCCGCTTGAAGCCATTTTTAATCATTGATTTGAAAAGACGGTTTTTGTATAGCTGAGAGTTGAAACATGCCCGAACGAGTTGGATGCCTTGTATAACATCCGCATGAGATTCCTGATGTAGAATTCCCAAATCGAAACGACTACGTATTATTATATTTCCAAAATCTCTAATGAAGTTAAATAAATAGCGAAACATTCATAAAGGTTCTTCTGTTGGTTTCTTATTGGATAATATTCCAATCCGTAGAGAAATTATCATTGAATGTTTGTAAAGGAAAGGAAGTCGAATATTTACCTGCAATAGGAGGGCACACGGTAAATCCTGTGCCTTGGAACAACGCTACGACACCAAAAGCGTGGGTGAGGTTCTCGATTCCCAGTAAATCAGCAATGACGATTGTTCGAAGGGAGACAACCGCCGCTGGAATCAGAATATTTTTTGTTTTTGTTTTACATCAGTTTCAATATTATTTCTTTACATGAAACTCACAATAGGCATTTATTCTGTTTAATAATAGTGGTTAAAATGGACATATTTAAACAGTTGCTTAGATCGATATTCGGCAAAGCTTAACGAATATGCCCGCAAAAAACAACAAGAAACGAAGTGTTATTCTCTGGATGCTGTTATTACTGGGTTTTTTCTTTTGCAAACTTTGATGAATTATTATTGTAAATAAGCTATCTAACAGATAAATGGCATTTTAACATTTTTGTTGTCAGTTCTCGAACAAAAAAATGTACGAATCAAACTGTTATCTACATATTTTATTGAATAAATGCGGCGAGAGCAAATGAGAAATAAATTTTATATTAAGTGCTTTGAGTTTAATGGTGCTGAATCTTTTTTTTAATACAAAACCGACGATAAGCAACGACTTTAATTCTGATCCTTTATTTTTCTGATCTCAATCCACTGCACTGTCCTCAGTGATCTAGCAAGACAATCTTGACAAGCCGGCGCGAATGCCAAGCAGTACAGCATGCCGTTTCTAAATTCTGGCGGAGTGAATTGCGTTATGGTGCTCTTTTTCCCACAGATGTTGCCCAACTGACCCTACTATACTGTGCAGTCGACAAAATCAAAAGCAAACAACGAGCATGCGCAAAAAGAAAAATATAAAATACCGAAAATTTACCCATCGCACCCTTGTAATCACATATTTAACAGCGAAGATTTATTGGATACGTCAAAACCTTCACTCAATCTAACGTTTACATATATAAGATTTATAAACACGAATATGCCACATCTTTCATTCAATCAAATTATTACAGATAAAAAGGCAAGTATTCATTTAAAAAATGCGCCAAAACTTTCATTCACTATGAGGATAACAAAAAGGTTAAAATCTATTAAACAAATACGTCAAAATTTTTATTAACTCTAATGAAAACATTAATAAGGGTTAATATTTGCATTAAATCTTTCATCTTACCTAATGATTACATATATAACGGCCAGAATTTATTGAATAAATACACGAAAATTTTAAATCAAATGATTATATATATATATATATATATATATATATATATATATATATATATATATGTGTGTGTGTGTGTGTGTGTGTGTGTGTGTGTGTGTGTGTGTGTGTGTGTGTTATACTACAATGTATAAAATAAAGACACGAAGACTATAATTCCTAATTGTTATATATATATAAGAATTTCTGATAAGAAATAAACTCTCGAGTTTGTTGGTGAAGGCCTCATACTCAACATGGAGGCCTACATTTAGTGACTTGAGAAGGTAGTGGTGCCTTGGGTTTAGAGGGCGGCTGCTGGAAGACCTTATGTCTGGCAACAGGACTCTGCACCATGGCTCACAAGCAGGAGAACCCAGTCATGGCTGTCAGACAATTTCTGCGACCACATCACCCCTTACATCTGAACACCTAACTCTCCAGACTGCAACCCCTTGTTTATTATGTGTGGGTCGCAGTTGAGCGAAAGACCAACAAAACTCCTTGTAACGCCAAATGTGAACTGAAGGCAAGGATTATGGCAGCATTCACCAACTTAAACAAGGAGACCATCCAGAAGAGTTGCAGGATATTCCGAAGTCGTCTGGAGGCCGTAGTTGAAGCCAATGAAGATTTTATTGAATAAATTTACTCTTTAATATTTCAAGATATCTTTGTGTAATTTTGATTAATATATCTGTTAAAATGTCAGTTTTATTTTCATTTTTGCGTAATTTAGACGACAATTTCTCCATCGCACCCTGTATTCGAGTGAAACCAAAGTTTACATGTATTTGTTTTATAGATCTTACCCGTGATATTATGGGATGCAGAAGCGGCTTGTTTCGAAGAATAGATACATTTACTTCTCGCAATATGACAAAATCGCCTACCAATCTGTTTATTTTTGTGTTGGTTCTGGTTACGTGTTAATCATTTTTCGTTAATCTGATCTTGAGATAAATACGTTGTTTAATCTCTGAGTGGCTGATAGGGAAGCTCACAGCTGCGAGAAAATTTGACTGTTCACACAGGCTATATATATATATATATATATATATATGTGTGTGTGTGTGTGTGTGTGTGTGTGTGTGTAGACATACAAGAAAGTCTATGTACTTTTACGAGAGGAATACTGAAATTTTCGAGCCAAGAAACGATTAAAAAAATTCTGATATATCATCATTTGGTCAAGTTATGGGAAGTGGGTCGAGCCGATAACTTTCTAGCACGCCTCGCCCTCTCCCCGACTAAATTCCCGAGCCAGAAAGAAGAATGCTGCTTGTTAAAACTAAACACGTTTAAACAATTAGAGATTCTTTGGAGCTAAACAGTTTTTTACTAATCTGTCCGAAAGTAAAAATTTTCAAAATATACGGTCATTATTTACGTTATAAACAGTCGTACTAATATCTTCAACTATGTTATTATTATTATCACAAAGTTTCGACTCTTGGATATACCAAGACGATGACTTGATCGTTGGTTCGTGAAATTAGTGGCACGATGATTGTGAGCCGAGTAGTACACACTTAGACTCATTGGAAACTGGACGAGCAATAACTGAATAGTAATAGATATATCCTTAGACATGGACAGAGAAACAATAACTATCTACCTCCGTAGATTAAATAAAGAGTTCTGTTCGAAATCTTCCGAAGGTTAATATTGACAGCCACCCGAAGAAGGCCAGATTGCACAACGGTCAAAACGTTTTGATAACAAAAAAGATGAGGACTAATTGTAAATAATGTAAATAACGATAACACTTCTTCCTAGACAGATGTTACGCAGCCACATAGGACGTTATGATGGGGCACTTCGACGTGGTGTAATGCTTAACAAGGTAGTCTCGCAAGATCAAGTACAAAGGAGTAATGAATTCGATTCTCACTAGGTGCTTTATACATTCGGCCCTGTGAAACAGCTAAGCTTGGAAAATCATTTTGGGCACTTCGACGTGGTGTTATGGTTAACAAACTAGACTCTCGTGATCAATTACAAAGGAGTAGTGGGTTTGATTCTCTCTAGGTGCTTTACACATTCGGCTCTGTGCCACAGCTAAGCTTAGAAAATCATTTTGAACACTTCGACGGCGTGTAATGGTTAAGCAAGTTTGTCACGCTAGATCAATATTCTTCTTAAGGTTTTTATGGTTTTTATTTTCCACTTGAGATGTTTACAAACTATTAGCTTCTTTTTCATTGAGTTGGATGACTGGGCAACTGGCGAAGAAACAAAACAGTGCCCATGTTGTAAAATCGTGAAAAGACGGACCTGACAATTAGCTAATAGATTCACGTGACTTCATTCACACTGATAACCATGGAACCATGTTGGTGGATGGAGGATTTGCCCAAATAACAGCAGCGTTTTTGACAACGTCTGTATCATAATGGTTGACGAAGTAGTTTTGGAGAAAATAAAAAAAGTCGAACATGCTTTTTTCTAATCTCGGTTGGATTTCTTGGATATGTCGAATGTGTAATCAATTAAAAGAAAACATTGATAGTACGTTGATTTTGATGCTGCTTGTAAAATGAAGAAGAAAAGAAGAAAAAATCAGGTTTTATTTAAGGAAATCCTCTAAGTTGGATTTCGTGAAGGGCTCAATTTGGAAACCAATTAAAAATATTGATACTATATTGCTTTGATGATGCTTACCAAAAATGAATCGGAGACGGTCTCTTGGTTGGATTACGAGACGGTGAAATAAAAGCCCAATTTACTATGCAGACAAGCAAACATTAACCATCGCGAATACGACGTGGAACGGTGTAATTTTACTGAAATTTTAATTCAATATAAATCAATGAATTGTAAAATTGAGATCGTCTTTCTAATTGAGTACTGTCCCCAAGAAAAACTCATTCGTTAAGGAATCTAAGTACGTTTAGTTGATTAATTTAACGCTATCTCAACATACGCCAAGTTATTTAATACTGGATATTGGATAGAAATGAAAATAAATTAAGTTATAAGTTCCGGTTTACTGAGTGTTAGATAATATGAAAAAAAATTTTTTTAAGGAGAGAGAACAATAAAACAAAAAGAAGTAAGAAGACAGTAGATAACGATTGACATTACATTCAATTTTTTTAAATTTGAATAGGAAACATGACGCCAGAAGAGAGTTCCACAAGCGAGAAGTGCGATAGAAAAATCTTTTAGCATAGAACTTACGGTTACATCTGGCGATTTCAGCTGTAAAATGATGAGAACTTGCCACCAAGCTAGTACTGCGCTTAAATTCATAAAGTCTAGGTACCATAGAGGAACGTTCACTAGAATAGTTACCATGAAAGTATATATAGAAAAAACACAGAGAAGCTACATTAAGGCATTAGGAAAGGGACTGAAGGCGAGATGCCAGGTCAGGACCAATAAAATTGCACATACTTGTTTGGATTTTATCAAGAATTTCTAAATATCTAGCAGGTGCACCAGATCAGATGTGATAGCAATATCCAAAGCAAGGGCGAATGGTAGACTTATAAATATGTTAGATAGATTCTGTCAGAAAAAACTCTAGCACGACACAGTGAGCCAACTTTCCTAACAATAGACCTAGCAATTGATTCAATATAACCTTTCCATTTCATGTCAGCGGAAAACGTTAGTCCGGGAAGGCGCAACGAATGGGGGTTAGCATTAGCCATATTGATGGAAGGCTAAAAGGATTCTCTCAGGCGATTAAAAGAGCAGTTTTGTTTTGGAGGGGTTATAATTAACAAGTCATTACTTGCTACAGTTAACAACAGAAAGTAGATCATTCTTAGATCAACTGCCAATTTCACCTTATCGAACCGCTCAGATTTAAATATATACATGTGTCTAGTTTACACAAGAAGCAAAAAGATGAACAAAGATCCGTTTTACACTAGAGTAAAAATGATATTTTTTTACCATTTCACCAGAAGCAAGGTAATAAAGCCACTATGATGCAAGGGGTTACTATGTGTTAGAGAATATGTAAAATAAAAACACTATCAAGGAGAGAGAACAGTAAAAGAACAAGAATTAAGAAGACAGTAGGTAGCGATTGACATTGCATTTAAATTTTTGAATATGAAAGTTGCCTGGAAAACAAGACGCCGGAAGAGATTTCCACAAGCGAGAGGTGCTATAGAAGAAACTGTTAGTATAGAACTTACGGTTACATCTAGTCATTTCAACTGTAAAATAATGAAAATGTACCGCCAACCTAGTATTGCGCTTAAATTCAAAAAAGTTGACACAGATCTGTTTTACACTCGAGTCAAAACGGTAGACATAAGTCCTATTTATGCTAGAGTGTCGTAAAATAAAACATGCAATAAAACTAAGACATTATTAGAAAAATTTTGAATTGCTTTTATATATATTATGGACATGATTGTCTTTAAAAGAAAATTTTCATTTTTTTATTTTCATTATAATTATTTATAAAGTTTAAAATTTCTTAAAATTCTGTTTTACGTTGTAGCAGTTGAGTGATATCGTTATTAAAAAATATTTAGTGAGCATAAATGGAAAAGCTTACTAAAATTCAGCGATTCCCAGTATTTTGAAAGGAATTTTGAATTTATGTCTGTATGTGTGTGCGTGTGCGCACGAGCGTGTAAACGTTCCAATTTTTGTAAATACGGACGTCTGTACACGACAATCAGAAAATAAAACCGGTAATGCCCACCTTCTTGTTAAAAATGCTTTCCTGCGATAATTTAAACAAAAAGTAATTAATATTTGTTTTAATTCAGATTAATTAAATTTTAAATCAGTTACTCTTCCTCTAATAAAGTTTTTGAAAAGTATATTTTATTTTTGAAAGATATTTTAATAAAAAGATTTATGCTGTGTTAACAAATTTGTCAATTTGGCCGATGCTAGCAATTTCTAACGTAGTCAACGGGAGAAATTGTGCATTCCTTAAATAGTTCATTCAAATCTTGTCCTGTCAGCTTAGCCTCCGTAGCCGAATTAGTAAAGACAGGTTTGACGATAGAAAGAGTTTCCCGGATGGAAAAAAGGGATACACATTTAATTCCTGTCGTAGGTGTACAATCTTTCTTTAATAGGACCTCTCAATCGAGATAGGTCGTTATTAATTCCACTGTATAAGAAAATAAAAAAGTAGGGATAACAACTCAAATACATCTACCCACTAAAATAAAGCTTATAGTAATAAAGAAAAAAATTATGTATAATTTCGTAATATTTTGTTTGGTGTTTGGAAGGCACTTTTGCCTCTTCGGATTTCGGTGCCACATATTCCGTCGTAGGTTAAAACACTTCTGAGATATTTTAACTTTTGTGCTTGTTTGATTTTTGATATCTCCAATACGTAACTCGTATCTTGGTCTTTTTCTCTTGTTGACAAACATAATAATTTAACTAAAGAATTACGAAAAACAACTTGATATTGTAATAATAACAAACGCTTACTCACCCATGCAAAAGCCAAAGATCGCGCAACAAACTGCAAATAAGACGAAGCTATCGCACCACAGAGTTGCAAACATTACAATCGATGATATAAATAGAGATGTAGTATATGAATAAACGCTGGGCACTTGAAGGTAATCAGTAATTAACCCGACCAAAATACGGCCTATGGTGTTGGTAATTCCGATAATAGACAACATCATGGCGGCATTGGTTCGACTCAACCCACGGGAGATGGCGAAGCCCGGCAGAAAAGTCAGAGCGATAGACTGAACTGAAAAAGAAGCGAATAAGGCAGAACGTAAGATTATATTTGCTTTATTATTATTTTTAATAAAATGAAAAAAAAATTAAATGAGATCGAAGAATGAGTCTAATGATAAGTAATTAGAGATACCTGCAAAGAAAAGCAAGCAAGATGGAAGAATGAATGAAACGATAATTGTATACAAATGCTTGTAATAAAAACAACAGAAATAAGACGTGAGAATGAGTCCAACAATAATTATTTGTAGAAATTTATTTCCGGTAAAGCACAACAGAAATAAGTCAATGATAATGATTCGCAGAAACTAGCGGTGAAGCGCAACAGACATAAAAAGAGAATAAAACACATGATAATTCTTTACAGAAACTAGCGGTAAAGCATAACATAAATAAGAACGGGGAATAAGTCAAACAATAATTATTTACAGAAACTAGCGGTAAAGTACAACAGAAATAAGAAGAGGGAATAAGTCAAACGATAATGATTTACAAATAGTGGCAATAAAAAACAAGTGAATTAAGAATGAAGAATACAAGTGATAATTATTTAGAGAAACTAGTGATAACAAAAAACAGATGTAAAATGAAAGAATGAGTCTAACAATAATTATTTACTGATTCTTTCGAAAAACAAAAACAGAAATAAGATGGAAGAATGGATTTAAATAAAGTTATTTATAGATACTTGCAATAAAAAGCATCAGAAATGAGATGGAACAATAAGTCTAACAAAAAGTATTTACAGAAGCTAATGATGAAAAAAAAAGGGAGATTTCGTCCTAGTATCTCCAGAGATAAACGATACCTAAGGATTAAAACGCATCTTTTTTTAAATGATAAGGTTTTAATTTCAAGCTAATAAATTAAATTTAATATTTCCAATAAGTAAAATGCTTTGCTATATTTCAAAACGAAGTTAAACTGATTAGAATGAGATTTTTTTCTTTAATTCGCTAAAAAATGGCTGATTTTAGTCATATTTACAAATCTCTCAGTACAACGTAATTCTCTTTATTAAAAAATATTTCAAAAATAAAATATACTTTTCTGAAACTTTATTTGACGAAGATTAGCAGATTTAAAGTTTAATTAATCTGATTTGAAACAACTTACTTTAATTTAAAATATCCCAGAAAAGAATTTTTAACACGGAGGTAGGTGTTTACTGTTTATTTATGGTATTGACAGATTGATTGAAAGACGAAAGTTTATCTAATTGTTTTCTACGTTAGATTTATCTGTAAAATCTACTTCGGAAATATAACGTGATTGACTTTTTTTATATAACTTTTAACTACCCAGTAATCTTTAAAAGAAAAAATTCTCAGTAATCTAATGTGTTATTGAATTTTAGGTACTTTGGCTTTAAATTTACTATAGTTACCGCTCTTATTTTCTGATAGTCGTGTATAGACGTCCGTATTTACTAAACTCGAGACTTTTATACATAAACAAAAAATTGAAAATGCTTTTTAAAATACTGGAGGTCGCGGAATTGTATTAAGCTTTCCCATTTATGATTAGTAAATATAGTTTTTACTTAATAACGATATCACATAACCGCTACAAATTAATACAGAATTTTAAAAGATGTAAACATTTATAAATTATTATAATTAAAATTTTTTAAAATCAAACCAGTTATAAAAATTCATTATTCATCGAAAAAGTGTTTTCTTAAGACAACAGTGTGCATAATATATCTTATTCATAAAAGCAATTAAAAGCTTTTCTGATTAAATAATGTCTTAGTTTTATTGATATTTTTACGATTCAGAGCTGATTTTCTGTAACTGGGGTCCAGTATTACAAAAAAGAAATTGATGATTTAAATTCTCCAAGAGTGCGTGCTTCTAATTAATATAAACACTAAGCTGTTCAAAAATTAATTTCACGAAATTTCATAAAATATGAGTGGGGTGGTAACAGATGTAAAAAATATTTTTACGAAGATTTTCTGAAAAAAACATTCCAAAAATAATTTCATTAATGTCTGAATAAATATGAACTGCAACAATTATTTGAGTTTTGCATGAATTTCCCTATCAATGTGTTTTTTTCACCGCAAAAGGACGCTAAAAATTTCCCCACAGTAATTTATGATCACCCGATAACGCAAGAAAAATTTATTAACCAATGTTTTGAAAGTTCTAAAAAGGATTAAAAAAAATATAATTTAATAATCAATACCTTGGTCTCTCCTTTTAATAATAACATAAAGATTTTGACGATAAAATCCTGTTTTTATTAAGTTTGTTGCATTTCTTTCTTCATGTATATTCATTTTTAGTGAATCTTTAGAGGTACCTAATTTAGTCGAACGATAATTATTTAGAAGTACTTTTAATAAAAACGACAGAAATAAAATGGAAGAATGATTAACAATAATTCTTTACAGAAACTAGAGATAAACACAATAGTAATCATTAGGAAGAATGAGTCTAAAGATAATTATTTACAAATTCTTTCGACAAATATAATTTTGACTGGATACGACTCAAAATTAAGTAATATTAAATACAGTATGTCCCCGGATTACGACAGTCCCGACCTACGACGATTCGTTGTGTACGACGCAATCTACATTAATATTTTTCCTGGTTGTACACCATATAGGATTATTGTGCATCCGCACGCTTTAGTTTGTGTTTGTGGTAATTTATTACTCTTCGTTATGGCTCCCAAACGTAGTGTAACCTCTTCTGATGGCGGCGGTTCGAAGAAAAGGAAAGCCATCACCATGGAAATTAAATTACGGGTACGTTCCGACTTACACTGAAAATCGCGTTACGACGCATCGTAGGAACGGAACTCTGTCGTAAGTCGAGGACCCCCTGTAATAAATCAATAATTTATTTAATAATAATAATAATATTAATAATAATAATAATAATAAATCACTTAAACATGTAAATAATACATTTTTTATAAATAATGATGATAAAGAGAAGATATTTGTCAATATTATTGTTCACCACAATATTATTGGGCTAGAAAATAGCACGAACTTCACCTTTAACTCTTCCGAGAAGACCATAAATCGGTATACTTTGGAATTTCATTATTCATACTAACAGAGATATCAAATCCAATATTTAATTATTAAAAGAGAAAATTTTCTTCTCATAAAAATGTCAGTAACAACAGATAAAATTACCTCTGTTATAGAATGACTCAGTGTTGTTTTTAGATTTTGTTTAGCAGCATATCAGCCTCTATGGGTTATTCAATACCGAAATCTAAATATTTTGAATGCAATTTGAAAGCATCAACTAAATATATGCTATAAATAGGTAGTGTTGGTTATTTTTATATATATATATATATATATATATATATATATATATATATATATATATATATATATATATATATATATATATATATATATATATATATAAAGATGTATTACTGCTATTTTTACTATAAAAATGTATTTTTATACTTTCATAGTATTTTGTTTTGGCGTTTTGGCGTCGGGGTTCACTATTTGCCCATAGGTGGGTCTGAGAACAACAGCAACTGAGAGGTGATTCCTCGCTCCTCATAATCTTAAATCTCCCGATCGGAGGCCTTGCGGCTAGATGTAGTTTATCGTCATGCCCAGGACTAATAGCGACTCAATAAATACCAAACTATTGACGGTCCCGTTTGTTTTTTATCTGTTGTGATGAACGGGTGTTCTCTCAGGGAGGCCCTGTGCCTTGATTGCCTAGGATTCGTAGATATGATCCATCCAAGATACTGGAAAAATAGACTGATCCCTGTACCGCTCTAAGTACACGAATCACCCTGCTATCCTCTACTTTTACAAGAGCCGGATCAGGCCGAAAATGGAGTACTGATGCCCAGTCTTCACTTTTCAGTTTCGATAGAATCCAAAAGTGTCTCCGAATCCTTGTGGATGACAAATTTTCTACCCTACAGCGCCTTTCTCACAGATGAAACATCATAAGCATCTCGTTGCTCTATTGCTATTTCCATGGTGTTCAGCCGAAGGACATTATTTATTTCCACGGCTAAGGCCCGCCAAGTCACATTGTAGCGAACCACCTTCGAACCCTGATTGCTATAATCTTAACCTGTTCAAGTCTAGGGTTAACATTTATCTTCCCCACATATACTCATAAACTGTCTCTTACTCTGTAAATGTCTGCCTTGAGTGGCTCTTGTGCCTTGTACAAGATGAACACCATTGTAACATCCAAAATATAATATTAAATTACATCCAGCAGCAAGCTTTCTAACGTCAATCGTTATCTTCTGTCTTCGTAATTCCTGTTCTTTTATTGTTCTTAATAATGTATTTGTTTGCACATGTTCTTTCGAATTCAGCTACTTCTTACATCTTAGTGGCTTTATTGCCACGCTTGGGTGAAATAATTAAAAAGATAATCGTAATAGGCATTCTAAGTTAATCTATAAATTAACGTATCTCCTAAGGATGCTAAGGATATCATGGACCAAGCGTGCGAGCAACGATGAGGTCTTAGATAGGTTGAAAACAAGGAGGAGGTTTATACTTAACATCAGAAAGAGGCAGCTGAAGATTCTGGGACTCATAATGAAGAAAGAGGGCCTGGAGAATCTGATACTCACGGGTCTAATAGAGGGGAAAGAGAGACAAGGGAAAACAACGCGCGACATACCTGGCGAGCTTGAGCAGGTGGATGACAGAACGTGGTCTGGGAGAGGAAGCAGAGAAAAGGAACTTGTTGAGAGTTGCAAGGGATAGAGGGAGGTTGAGAGCCATGATCGCCTACGTCCTGAAAGGACATGGCACATAAAAAGAAAGAAAAGAATAATTTTCATTTAATTTTATTCTTTTTTTGTGTGTGCTTTGTTTTAGCTTAAGCTACATCGACACCAGTAGTTGAGTTGCTTAAGATTTGTTCAAATTTGAGTACAAGTTGCTTACAAACGAGTTGCTTATAAGAAAAAATCGTGCAGATGTACCGCTGTTGATGAAACTTTTGTTTGATTGAACCCTGTGTCAAGTTTCAACTGCCTTTGTAATATGAATAAGCCGTGCTTCTTTTTGTGCGTGGACAGAAGGATAGGTTGAACTGATCTTATTTTTATTAAGAAACATCTGCGATGACGAATGTGAACTGCTCAAGCCATGTCTTCTCAGTGTTTATTCCAGGACAGAGGGAGTTCACATGTAACTCGGGTGGCATTCGCAAGATTCCTCTGTCTAGCAATAATAAACGATTGACTCAGATGAATTCAAGAATGGCCTAGATTGATGCAGCAAAAACATCTCAGAAGTAATGTACAACACATGGAACTTTAGTACATATGTGTGAAAACCAGGCACATTTGGGCTCTTTTGCGATATACCTATTTATACCTATATATATATATATATATAGTCATCCACAGGCAGACTGTTTCGCTGCATTATCGATTTGACATAACTCAGAGATCCTATCCGTAAGTTGTCGCCGCACATCATGAAGAAAGGAAAATTTTTACGTTTTCTATACGAATATATATATATATATATATATATATAATGTAAATAATTTATATAAAAAATTACATACACACACACACACACATATATATATATATATATATATATATATATATATATATATATATATATATATATATATATATATGTACGTGCGTGTGTGTAATTATTTATATATATTATTTATATATTGCATATGCGCGGTACTTTTTGAAAAGGTTGTCTGACGATCGCAAGGGCGTGAAACCCAGGATCACAAACTCACATCAATTCAACTATATATATATATATATATATATATATATATATATATATATATATACAGTGTTGTTCGATAAAAGTGACTCACCTGATTTTTTTTACTTAAATTTTTTTTCGCCTATTGTTTTTGGGGTCAAACTAATTTTTAATCTTACTAATATAAAGACCCCTTCCCGACCACCTAGTAAGAAAGTTTACTCACCCTAAGATATTCTATTGATAATTATAATTTTGGATATAAATGAGATTTAGCGAAAAACTCTGTGAAAAAAAAGTGACTCACTTATTTCCTGCAACTAGTAATCAATGGAAACATAACCGAACAGCTATAAATAAAAAATAATAGGGGTATAATTTATTTATAATAGGTAATATAGTTCGAAATATTTAATAATCTATGGGTCTTCCTTTATTTTGAATAACCATTTTAACCCTTTTTGGCATTGACTTGATTAGTTTCTGGCAAATCTCATCTCCAAGCATTGAATTCCATTCGGATATGAAATTCACAATCAAATCCTCTTTGTTGCTTAACTGCTTTCTCGAGAGCCTGTACTTTATAATGCTCCATAATTTTTCTATGGGGTTGAGGTCAAGAGATTGGGGCGGCCATGTCATAACACTCACCTGCTTCTTATCAAAGTATTCCTTCATCAATTTTGAATTGTGACAGGGAACATTATCCTGCATAAAAATGAGCTTGATGGGGTCGATTTGCACCCTTTCAGCAGAAGGGAGCAGACAAGACTCTAAATTTCTCTTGTACTGCTCGCTCCTGAGGATCTTTTCAATAGGATTTAAGAAACCTGTTCCATGAAAAGAAAAGCATCCCCAGAACATTATACTGAACGGATGCTTGACAGTACTTACTGCTAAATTCAAAGAGCTTTCAAAGCTTCTTCTTCGGATTTTAGATCCCTTGTCTAAGTTTGCGAAACTTATCTGAAAGATGCGTCCTTTTAACGGTTTTACATTTCCTGTGTCGTTTTGGCTGGATTGAAAAAATAGAGCCTTGACTTCTGTGCTTCAGTTGCTGTCCAAATTCTCACACGTGTCATGGTGTCTAGATGACGGAGAATGCAGACGGGGAACGTGTTGTCTCTGAGTGTCCCAGCAAGCAAAAGAGGAAGAGGGTTCGTAAAAACCGCTCTCGTAAGGGTTGGTGAAGATCTAAAAAGGTAGCCTGTGTAAACAGTTGATGGAATTGCTTCACTGTCATGATAGCAAGCGGGGGTTCAAACATTGATCTCTTGCTTAGCGTAGACAAACAATTCAGCTAATAGATAGATAGATAGATAGATAGATAGATAGATAGATAGATAGATTTTTAAAAAAAGTTTTATTAAAACCAGGATCTGCCTGGTTAATTCATAGCGTATTTTTGCACTATTCGAATAATATGCAGTGTATCAGGATCAAAATTAAAAGCCAACCACACTTAATCAAAATAGATTTAATTTTCCTTAACCTTAACAACTCAAAATATGAAGATTGTCGGCACTTAGAAATTAAGTAATATTTCTTAGAAAGTTATTCCTAACATTGCTTGAAAACGGAACGAGACTCTGAATTTTAAGTTTAATTTTTATAATTAAATTTACAACTTTAGTTTCAGTTTTGAAACATAGAAATTTCTGTGTCCCGACGGAATCATATTTTTAAAAAAGAAAATAATTATAATATTATGCTCTACTGTTTGTATCGAGCACTGTTTTTTAAAAATAAATATAATTGCTAAGAACATTGGATTATAAATCTTACTGTTCTTTCTTATTATTTTAATATATATATATATATATATATATATATATATATATATATATATATATATATATATATATATAGTATACATATGTATATATTAATTATAAATAACTATTTTGAATTATAAATAATAATGATAACATTTAAATAATAATACATTATGTTGTGGATTCCGGGATGAATCCGATATCAATGAATAACAAACGCCAGGAATGGATAAGGAAAATAAATGTATTAATGTAATAATACAAACTGGTAATACGGGTTAGTAGATCCATGAATGCAGGTTAGTAGCAATAATATATATACAGTGTTAGTATTGAAGTATTGCGATATGACTCCTTACTGAGTCTACGCGCTCGCTAACTGTGACTCTTGTGCTACCCTCCTCTATTACAGACTGTCCGGGTATTCACTGGTAGTAATATATGTATACCTCGGGTGAGTCCATTTGTGTAAAACGGGGATACCCCTCAACACCTCCCTCCTTAAATCCCTTTTAGGGGAAGTTAATATCTTTTCCTTTCTCTTATGGTCGACAATTAGAAGCACTGTAAATTTTCTCTTCCTGCTAGTCCTTCCAATTTCTGTGTCTTCTTGTGGTCTTTTAATCTCAAAAACTTCAAAGATCGTCTCCATCAACTCGTCATTTTCTGCGGGCGACGAGCTTGGCTCTTCAACCCGTCTTTTTTGTATTTGGTCAATATGTTTTCTGTGGGTAAATCTTTCGCCTTTTGTGTACATCACGTTTCCTAGTCTGTTAATTATTGTATTTGGTTCCTCATAAGCCATATTGTTACTGAAATAGACCCATTCTTGTTTGAATGATCACTTGAGTACTGTAGGCGTATACCGGTTTTTATTTTTTTTTCCTTCGTCCTCTGAATAAATTCATCCTTTTTCGCTTCTTTTCTTATCTCTCGCAAGGTCACAGGTAGTTCCTTTACTGCCTTGTATAACTCTTTACTGTTTTCATCTGTGGTAGCAAATAGTGCGTTTCGCTTCTTTTTACATACTGGTTGGATATTTTCTTTCAATTCAATTCTAGCTGCACCCTTACAAAACGAGCTGATAGGTGAATCCCATACGTCGAACTTTTGCATACAGTCTGTACCCACTAGATTTTCTGTGTCTTTCATTACGTATATCTTGAGTTTTCTTTGTTTTCCCGTGAAATTTAACATTTACGATTATTTCTCCTTCGAATTTTATACGCTTTCCTGTCACCGACGAATCTTTTGTGTATGTAACATGGTTGGTCTGTTAAGCTTTTTCCATGTGTGTAGGTTAATTATCGTTAGATCGGAACCCGAGTCTAGTTGCAATTTTATCTTTTTATTTAAGATTTCAAGTTCCACATATTTCCTTATGTTGGTATTGTCTTCGTCATGCATCCTAGTAGCTCTTATCCTACTAGTAGTTTTTCTCTTCCTACACTGGGTGGCCTTGTGCCCCATTTTTCCACACACTAGACAGTTTTTATATTTAAAACAGCAATCCTTATTCCAGTGTAGTCCTCCACATCGATAATATGCAGATGGGGGGGGGCTTATATTTGCTTCGATTTTCGTCATAATTTGCCCTGTATGTTGTACTTTTTCCCTTGTTATAAATTTTTTGTTTTCTTTCCGGGGAGGGTGAAGAACGTAAACTTTTGTTTAACTTACGTATATGTGATACTCCTGACTCCTCAATGTTCTTCGAGTCTTTCTTTATACTCAGGAATTTTTGGCAATCTTCTTATAATTGTTGTAGTGTTAGTCCAGGTTTATTTTGTAGTTTTGAAAGCATTCTTTTGCGCATTTCACTATCTTTTGCTGAGACTAACCCTTGAACAAAGATGAGACACTTGAAATTGTCCGGTGTTAATTCTGCCAACTTAAAGTCGTCGCAATGTTTATTCACGATTGCGGCAAACGTGGAATAGTCCTCATTTTCGCTCTTTACCAGGTTAAGATATTTCCACCTCTTGTGAAAGAGTGACGTTTTTGGACTGAACAGCTCTGTAAGACATGTAACTGCTTCGTCAAACGTTAATTCGTTCGTCTTTTTTGGCAAAATGTAATCCACAAATTTTGTGTATTCCTCAGTTCCTAATTTTCTGAGCAACAGACGTAGCTTCTTTGCTGCTGTCCAGTTTTGACAATCGATGTTAAAGATGTCTTCGTGGCGTCTAAAATAATCCCCGAAATTTTTATCCTCTTCTGGAGAGTATTTGAAAGTTTCTATCGTATTCCACACGTCTTGGGGAAAAGTCGCCTCTTTTTCGATATTTTGTTGTGTTACCCGCTACCTTTAATATTAGTTCCTGCGTTTGTAGTAATTGTTTTTGCCATTTTTCTTCCATTCTTTCCTGGAGTTGTAATTGTTGTTCATTTTGGTATTTTACAAGTTCTACTAAAATATTTTTAAAATCCTCCATGATAAAAGCCTTACGAAAAACTCGCTTTTCCGTATTATAGTCCTCGTAAATCTTTTGTCGCCAAGTTGTTGTGGACACTGGCAAAAACGGCAAAGGAGACTTTTGTTTTTTTATTTTGGTTTTCTGTGTGCGTTCGAATACCTCGTCGTCAATTTGTTGTGGACAACGAGGGAGACTTTTGTTTCGATTTCCTTCCCGTGTGAGTTCGAATTCCTCGTCGTCAATTTGTTGTGGACAACGAGGGAGACTTTTGTTTCGATTTCCTTCCCGTGTGAGTTCGAATTCCTAGTCGCCAATTGTTGTGGACAACGAGGGAGAATTTTTTTTTTTTCTTCTTCCCGTGTGAGTTCTATATCCTCGTCGCCAATTTGTTGTGGATTCCGGGATGAATCCGATATCAATGAATAACAAACGCCAGGAATGGATAAGGAAAATAAATGTATTAACGTAATAATACAAACTGGTAATACGGGTTAGTAGATCCAGGAATGTGGGCTAGTAGCAATAATATATATACAGTCTTGGTATTGAAGTATTGCGGTATGACTCCTTACTGAGTCTACGCGCTCGCTAACTGTGACTCTTGTGCTACCCTCCTCTATTACAGACTGTCCGGGTATTCACTGGTAGTAGTATATGTATACCTTGGGTGAGTCCATTTGTGTAAAAAGGGGAGACCTCTTAACACATTATAAATAAATTATGAATGATTTATAACGATAAATGATAGATTGAAAATAGTAATGATAAACGAAAAAGGATAAATGATAAATATTAATAATAAATGTATGACTCACCTGTCCAAAGAGTGAACGTCATGAGTAACATGACGAATACGGGATCCTTGAGCAAAGCAAAGTTGAACACATGACGCAACATGCTGTATTCACAGCAATTCATTTTCGAATTACTTTGTATGGTATCATCAAACCGCAACTCCCGCTTGCCGATTCGCTCACTGACACTCTGGTGTCTGTCAACAGAATCTCGCCTTATGGTGGACAAGCTACCGCTGAAATAAATGTCCTTTTTGATGAGCGGATTAAAATGGGTAGAAGAACGCCTGTTCCGGCAGTGTTTACTCTGGGCATAGTTCTCTGAATCGGGCATCAGGTTTACTTCGCGCAGACTACTGATCTTGTAGTGACGAATGTCCAGAACGCTAAGGTTCTGCGGTGTCCAGTTCTCGCCGCCGCCAACGCCGCCAACTCCGCCGCCAACGCCGCCGCCGCCGCCACCAACGCCGCCGCCGCCGTGGACGAAGTTGTTTAGTTGTTGACAACTACGAGTTGTGAATCCCTTTGAGGTGTTAATGGGAAAATCTAAATATTTAATTTGAATATCTAAGGACGGCCTCTTATTTGAATTTTTCCCTTCGTCAATGCAAGACTTTTCATCATCGTCCCCTTCGTCTGAAATATGAATAAAAACATTGATTTATAAAAATTAATAACAGATCGCCAAGACACACAAAAAAAGTTCTGCAGTCATTTAATCATCACAGAGAACCTTTTCTGCCTGGCATCAACATATCTGATGCTAAACTTCAGAAGAGCATGTGAAATAGAGCGATTACATCGAATCAATTGCTGCGTCTATTGCAACGAAAGTTGGTTCACTGTGTCGTACCAGAAAATTTTTCCTCGTCGGAATACATCTTGCACATTTATAAATTTACCATTCGTCTGTGAATGGAATACTGTTGCCATATCTGGTCTGGTGCTCCTGCTGTACATCTCGAGATCCTTTACAAAATCTAAAGAAGGGCCTCTTTTTTTTTACTAAAGTTTGCCCTATCCACTCAAGATAGAGGGTTTCTGTGTGGACTTATATTAGCGTCGGAAAGAACATGCGTTCGGAGTATAGAGCTGAAGCAGACTTTAGAAGGAACCGGAAACGTAATCCTAAACAGTAAACAAGTAATACATCTATACCCGTATTAAAAAAAAATAATGGGTGGGAGCGTAAACTGGACGATAGGTTAACATTGCTACTCCTATTAGTGAAGGAGAGAAAAATTTACAAGATCAAATAAATAGTTACTGAACGAAATTTCAGAGTTCAGGCGCAGACGTTAGGAGTACTGAGCTGAAGCAGACTTTAGAAAGAACCAGAAACACAATTCCTAAACAGGAAACAAGGAATAAACCTCTACTCTTGTTCAAAAGACCGAGTAAGAGTGTGAGCCGGGGCCAGTGCTCTTTGAACACATTGAAAACAATACGACGTGAAATGTAGGGCTGCAACGTAGACTACGAGGCCGTGGTTTGTCGGAAAAAAACTCAGCAGGTGTTCTGATTGCCTCCGTACACCAGAATTCATCCAACAACTGCAGGAGAAAGTGATGGTCGACTCAGACAGGGAAATGGCCTTGAATGAGAACATCCGCTACCAGTCATACAAGTATAAAGGTCAACTTCTTACAGAAAAGTCTCAAGAAAATAGTCTGAAAAAGGCAAAGAAACTCCTAAACAAGGTGAAACGTCCTATTGAACCAAGGACAATCTGGTTCTTCTTTGATGAAAATATTTTTTGTCGGGACCAGCTGCACAATAACCAGAACCAGATGGCTTACATACAATCCATATGACGTTACCCATCTCATGAAAACGAAGTTTCGCCAAACTGTTATGGTTTTCTTTTGGGGGGGGTCTCCAGTGAGGGTGATATCATGCCACCTCACATCATTCTGAACATGGTTTCAGGCTCAATTCGGATGGCTACGTGGAGTTGCTGAACACCGTGGCCAAGCCTTGATTGGAAATGGTAGCTGCTAGAAGACCATGTGTGGCAACAAGATTCAGCTCCTTGTCACGCCTCCAGAAAGAGTCAGAAGTAGTTGTCAGATAATTTCACAACTTCACCAATCCTAATCTCTGACCCCCTAATTCCCCTGATTTTAATCCGATGGCTTTTTATGTGTGAAGCTCGGTTAAGGACGACACTAACCGCACAGCCTTTAACACTAAGGCTCAGCTGACTGACAGGATTAAGGAGGCGTTTGTGGCTCTCCATATAGATACTGTGAAGACCGCGTGTGCCAGATTCTGGAATCGAATAGAGACCGTGGTAGATGCTGAATTTGGTTTCTTTGAGTGAATTATCTTTTCATTATTATAAGCTGGATGCCACATTTCTATTTTTCCAATAAATTGATTTTTGCTCAAATATTCACTTTGTTTTCCCTTTTTAAAAACACCTGCCAAATTTAGCCCGAACACCATGTACTAATTAGTAGAAACAGGATTAAAAAAAAATAACTGAACAGTGCTAAAAAGAACAGTATGAATTATCTCTTGAAATTGAGAGCGGAACTAGAACAACCAATCCTTGGCGATAGGGTCCAGTTTGAAATTCCCTGAAGGTTACCCGGATCAACAAGCATCTAAAGAAGATCAGAGGGCACAACATCTGAAACGTTTTGTAGTATGATGCCAAAATAGACATTGTGCAGCTTCTCACACATCTCAAACAGAATGTAAGATTGACCCCGCGACGACGGAGCTCGCACCACAGACAAGCCGAGAGCAACTGACGAAACATTTGAGTAAACAAAATGTTAAGTGATGAAAATCTGAGTCTCGTTTTATCATGAGTAGCAACACGGCCATTTTATTACATTTGTGTAAATGACAACAAAGATAAGCATATTAGATCGACTGTAAAATATATAAATACTGATAACTCCTCTTCCAAGAAATTCAGACAGATATTATGCGCTCATATAAAGCATTATAAAGAGTGTCTCATAATAAAATCGACATTTTTTTTTCATTTGAAGTTTTCGTTCAGAATTTGATTGATTATTTCTTACGGTTTATAAATCTTTTGCAGGTTATTTAAAACCAGAAAATATTTTCATATTGGAAGAATTGGGGGGGGGGGGGTAATAATGATTTATTTATACAAGTATTAATAATTAACCCATAGCGGGGGTGTAGAAGCGGTGGATTAATACATTATAGCGAACCCGATTGGAATTGGAACACGGCTCAGTGATTTCCAATTCCGGCCCGTTATCCCATACAATACACGCGCACTCAAGCTTGTATTTCAAAACAGTCACCCATCTAAGTAATGACCAGGCTTGACGTTGCTTAACTTCAGTGATTGTACGAAAACCGGCGTTTCAGCGTGATATGGCCGTAAGCTCGTTTCGGTGTGAAAGGAACTTATGTCGCATCCATATTAATATTCTCAGATTTTTCCTTCCTGAAGGTAACTCGGATTTACAGACACCTGAAGAAGGCAGGAGTACAACGGTCAAAAACGTATTTATAACAACAACAAAGATGAGGATATTAGTTCGACTGTAAAGAAGTTAAATAATCATAAGTCCTTGCTAGGTCTGCTGCTAAGAAAGTTGGTTAACTGCGTCATGCTAGACAACTGTGTTCTCCAGAATCTATCTTACATATTTATAAGTCTACTATTCGTCCATGCTTTGAATGTTACTGTCTGATCTGGCCCAGTGATCCTGCTATATATTTAGAAATTCTTGATAAAATCCAAAGAATCAACAATATTATTAGTCCTGACGTGGTTTCTTGGCTTCAGTTACATTCCAACCGCCCTAATTCCATTATGGTACCTAGACTTTATGAATTTAAGCGCAGTACTAGATTGGCAACGAGGTCTTATCAATTTATAGCTGAAATGGGTAGATGCAACCATAAGTTCTATGCTAACAGTTTCTTCGCTTGCACTTCTCGCTAATGTAAATCTCTTCCGGCTTCTTGCTTCCCAGTCAACTGTGATCTTCAAAAATTTAAATGCAATGTCAATTGCTATATACTGTCCTCTTTTATTGTTTTCGCTCCTTAATAATGTTTTAGCTTTTTTCTTATTCTTTCACACACAGTTACTCCTTGTGTCTTAGTGACTTTATTTCCTTGCTTGAATGAAATGATTAGAAAAACTGAAGAAAAAAATCGAAAAAATGCCGACATATCTTCCACAAAATTTTTATCTTTTAAAAGTGTCCCTTGTATTCAGCTGTTAATTTAGCACTTTAAAAGAAAACAGTCAGATTCATAACCTCCTTTTATTTCAAATATATGATACATTAATTTATCCCAAAATAAAATAATTCAGATATTAATTATATTATTAAAATCAAAAAAATCAACAACAACATTTACTCACTTTCATTTATTAGACATTAAATTACGTCACTTAGCATCCCACATAATCTACTGAAACTTTTTCTTAACCTGAGGAATATTTATGAGGTGTTCTAAAATTTTTTTAAATTGTAATGATTACAACATTTTTCGTTTGTTAATAAATACTTGTTGCAAAATAAAATCCTTACACATGACAACGGTATTCAATGCACGACCGAATGATAGATTTATAAATGTGCAAGATGGACTCTGACGAGAAAAGCTTTCTGGCGCGACACAGTGAGTCAAATTGACTTGTAGTAGATGCAGCTATTGATTAAATGTAGTCGTTCCACTTCAAGTCAGTTGAAAACATGAGGTCAAGAAGGCTCAGTGTCTCGCTCTCCAGGAGTCTAGCATCAACCATGATGATGGCGGACAGGAAAGTTTCTCTATGGTGGTTAAATGAGAGCAGTTTCTTTTTGGAGGCATTCAAATTTACAAGCCATTTTCTGTCCCAGTTAACTACTGATTGGAAGTGCTTTTCAAGAACAACGGTCAAGTTGACTTTGTCATCTCTGACGGTTTTTTTTTATTTAGATAGGAGTAAATGGTAGTATCGTCTGTATAAATGCATACTTAGAAACTGATGACATCAGGAAGGTCATTGATGAAAATCAGAAACAGCGTAGGACCCAGGACATAGTCTTGAGGTCACCGCGTTCATGTGAAAGGATCTGGAAGCGAGCCCGTTCAAAACGACCTTCATTTCACGATTTGATAGGAACGATTGGATTAAATCAAACATTCATCCTATAATACCGTAGAACTGGAGCTTACATAGAAGACCAACGTGCCATCCCTGCCCAATGCCTTCGTGATATCTGAAGTGACAGCTCTAGTTTCGCCGTTATTATCAAGAGATTGATATACATATTTAGTGATAGCCGTTAGCACATCATCGGTAGAACTGGCAAAACGGAAGCCATATTGTTTATTAGAGAGGAAAGATGCTTAACCACTTCAGCATTGATTAAAATTTCGAATACTTTGCCGAAAAGCGGTAGGAGACTAATAGGGCGATAGTTAGAAGGGTCATAAAGTTCCACAGATTTCTTAAAAACAGAGTCTACAGAGGAGGACTTCCAACAAATTGAAAATCAGGAAGCAGTGAGGCAGTAGTTGTAAAGTTTGGAGAGAACTGGACCTACCTAGCTCAGGAGCACATTTCTTTAGAACGGCGGCTGGGATACCCTCACCTCCGCTTGTTTTGTGGAAATCTAGTTTGGAAATGATGTCTGAAACCGGCGATGGGATTATACGCATATCACTCAGTAGTGCTTCCGTTCTAGTGGGAAAATCAGCACATTTCTTTAGGACGACGGCTGGGATCCCGTTACCTCTACTTGTCTTATAGGAGTCTAATTTAGAAATAATGTCCGATACCAGTAATGAGGTTATGAGCAGCAGAGCCTCTGTTCTAGGAGGGAAATCAGGTGTGGTTACTCCAAATGAGTCAAGTGTTGAGTTGGAAGATAATTTACGAGCTAAGCTTTCAAAATTAACTGCTTTAGATGTCAGGAGTTCGAATTGATTGAATAGATGAGGGATTGATGATTTCCTGTTGTTCAGCACGCTCTTGTAGAGCAGCCAATAATATCTAGAACGAACTTGCGAGATGCTATACGTTATTTCATTCTACCAGCAAACAGTAACTTCGCTTCTTGAGGATACGCTTGCATTCGTTACGAACAGGAACAAAGAGACGTCTGTTGCAATCAGACGTATCACTCAGGTACAACCGGAAGAAGTTATTCCTGTGAGCTATAGCGTCCGAGAATGCAGATAAACACCAAGTAGATGAACACGGTTGAACTCGGTATTTCCTTGCTGGAATGAAAGCATCGATGCCGGCTTTCGCCCAGGAGGAGACCCCAGACGCACATTTTTTAACAGGATGATAGCAAAACGGACGTCACGAAAGAAATCACGGAAGGAGACCCAATCCGCTCTTTCAGAACTGAAACATATTCTGTTGGTAGGAGGTTTTTGGCTGGTCGGGGAGCAAAAAGAGATGTTTTACACACACTAACGCATGATCAGAGTTGCCAAGAGGGCAGACCTGTGTAGTAAGACATGAGTCGGGGATAGAGGTAAAAAAAAAGAGATCTAAAAAGTAGCATGTCCGTCAGGCTACTGGGGAAACGCGTGAGAGATTGAGTGATTGAGAAGTTAAGGGTTTTGATTCAAGCGAGGTCAGTGACAGAGACTGAAAAGGAACTGCGATTATGCTTTTTATTATTTTTTTCTTGCATGCGTACAAGAGATTGAGTTTTTTTTTCTTCTTTTTTTTGTGGTGGGGGTACATAGAGCGTGGAAGAACTGTCCAAATGATCTTTAGAATCGATCAGTTTCGACTAATCTATTAACTGTTATCAAGGTTTTTTTTATTTTTCTGAATATTTATTTTTTATATCAATAGAATTTTTTTAATTCTCGAACATAGCACATTGTGTCCATGTTCAAAATCGATATTATCGAGATTTGGTTTCTTCTCAATCTTAGTGTTTTGCACAGCTTAGGAAATCCCACTACCAAATTATGGAAATAAGACTTTTTTTCTTTTTGAAATATTACATTTTTTTTAATTGTTTTCTAAATCGTACGAGAAAAATTAACATTTCTACATGACAGTGTCACTGATATTTATCTCGAAGTATATGTGAAAATGACAATTTTTCATAGAAATTTACTTATATAGTGAGTTATATAAACATTATATGATGAATTATTTTAAAAAAGGATATAATGAATCATTAAAAATAAACTAAATAAAATATATAATGAGTTGCTTAAAAAAACAAAAATTGAATAAATAATTATTTTTTAAAAAAACATATAATGAAACACTAAAACTAAACTAAATAAAATATATAATAAATTATTTAAAAAACAAAAAACTGTATAAAGAATTATTTAAAAAACAAAAGAACTGTATAAAGAAATTATATAATGAATCATTAAAAGCAAAACAAAAAACATTATATTGGAGACTTACCGTACTCATTTGTGCAGTCTGTGTGCACGGAGGAAAGGTCTGAACGTGAAGACCAGCTGAGAGGCCGAAAAACAGCGCCACATACAACACAATTATTTAAAAAACAAAAAACTGTATAAAGAATTATTTAAAAAACAAAAGAACTGTATAAAGAAATTATATAATGAATCATTAAAAACAGCAAAAAAAAACATTATATTGGAGACTTACCGTACTCATTTGTGCAGTCTGTGCGCACGGAGGAAAGGTCTGAACGTGAAGACCAGCTGAGAGGCCGAAAAACAGCGCCACATACAACACAATTAAGTAGGCAGCCACCAAGAATAAACACTGTCCCTCGCCAGTCATAGGTGTACAGTAAATACTCAGACATGTACGAATACACAAAAGTGCCCATTCCGGCGCCGCTGGTTGCAAGGCCCGTCGCAATTGCACGTTTCTTTTCGAAGTACAGGCTCAAACAAATATGTGACGTGATGTAAGTCATTCCGAAACCAATACCTATAAATTGCAAACAATGCGAGATAAGTACTATTTCCATTTAAGAACTGAAATTCTCATTGTTTAATGATCAAACTTCGTCATATATATATATATATATATATATATATATATATATATATATATATAATGGACTCTCCCGTCGTTTTCTGACAACTTAATTGATTCAGTTACGAAATTTTGTGCTGATAATCTTAAATGGCACTTAAGACCCGCTAGTGATTTACAAAGGAGGTCGCATATGGAGCAAGAGTAAGGATTGTGGATGAGATCACTGTTAGATTGGCTGACTTTTAGATCTTGCTCTCGCTTTTTGAAGACGATTCAGACAAGCTGATTGAAAACTGCTGACTCTACTAAAAAACGTTGATCTCCATTCTACCTGCTCTGTTTATTTACACTACTTATTAATTATATTGTTTATTGGAATGATTGGCAAACCGTCGCCTTTAATCATTTAGTAAATATTTATAAATTTATTAAGATTTTTTTCATCTTTATTTCTTTATAAATTGGTAAATGATAAATACTGAATTATTAGCCTTGATACAATTGTATTAGTTTTTAGAATGCTGTAAATATAAAATTATTCTTGTAAATAAATAATCTAATAAATAAATATTGTTTAATATTTTTATTATAAAAAACACAATGTATAAATTCAGTTTCATATGTTTAGGTTTTATTACAACGCTAATCATCACTTTTTAACATGATAAACATTGCTGAGGAGTGAAGGGAGTTAAAATAAAAGCGGTGTCATGAGAAAAAACGTTTTTTTTTTACACTCCGTGTTTTTGTCGGTGCGAAGGTCCATTTTTGACATTTTTTGTTTGTTAATTTGGTTATATTTTTTGTTGGTTTGTTTGTTTGCTTGTTTTCTTTTTTTTCTTTTTTTGAATTTTTGTTTTGTATTTTATTTGTTCATAAATAAAGCTCCAGACTTGTTAACGAACCTACATGTATAGAAGTAAAAGCAACTTTTGTGAAAAAGACCATATAAGGTTGTAGGAAAATCTACCCTATGATCTATTAGGATGAATCATAAGTAACTTTCGTTCTGGGGGAACCAATTGTAATGACGAGGGCCAGCGCGTAGTGTCCTCGAACCCTCCGACCGTGTGGCCCAAACCTGATTGGGAGTCCCGAGCAGTGCTTTGTGACACTCGCTATCTTATCAGCATTTGCTTCTTTCTACCTACATTTATATATGTTACAAATTACACTAAGCAAAACTGACTATTAAAGGATGAAAAATTTTCGCGGATTTTAACTTCATTCTGCTGGGAGATGGATCCAAATGCGTGAATTTGTTTTTTTGTTTTTTGGGGGGCGGTGTATGTTTGTGTGTGTGTGTGTGTGTGTGTGTGTGTGTTTGTGTGTGTGTGTGTGTGTGTGTGTGTGTGTGTGTGTGTGTTTACAACAGATTAAACACGACAATAGTCTTCTATGCTCTGCCAGCCGTCTGCCCTGTTCTTTAATCTGATAATAATTTGACACTAAGCGGTAAGAGATGAAAAGAACTTTGTCTCAAAAAGATACAAATAGGAACCTTGTCATGCTCCACTTCCCAACTTGGTGTACATAGCACTTTTGGCGGTATTTTGGAAAAATATGAAAGTGGGAAGCCCCATATCATAGATTCGGGAACGGGACACATGACCCTTGCACCGGCCCTGATCATAACAACTTATCATAGGTGGCAATTAAAAACGAATTAGGAATACACTAGCATAAGGTAATTTTCAACGCAAAAGACAGTGAACTTATAAGGATAAATCTCCATAACCGAGCTGCATGGAAGAAAGGTAATGTTGCGCGTGAAGCGGGATCGTCGGGATATTATTCTTTTAGAAGTTCTCCAAAAGTAATGAAATATTAAATGCACATTTATTCGTCCAGCAGCTGTAACGTGTCCATAAAAGTTTGGTCGGAAGGCGCCTTGTTCTTGTTGTTATGAAAAACGTTCTTCTCCTCCATGACAGACCCAAGCCGCATACAGCAAGAATGACGCAGAAAATTCATGGAACTCGGTTGGTCTGTTCGACCCGACACGCGATATTCACCTGACCTTGCGCCAACAGATTATTACCTTTTTTGATAGATGCAAAACTCCTGGATGGGGAAAGTTTCCTCTGATGAAAACCAGATTCGAGTGTTCATCGAAAACTTGGATTTTGCGGAACTTTACCCCAAAATATCGAAGAGCTGCCTCATAAGTTGCAGCAAGTCTTTGCAAATAATGGCCAATGTATAACTGAATAAAATATATGTCTGCTTTATTTTTAAGAACAACGTCGATAAACGATAACGGAAATTATTTATGACTCAAGCTGATGCAATGATAAAATAATTAATTTATTGCAATTCTATTACAAATGTTGTTATAATTATTACTGCTATTAATACTATTACTACTACAACTACAGCTGCTGTTGCTGCTGCTGCTGCTGCTGCTGCTGTAGGTCTGCATTATCATGATTGTGCAGTAGTGACCAGGATCCTGAATTTGGGTGCTGAAGATTTTAGTATGCTCACTCGAGTCTCAGACACAATAATCGAAGGAATCGCCATTCTCGCTTCTTATTTTCTCAAGACATTGGTCCGAAATGTAAACAAGCTAAACGAGCGTCTCACCGTATAGTAATGGTTCAGGAGCTTGTATCACTGTCCTTTAGTCTGATAGGAGGAATCCAACATTTTGTCACCTAACTAAACAAAACAGAACAGATGTCAGTAAACGTGTTAAATGTTGTTGAAGATAAGGTATCTTGCTTCTTCGCCTTTTAAAGGCATAGAAGAAGAAGAAGAAGAAGAAGAAGAAGAAGAAGAAGAAGAAGAAGAAGAAGAAGAAGAAGAAGAAGAAGAAGAAGAAGAAGAGCGATGGGAAGAAGGAGGAGGAGGAAGAGATGGAGGGGGAAGGAGGAGGTGAAGAAGAAGAAAATTATATAAAGGAATTTACCTCCCAAAATGCCGTAAGTGAAAATTAGAAGTTCAATACGTTCCACCATCATACTGAAAATGAAGGCCAATGATGCAATTAATCCACCGCAAATGGTTACTGCTCGATGGCTAAAACATGCTAACAGTAAACTAACCAGTGGACCTGGAATAAAAAAAAGATAAAGGGGTTAAATCGGAGGGAAAAGAAAAGAAAAAATATGTCCCAAAATCGTGTAATGTTTTGCATTATTGCATTTAATTATTTATTACTTAAGTGACAAGCTATTTTTCTTGTACACAATCATGACTCCCGTAACTCAACAGAGTCGTAGAGGCACCGTATATATTGCAGCCGTAGCTACAGTGACTCTTTTTAGGGAAACACTGAATTCAAAAGTAGCCTGAGGAAGGATGGTCTTCGTTAGACTAACTTGCCCTAAATATAGTCACTACAGTTACGGCTGCAATGCATATGATGCCCCTACGACTTTAACGAGTCACCAGTTTAGGAGAAGGACAACTCTGAATTCAAAACTTGCCTGAAGAAAGATGGCCTTCGTTATACTGAGTTCTGCTCCTAAACTGGTTGCCCTACCAAAGTTAAGGAGTCCAGTCTGCCCTATTATCTTCGATAACAATTTTATAAATTAACAATGTCTATAAATCCATAAGTATGCAAATGATAAGTTTTAAATAATTAATTTTTGCTCAACACTTGTTTTTATATATATATATATATATATATATATATATATATATATATATACATATATATATATATATATATATCAACAAAACCCATTCGAGATGAAATCCTAACGCATGCAACGCGTCACAAGAAATTTTCAATATTTTTCTGTATATTGTTTGTTGATATATGAAATTATATATATATATATATATATATATATATATATATATATATATATATATATATATATATATATATTCAAAAACACTAAAATACAATCTATGTTACTAACCGGGTTTCAACCGCAAGTAGAAGGATGAACAACCACAATATATGAACACCAGAAGATAAGAAGAATATATACATATATATATTATTCAAATACACACACACACACATACAGATATATATATATATATATATATATATATATATATATATATATATATATATATATATATATATATATATATATATGTTTGAATAATGATCTGCTGACCCACGGATGTCTAGCTACACTGATGAGCTATGAAACAGCGAAACAATCTGTCTGTGGATGACAATATATACATGGTCCCGAAAAATTATTTCGGTTGAGCTCTCGGGAAGAAAAATGAATATGTAAACAGTGACTATTACTGCTGCTGATGCAAGACTCTTCGTTATGACAAATTGATTTCTCCAGCCATTGGTGTGTTCATCTAAAAATAGGTACGTCTAAATTCACCTTCATCCCTACTGATACCAAATCAAGTTTCGATCCCGGCTTGAGACAATCGGATGTCTAGCCACATTGATGAGCTGCGAAACAGTCTGTCTGTGGATGACAATATATATATATATATATATATATATATATATATATATATATATATATATATATATATATATATATATATATATATATATATATATATATATATAGAGAGAGAGAGAGAGAGAGGAATGTTGTCTCCAGCTGCTGGGCCTCTACTCCTTTTGTATGGAATCCTAAGCTAGACGACTCTATATATTATAATGACGTTTTCTTTTCGACATAAGGCCCGCAATTGCCAATAGTAAGACAGACGAGGCAATTTAACCTTGGTTGGCAACCAGTGTAGGATAAGGTCAACTCTGAATTCAGCACCTGAAGTGGGCTGTTTGGTGACCTCGAGGCACACTATCCGTTGCAAATCGCTGAATTTAGTTCGTCTGAAAAATGTGGATGTTTCTGCCCAAGCCTTCATCACTGTGATCAAATCATATGTGCAA
Organism: Acanthosepion esculentum; assembly: GCA_964036315.1. NCBI lineage: Eukaryota > Metazoa > Mollusca > Cephalopoda > Sepiida > Sepiidae > Acanthosepion > Acanthosepion esculentum. The sequence continues at coordinate 86,678,598 of OZ038485.1, forward strand.
AGTAGTCTGATTGTTCAGCTCTAGAAGTCTATTATATGTATGGTTGTATGTATATTATTACTATAATTCTCAGTTTGGCTGGGACTCCCCGGTCAGAGGAGTGTGTCCCGTTAAAGATATAGGCTATCAAGTTGGTTGTTGGTTTGTTTTGTTTTACGGCATATCAACCTCAATGGGTTATTTAATGCCAACTTTTTTTCCTGGTAATATTTTGTTTTGTCAAAAATCTATTTCTGGTAATATTTTTTCCTCAAAAATGTATAGCTGGTAATATTATTTTCATAAACGTATTGCTGGTAATTTTTTTTTCCAAAAATATATTGCTGGTAATAGTTTTTTTTTTCTTCAAAAATTTATTTCTGGTAATAATTTTTTAAAAAGTATTTCTAGTATTAAAACCTATTTTTACACGCTTATAATGCTTTTTACCTCAGTTTCGGGGTTAGCTATTTGCCCATAGCTGGGACACTAACAGGTGCTACCATTCCGGGTCAAGGTGGACTTGGAAACACCAGCAATTAAGAGGTGGTTCCACGCTTCTCAAAACCTCCCGATCAGAGTCTTTCCTTTGGACGTAGTTTATTGTCTTACCCTGGACGCGGATGTAGTTTATCGTCATACCCAGAACGGTCAAAATCTCCTGATTAAGGCCTTGCTGTCGGGCGTAGTTTATCGTCTTACCCAGGACTCGGATGTAGTTTATCGTCATGCCCAGGACGGAGGCTATCAAGATTCGTTTGTTGCTTTTTATATGGTATGTGTGTGGAATGTATGATCCCTAAAAGTAGAAGTGTTGGAAAGCACACATATATATATATATATATATATATATATGTGTGTGTATGTGTGTGTGTGTTTGTGTTTGATAAAATATAGTTTTATGGTGTGCTATATTTATGGGTTAGTGTGCTCAATATCAGGGATAGAGCGTGTGTAAATATAAAACTGGATGATGGAAGTCAACACCCAACCAAGGTGAGTTCAATCAGTATGCTGGCTACCCTAAGGTTTATGCTTTGGGCTCGTCCTGGTCGGTATTTAAAACATATAGCCTAGGTCACCTGAAGATTGTGTACATGAAATTCTGAATGGAGGCATTAAGCACTTTTTTTAGTATAATCCTGTCTGATATATATATATATATATATATATATATATATATATATATATATATATATATATATATATATATATAATACTAACCGAATTACCTGCGCCTTGTTGCGTGTCACACCTTTTTTTTTCTAAGAAAATGATGATGGATTTTAAATCATTGTCATAATTTCAGGAAAAAAAGTGATTCATTTCAATATTACACAATGCTCTTGCTGATGTAACCTCCATCTTCTGGCTTTCACCTTCTACATTTTGCATAGGAGTTATTCCCTTGTTCGAATTTAAATTTAATTAAAAGGGGAAAAATTCAGTGGAGGTTTGTGCAGAAACAGCTTGACCTGACCCCTTTGAAATGTATTTGATACAATAATTTAATGAATCGATAAGCAGATTTCAACATTGATATGACAGTTGAATTTTCGCAACAAATATGTATCGTAAGTCACTACCCACTGTTTTGTGATTTCTTGCTCAGCTTGATGTCCATATTGTCTCATATTGATCTCGTCGATGTGACCTCCATTTTCTGGCTTTCTCCTATATTGTGGATAGGAGTCATTCCCTTGTTCAAATTTAAGTTTAATTTACATCAAATGGAAAAAATTTTCAGTAAAGAATCCCCCCCGGAGACTCCCATTGATCAAAATGGAATATACTTATCCAAATGCCCTAAGAGTCATTCCCTTGTTCAAATTTAAATTTAATTTATATCAAAGAGAAAAAAGGTTGTAAGTTATAAAACCTCCAGCGTTCATAATAATATGCATTGTTGTAGTCTGACTTTTCGAATGACTAAAAATTATTTGAACAGGGCCGAAAAATAATTTTATGCAATTATTTAAATAAGTCCAAATAATCTGTTTAATTCGTTTTTCATAAAACTGTACCGAATTATTGAAAGAAAATGAAAACATAGTAAGTTTGCTTAATTAAATTTTATTTTTGTTATTAGAAAATTATTAGTTTTAACCCGTGAAATTTTCACAGTTTTCCCATTTGATATTTCTGATGAATCTTAATTCTTCAGTTAATGATTGATTAAACTTATGGCGAGTTCTACGACGATAAAATATCCCTTAGAAATTCATTAAATATTTGAACTCAACAACCTTAACAAAATATTGCAGTAACAATCATAAAACTGACTGCTGGTTGTTACTTTAAGAAGTAAAGAGGTACAAATGAAAAGATTTGAAATTGATATTTTCCATTTCACTGAAACAGACGTTAAACACTTCAATCTTCTCTTCTTTCTTTCATTCTCTCACTGAAACCAAGTTGTGTCTTTGATATCCTTTTGTCTTTTCACCCGATGAAAACGAAATAGTCCATTATTCATGGGATATTAGCAGGAGACGTTAAACACTTCTACCTTTCTTTCTAAGTTTCTTTCTTTTCTTTTTTGCTGAAACCAAGTAACGTCTCTGATATGTCTTTTGTATTTCCATACGATGAAAATGGAATAGTCCATTATTTATGAGGTATTGGTAGGGTGTAATGGTCATGCGAACTAACGAAGAGAAGGAAAATTATTATATGATGTGTCAGTGATGGTCAGTTCTATGTAGCCGTGTCCAGAAAAGTGAATTCAAGTGGACTTTGTATAATGTCAAAAGGAACGTTAGAAAAATATGTCTTGCTGAAAATGTTCATACAGAAATTTTAGAGATTTAAGAGAACTGATATTACAACTTTTTTTCTGTTCGTAGAACGGGTATTCGGCTAGTATTCAAATAAACTAAAGGTAATTGACAGGCTGCTCGTTTGTTAGTATGTTTGTCTAATTAGGTGCTTATATCATCCCTGTTGCAATCGTTTTATCAGAGTCAATCTGTGGATTATACTGCAATTATGTTGAGTAGACGTTATTTATAGTTTTGGCGTGAGGGCTTACAATCTGGCAGGACCAGTAATTGAACAAGCCCAGTACGCTTGAACCCTCGGTTACGATGAATTTAGTTTATGTCTAGCACAACCATCAACAGATTACGAACAATTCTCTCTGTCTTGTTTCAGTCACAAGGATTGGGTCAATCCGTGGTATGGTTTCCGGACACTTCCTATTGGTGCTACACGCTATTATCAAGAAGTCGCCTCATTGGCAAGATTCGAACCCGAGTCTCATGATTGGAACGTTAACTTTCTAAACACCCGGTCATGCAAATAAGATACAATAAACACTTTCGTATTATTACTTGTTACGACCCATTCGAGATTCCTTGTTTGGTCAGTGGTGCCAGTAATGTCGAAATATTGAAAACTTCCTTCAAGAACACATCGAAACAAATTTGAAATGATTCTTTTGAAGTTTTTCTCTGAAACATGACGTAAGATCATAGCCAAAGAAAGTAGTTTTATGACTAAATAATGATGGAATAAATTTATATAAATAACAGATTTTCTTTAAATAAAACTGATGGAAACCTTTTACATCAACCTAATGTGTTATGTATTTCTAAAAAGAAAAGATGATCGAAACGTGAAGTTTTTTTAGGGGCGTTTTGAATGATAATATATATGGATAAAAAAATAATGACGAAAAAATATATTTATTTTCAACATTCAACTCTTGCCTTGTGAATGCACTTAATTCGCTGATGTATTTTTATGACATAAATCGGCCATTTTATGGAGAAAATATTTCAGATCAAAATTCAGCTACTTCGGCAGTTCAGGCTTCGAACTTATTGACCGACCCACGCAATTTTTTTTTTTTTTATTGTACTAAGTTGGAAGCCACTTTTAAAAATTCTAAAAAAAAAGTCTTCTTTTTTTCTCTCTCTTGTTTGTATATATATTTTTAACTTGGGTATGGATAAACCGCCAAGACACGCTACAGTGACCCTACGAGCAAACCTGGTCATGGAACTGATGATGATGATGATGATGATGATGATGATGATGATGATGATGATGATGATGATGATATAAATGCTAAGCGTTCAGTTACCTATCATCATGTGCATGCCAACCAACGTGGAACCGACCCATGCCGTATTTGCGGGTGTTGCATGGAAGAAATCCAAAAGATCTAAGAACAATATGCCAAAGCAAAACATGGTGCCATCAAGAATGAAATTGACGCCAAACGAACCGAGGCATACGACCCACCCCCATCCGCCATCGGGGGATTGGATGTACGTTGGAGATTGATCACTGCTCACGCTTGAGGATCGTGACTTCGTGTCCATCTTGGTAGTTTCCTGTTTTTATTCAGATGAGACAGACTTTGGATGCAATTCACTCAGGACAAATGGCTGCCGGGTAAATTCAGGACCTGAAGAAGATAGGGAAATAATAGAATGAGCGACTGAAAAACGGAATCCGTTGCATACAACGTATTTAATTTCCACTAAAAAATGAATGCCGTGGTCATTGATTTACCACCTGTGTTGAATCACTTTATTTATAGTGAAAGATCAGCAATTTTTCTATTATGCAGACAAGACATGCACACTCGTATACACACACACATATACATATATTTAAACGCACACATACGTATATATATGTATTTGTGTGTGTGTGTGTGTATTTTAATAAATATACATTTTCTTCGCCTGTAGCACGACTTTGAGTTTCATGCAGAACGCAATCTTGAACTGAAATGAGGTTCAACTGCATTTCAATTCACCACATGAAGATTGTGCTTTGCATGAAACTCAGTGTCGTGCGGAAAAAATGTATATTTATTAATATATAATTTATAGCTCTGTTATATTACTTCGAGCACTATTTTATTAACACCACCACTCAATATTATATATATATATATATATATATAAAATACTGTTATATAATACTATAATACTGTTACATTACTTATATATATATATAATAATAATAATAATAAATATTGAGTGGTGGTGTTAATAAAATAGTGCTCGAAGTAATATAAGAGATATAAATTATATATATATAAATTATATATATATATATATATATATATATATATATATATATATAAATTATATATATATATATATATAAATTATATATATATATATAAATTATATATATATAAAATACTGTTATGTAATACTATAATACTGTTACTGTTATATTACTCATATATATATATATATATATATATATATATATATATATAATATTAAATATTGAGTGGTGGTGTTAATAAAATAGTGCTCGAAGTAATATAACAGATATGAATTATATATATATATATAAATTATATATATATATATATATATATATATATATATATATGAGTTAACGATGGATATTTTTATATATCAGAAACAATATTGGGTAAAAATGTATGTAAAAGTGCAAAAGATTTCGTGTGATGCGCTTCGTCCTTTTGGATTTCATTAGACTAAATTCGTTATGTTGGTGCGACTACACATGCGCAAGAACGAGGGATTTTGGGAATTTTTAATTTTAATTTTTGTTATCTTTTTTTTTTTAAATCTAGCCAATTTGAGAGATATCTAATAACAAAAGTGATAGAAATAAAAAGAATAAGAATCTAAATGAAATCGGATAGATTTTTTTTAAATTAAAAATTTTAAATTCCCAGCATCTCTCATTCGTGTGCACGTGTAGTTACACCAACATAACAAATTTAGTCCGCTGAAGTCTTAAAGGACGAAACGCGTCTTACGAAAACTTTTTCCACTTTGTCATACACTCTTCCCCTATATATATATATATATATATATATATATACGAGAGTGTGCTAAATAGTTCATAGGCTGACTATGAATGACTGATGCAACAGCTGTGAAATCTTGCATGCATTAACTTCAACTCTTCTCATTAATACCTGCATTGTTTCTTTCCAAATAAACCGAAATCTTCCAAAACAACTAGTAAAGGCCTCCCTTGAAAATGGACAAAATTTGGCACTGCTATATTACTTATTACCTGTAAAAAAAAGGGTGACGCTCCAGTGCAAAAGTGGGCAGCTGAATTTAGGAGTGTAAGGTGGAGTCATGAAGATGACAGCAATGTCTAGACGTCCTCCAGCTACCATCATCGAGGAAAACATTGATCGTGTTCACCACGTGGTGATGTATGACAGGGGAGTGTCTATAAATCAAATAGCCAATACTGTTAGCATGACCCGTGAGAGAGGTTAAAATATTCTGCACAATGAACTTGGATTCTGATCAATATATATTATCCCTCACCGATAGCACGACTCGGAGTTTCATGCACAACGCAATATTCAGGTGCTTAGTATAGACTGGCCGTTACGCAATTTAAATTTTTTAAAAATATATTTGGTTCTCGCAATGTTGGCGATTTATGAGATCATTTTATTACTAGATTTTAGTAGATGGATACTTAGCTTTAGGATATTGCTACTGCGGTGTAACATGATATCTAGGAAAAGTAAAGTATTTTTTGTTTCCGTTTCATATGTAAATTCTTTCGTATGTTCAGCTTTGTTTAGCAAATATGTTTCACGGGGAAATATTAATAGAGCGCCATCAATATATCGGAAGTATCCTGATTGTTTAGATAAAATATTTTGGAAAAAAATAGACCGCTAATATTATATAAAAAGGATTACTTAATTTATATATATATATATATATATATATATATATATATATATATATCAGATTACTTAATATTTAAATATCAGTTTTATCCCTACTTCAAAGTTTCCTGGTAAGATTTTCGTTCTTCAGGAAACATTGGAAATATCATTTAAAACTGACCCCCCCCCCCGAAGAAAATCTTACCAGGAAACTTTGAAGTAGGGATAAAACTGATATTTAAATATTAAGTAATCTGATATATATAAAATATATATATATATATATATATATATATATATATATATATACTTTAAATAGTTTTTGAATTAAATTATCTTCGATACATATCGGCACCAGACTAAGAAGCATATTTGCTATTAGTGGCTTGAGTGACTAATGTGCTAACCACTGCGCTAAAGTCATGGATGAGGTTGTTTATTTAATCGAAGGCAAAACGAAGAGGGCGGCATTTCTGTAAATTTAACAGATGTCGTGGATTTAAAGAATTTTCAACCTGTTTTTATCGTCGACGCCAGGCAAAACGCTGAAATGTCAGGTATTTTAAATTTATCCGATGTTTGTTGTATTGTGGGTCAAGATATGGACCGCTCAAAGATTTTTCTATCAATCCCTTAAAAAGTTGACAAGCCCAAGAGGTAACAAGTATCTAGCTTCATTTCATCTTATTCATATCCTTCTCTCTCTCTCTCTCTCTCTCTCTCTCTCTCTGTCTTTCTCTCGCTCTCTCCCTCTAACACAAACATACATTTCCATATACGTATGAAAAAAATGAAAAAGTAACCTAATTCAAACCAAAATATACAGCCAAATTAAATAAAGAAAGACGCTTCCGCGTAAGCCTCTTTCTGGTTAATGTAAATTTCCTCTATACTAAGATTTTTTTTTTCTTTCCATGTCGAAAATATAGTTAAATTCCCAGATCAATTCAGTGAACAATACAAATTGGTATAAGATGACAATTGGAAAATTTTTTTTTTTTTTTTTTGCCGACGTGTTTCGTCTTCCGACTATTTCAAGGCAAAATGAAATCGAAATGTTTTTGTTATAGTTAATTTAAAAAAATCCAAATTTAAAACTGAGAGACGCTTCTGCGTAAATCTCTTTCTGGTTAATGCAAATTTCCTTTATACTAAGAGATTTTTTTTTCTTTCGCGTCGGCAAAAAAAGATTTTTTTCCAATTGTCATCTTATACCAATTTGTCTTGCCCACTGAATTGATCTGGGAATTTAACTATATTGCCGAGGATTCCTGTGTGGACTTATATTATCGTAGGAAAGAACAAGCGTTAGGAGGATAGTGCTGACGCAGGTACCGGAACCCAGTCATCAAGAGGAAACAAGGGATAAACATCTACTTCTGTTCAAAAGACAGGGGAAGTGTGTGAACCGGACGTTACCTATTACTCCTCTTCCTCTCTGCCGGGAGTTGATAGCTTAGGGGGAAAATCTCCGACTGATGCCAAAACAGTCTGTCTGTGGATGACAATAAATATATATATATATATGTGTGTGTATGTGTGTGTGTATTATTATTATTATTATTATTAATCCTACAGATTTTTATCACTTTATTCGAGAAATTTTCGTTAAAGTTGGATAATTTTTTCTTTAATAAGACTTCTCGAATATTCAGGCCGGTAGACGAAAATAAATGCGTTCCAATTTTTTTCCCCGTTAAACTATGAAACAGCAAACATCATTTTCAAATGGGTTACAACTCTCATATGACAGATATAGAATAACTCCGCGATATCCCGTGCCATGTGATCTGGATTATTTTTATTTTTAATTAGCTTTTCAATTTAGTCATCATCAACGACTGCATGTTTGCCGGAACGTTATCGGGCTTCCTGGTCAAAATTTCAACTTCTGAACATAGAAGTAACCTTAGAAAAGGTACTCTCAAGTATGGCACCATCTCCGTGAATGGCACATATCATTTTTGCTGTTTGTATAGCGATTTTTCATTTTCGATAATCAAAGAGCATCAAATGGCGAAAATGAATCTCAGTTTCCCTCATTTTCACTTTTGATGTAAAAATTCACAACCTCAAACATGAATTGTATGAAGACACGTTAAAATGTCACCTTTCAGAATATATTATACATTTCAGATACGTGTGAAACAAAATCACGTGTTTAAAAGCCAACTGAAAACGCTACATACTTTAGTTACAACCCAATAAAAAATTATATTAAGCTTTTCTTTATTACATAATAAACCCTAATACTCGCAAAACATGCTACTAATTATTTTAAAATACAATGAGATATTATAATATGAAACTCACATTATATATATATATATATATTTGGACAGCAACCCTTTTTAAAGATCTTTCATTAAATATGGCAGAAAGGGAAGATTTAATTCACTTTTTTATTTATCTTTTCCAGCATACTTATGTTTTTTTCCGTTTTGTAGGAGTAAGAAAGTTCAGAAATTTTCATAATTTTTATTATCCCAAGCGCTTTCGGCCACTTCTTTAGCTATTTTCAAGGGGGTCTTGCTTGCGGTGTTGTTAGTTTTTCCTCATATTTTGACTAAGTTGTATTTTATGCTTGTGTTGTTTTGAACAGGAGCATTTATTCCGAGCCTTCGCATGCTGAGCGAGGCTGAAATTCGCTTGCGCATATTTCTATTTAAAAAAAAAAACATTTAACACTCAATTTCCACTGTTGATAGTAGGAGAGAGATGCTTAATATAAAAGGCCTCTCTAATAGTGAGATGTTTCCGGCAATGTGATTTATATATAATTTTAGTTTTTTCGACCCGAATTTTTCTTAAGAATTTTTGTAAATTATGGGTTGTTTGATTTTTTATAGCACTTTGATCTCATAATTGGCACGTAAGGCGTCTAGTCAAGGAAGTGGTAATATATCCTTCTCTGCCATAATTAATGAAATATATATATATATATATATATATATATATATATATATATATATATATATATAAATAAACACCTTATCTACAGGATAATTGAAAAGTAACTCCCTATTTTATGTAGGATGGACTCCTGTCTAATTATAATTTTTGCAAGACAGGAGAGTCCATCACCCATAAAATCAGGAGTTACTTTTCAATCACTGTGTATATTATTATTATTATTATTATTATTATTATTATTATTATTATATATAGATCCATTCTTTAGTTTCTACAAGTTCAGACCTTCACAGCTAAGACGAGCCTTATCAGCTATACTGAGTCTAAACACCCTCATTACCTCCGATGTTCCAAATGTAAGAAGACATTTGTGGAACAGACAACCGCGTTTTTACTTCCTTGAACATTTCATTCTTGACCACTTCAAGTCAAGGGTCAATTATCATCTTTCCCTCCTAATCATCCTCATCTTCATTTCCTATCATCGTCTCTTCCATTCATATCACCCACCTCATTACCATTTTGTTGGGTATAACCCTTTACCTTGAGCTGCCCTCAAGCCTTCTATTGAACGAAATCTAGTATAAAAATATGTGTGTGTGTGTGTATGTTAGTGTGCGTGTTGGTAGTATTTACCCTAGTCTCCCCACTGAGACGGGATCTGCCACAAGGTCAAGTTTAATGTTTGGAACCCGAGCACGCACACTCGGGCAAGGGATAAAAATTACCCAAAACTCACATACGTCGGTTGCGCTGGCATTGTTATGACTACCTACCCACTTCTTTCTAGTGCAATGAGAGCGTGCCGTTGTTTCCCGGGACTGGGCACCTCACAGTATTTTCCACAGCTGCGTCTCTCTCCGCAGACAGAGCCACAACTGAGTTGCACTCTGACCGAAGACAGAGACGCAACTGAGAGATGATAAGCCTACCAAGGCATGGGCCGCCGAAGGCGAGTGTGCGCGTGGGTGATGTGTGGGTGTGTTTAACAGCCCTATTTTATTAGATTTGTTTTAATGATTAACCAATGAGAATTCAATACGCAATATGCAAAATTAAGTGTCGACATATATCTAATTGCAAAATTCCTTCTTCAGTTATCAATATTTTCCCCACTGCCAGACATTTAATGTGTATACAGAATAAATACAATTAAACGGGTGAATAATGGAGTAGAGGTAAATTTAGGGAACCAGCGATGGAAAAACGGAAAATTGACATATACTGGTGTTATAATATAATATAGAACAATGATTTTCTTCTTTTTCTTTTCTTTTTTTTACCTACCACAAGATATAATTAATCAGGAGGCACGGAAGAGTAATGGATAGCGGCTCGGATTGAGAAATCAGAGAGCCAAGTTCGAATTCCAGTCGAATCCATTACATTTATTTACGTGCTAATACCCTTAGGAAAGATATGAATCCTCTTCTTCGTCCCCATCTATGGGTAAATGGCAAGACAGATCGGGTTCTATAGCCTTGGATGGCAACTGGTCTATTGCAGAAAGAAATGTCAACCTACTACGGGAAAATCTGCCTCGTCATTCATGTATCGAAATGGCACATAACTGACTAAAATTCACTTACGTGCTAATACCCTTTGAAAAGGTATGAATCCTCTTCTTCTCCCTCTCCCAACTATAGGTAAATAGTAGGACAGACTGGGTTCTATAGCCTTGGATGGCAACTGGTCTACCGCAGAAAGAAATGGCAACCTACTACGGGAAAATCTGCCTCGTCAGTCATGTATCGAAAGATACATGATCGCTTAAGCGTGTATCACGCATGGCACATAACTAATCATTATAGTAAATGAAAATTTTGATGAATTTATGTAACTAGCCAAATATCTGCTCTACGAAGAGAGAAAATTAAGTTGCTATAGAAGTTCTCTTACTTCTCTAAAATTTCTGTATAACATCGTTTTCATTAAGACATCTCTTTTATAAAGTTCCTTTTGTCATTATACTAAAACCACGTGAATTTTCTACTCTAGGCATAGTTAAATAGAGCTGACCATGAGAGAAATATCTGAATAATTTTCTAATATTTATATTAATTATAATAATAATAATAATAATAATAATAATAATAATAATAATAATAATGAATTCAACAAACTTACTATTTTTCATCTTTTCTGCAATAATTCGGTACAATTTTAAGAAAATCCAATTAAATAGATTATTCTGACTTATTTAAATATTTCCATAAAATTAATTCTTAGCTCCGTTCAACTAAATTGTAGTAATGTGAAATGCCAGACTACTGCAATGCATATCATTATGAACGATGTGCTTTTTCTAACTTCTGACTGAATTTTGACAAGACAAATATGAATTATTTCTATACAAACACAATGAATTAAAATAACTTTATTGGCAGAAACATTGCTTATATATATATATGGCAATTGTCAAAAATTTAATTAAAATTGAATAACACAGAAGACATTAATTAAAATATGTTTATAAAAATTGTTATACAAATGAAATGCACCCGCTTATGTTACAAAAGCCACTTATTAATAAAATATAATAAAAATTAATTCAGCAAGCTTATTTTTTTTCATATTTGAATGATTCAGTTGTTTTAAGATTAAACAAATTATTTTGATTGTTTAGATAATTCCATTATTATTTTTCACTTCCATTCTACTTATTTGTAGTATGTGAAATAGCAGACGACAACAAGGCATATCCAATATAATAACGTTTGATAAAAATACCGGATTAAAAATAAATCCATTTACTCTTCAGAAATATATATTTATATAAAAACCTTAAACATTTATATAAAAATCTTAAAAATCCATATTCAGTTATAAATTTATTTCGATGAATATATGTATATTCATCTTATCAGACCGACTACATTTTCTGAAATGGAATCAATATAACCAGACAGACAGATATACAAAGATAAAAAAGGGAATATATATATATATATATATATATATATATATATATTTAATCTTAAAATTTATTCGCTGTGATACTTTTGTATCCTTTTTTATAAACAAAATATGATCCCTTTCTTAAAGATCATATATATATATATATATATATATATATATATATATATATATGGAGAGAGAGGGGGGAGAAAGAGGAGAAAGAGAGAAAAAAACAGTTGCAAGAAAGAAAGAAAAGCGAAAGAGAGTTTAAATAGATTGTTGATTCCAAAAGCAATTAAGGTCGATTTCTGTAAATGAGTTTTTAATTGAACTTCGACCAAGAAAGAGTTGTCTGTGCCAGTTGCTGACACTCGATCTATTCTCAAATATAGAAGCTAACCCATATGACTACCAAGGATTCAAAAGTCACCAAAATGCGTCCATAATATTTTTTATGGCTAATCGCTCGTTTCCAAGTATGCCTTTATGCTAAGGTGCCTAGCTAATCCCTGTTACAGACACCTGCTCTGGCACACGTGTATCTTTTCAACACCTACAGAATCGACCTGTGGTTTATACTGCAACTATTCCCAGCGGACCTTAGTTAGAGTTTCTGGGAGATTTCTGCGCATAATTTGGCGGGAGTTTTAACAAGGCCAGTGTGCTCAAACCCCCGGTCACTAAGACATGTGAACTGTTTTGTCTACCCCACTTCACTCACATGACTAGGGTCACACTATTATAGGATTTTCAGGTACTTTCCATTGGTGTCGCCAGCTGGGATTATATCCCCAGGCTGGTATTATCGAGACATCACCTCCTTGCCCCGGTTCTCATGGTCGGGACTTTCTAGTGAATCGGCTAAGCATCAATAATAGTTAAAGTGATATACAAACGTTCCATAATCCAATAAATAGGCTTTCTAAATAGCCGAAGATATTTTCTTCAAAGAAAATTGTTTTTCTTTTCTTGTTTTGTTTTTTGGGGGATACGAGAAGAAATGCCAACAAATGGGAATATTTTAACACTTGCAATTATTGATTTGGTGAGGGGGAGAGTGAGAGTTAAAACATAAAATTCATGGTTCAATGGTTCCAGTCTCACGTTATGAAATCTATAATGCAACACATTGACACCAAACTTTAACACCAGCACAATTATTAACATCTGTTTATTCATGATGATTGATTGATACGTTTTTTACGGTTTATCAACCTTTTGCTGATTATTTAAAGCCAGAAATATTTTTAGATTGTAATATATATATATATATATATATATATATATATATATATATATATATATATATATATATACATATATATATATATATATATATATATATATATATATATATATATATATATATATATTAGGTAATAGTGATAAAAGTCTTAATAATTAACCCAAAAATGGAAGGAGAAGAGCTGGATTCATAACTATCCCAAGGGTATTTGCGCGTAAGGGAATATAACGAGCCCAACAATTGGAATTGGAACTTGGCTCTCCGATTAAACAGTTTGGTTAGCGGCATACCAACCTCTATGGGTTATTTAATGCCAAAATCCAAATATTTTGTACACAATTTGTATTCTTTATTTCTTTTGTTTTTTAGATAATAATGATTTAGTGATTCAAGTCTTACTCATTAACCCATAGCTGGGAGGAGAAGAGGTATTTGCGCGTAAGTGAATATAACGAACCCAATAGGAATTGGAATTCGGCTCTCCGATTCAAAATTCCGAACCATTCTCCATTATACCACCCGTACATCCAACCTTACAAGACATGATATTTACAAGCAGTCACCCATCTAGGTATTGACTAGATACGTCGTTGATTAACTTCGGTGATCGTACGGGTACCGGTGTTTCAATGTGATGTGTGCGTAAATCTAGTGGTGGGAGAAAGAAGTAAAAAACTATGTAAATATGGGCAGATAGCGAGTAACATTTTAACGTGAGGTGGTTAACACTATTGTGTTTAGGGAAGCATCCACGCGGGCGTTTGTGCTATAGAGTAGCACTTCTTGTGAAAAAGCTGTCTGGGCGGAACTTTCGTCTTACAAATAGAATACAGAGAAAGTGCGATCAGACTTGAATGGATAATGTAGACGTTGAATGGCGAGTCCGAGCTGTAATGGTCTGAACTGGTGGAACTAAAGCGTGAAGCTCATCGGAACATTTGACATGAAAACAGCGACAGAGAAGTGATAGGTTGACCACTTTGCTTTGGTTCGCTGGCTGTTTTTTGGTTAGCGGCATACCAACCTCTATAGGCGATTTAATGCCGAAATCTAAATATTTTGTACTCAATTTTTTCTTGTTTTTTGTTTGTTTTGTTTTTTTTTAGAAGTCAGATAATAATGATTTAGTAATACAAATCTTACTAATTAACTCATAGCTGAGGAGGGAGTAAAGAAAGACCATTTACCAAGGGTATTTGCGCGTAAGTGAATATAACGTACCCAATTGAAATTGTGTTGAATTTGAACGTTTGATACTCGTAGACATTAGCCATCAAAAAATTAATAATATACACAGTGATTGAAAAGTAACTCCTTATTTTATGGGTGATGGACTCTCCTGTCTTGCAAAAATTATAATTAGACAGGAGTCCATCCTACATAAAATAGGGAGTTACTTTTCAATTATCCTGTAGATAAGATGTTTTTTTAGTTTTAGTTTTCTCAGCGTCAACTCCTCCTCCCACAACTATGGGTTAAACAGTACGATTTGTATCTGAAAAAATCATTGTTATCCTGCAATGATTGTTAATGCAATATTCACTCGCAAAAAGTTGTTCTTACAATACAAAATATGTTTTCGCTTTAAGTAACACACACGGTTGATAATCCGTAAAATTTATCTGAGAAACAACACAAGACATATATAAATACATTTAATACACTTTCATTCGTATAAATATATCTATGAAACTCGGAGTTCAGATACATGTATTATACATGTACACACACACACACACACATATATATATATATATATATATATATATATATACACACAGACATATATATATATATATATATACATATATATATATATATATATATATATATTAATGTATACTTTGGCAGCAACATTTCTATTAAACATCTTTTTGTTAAATATGATAAACAATGAAAATTTAATTAATTCATAATCAAAATAACCCCATCAAATCTAAATTAGCGATGACCTAGTGTATAAATTTCACTGCCCAGTGTTTCTTGTCATAAAACAATTTTATCACAAGCAAAGCAATAATGCCACAATGATGCAGTGGGTTACTGGGAGTCAAAGAAAATGGGAAGACTTTTACAAGGAGAATAAAAGAACAGGTTTTAGGAAAACAGATGACGGCGGTTGGCGTCGCATTTAAATCTTCGAAGATTGTAGGTGGCAGGGAAGCAAGAAACCTAAACAGGTGAGAGGCTCGAGTTGTATCTAACAAGTTCAACAGTAAAATGGTGAGCCGTTGTTGGCAATATAATAGTACGCTTAAATTCATGCAGTCGAGGTACCAAGGAAGAAAGCTCATCAGAAAAACTGACATGAAAATATTTCTTGAAAAGACAGAAGGAATCCACCTCACGGCGATGGGAAAATTACTGAAGTCGAGATGCCGTTATATTACAGACCCTTCTATGGATCTTGTCAAGAATTCTGAGATGGATAGCAGGAGAACTAGACCAGCAATGCCAGCATTATTTAATGCACAGACGAATGGTAGATTTATAAAAGTACAAACTGGATTCTAACGAGAATTTTTTTATTGGTACAACACGAAAGACTGATTCTAAACATTCAGGATATACATTAACTTCGAACAGTTTATCTATAATTTCAATCCAGATATACAGCATCCTATTCTAAAATTGGAAAAATACGATAAAAAATTAAATAAACTAACTTAGTCGGTTGAATTTAATAAAACTTGTTTTGATATATATCTTCGAACTCACCTAACTGCGGGTAGTAATTGTGACCAGTTAATTCAGAAGCACCCCATCATTAGCATAAGTAGCAGGTATTCCCCAGTAGTCACTCATCTGTGTACTGACCAGTCGCAACGTTTCTTTCCTTCGGTGATCAAACAGTCGAACGGGAGCAGGTGTTTCAACGTGATATTTTATCGGTGAAATAGCATTTCAATGTGATATGACTGTATATATATATATATATATATATATATATATATATATATATGATAAAAATATAGTTTTAATACACGCTTTATTTATTGGTTAAAATGTTCAATACCAGGGATAGAGCGCATGTAAACATCAAAGTGAACATTGACGTCATCATCAAGCGGCGACAACCTGTTTCATGCTTAAACGCAATCGTCAGACCATCTATCATATATATATGGGTGTGTATATAAATATATATATATATATATATATATATATGTGTGTGTGTGTGTGTGTGTGTGTGTGTGTGCGCGTGTGTGTGTGTGTGTGTGTATAAGTATGTATATATACATATATGTGCGTGCGTGTGCATGTGCATGTATTTGGCCAACAATCCCTCTTTTATAGAAGTTTCATAGAAGACAACTTACAAGGCACTGTAGTGAAGCTTTTTATTATATTTTTCTTGCATTCGTACAACTGCTTTCTTTTCTGGACATAGAGCGTGTGAAAACTGTCAAAATGATTTGTGGTTCTGGGCGCCTTCAGCTAATCTATTAGCCATTATCAAATTTGTTTTTTCATTTGTTGAGCTGAGTATGCTTTTTTGATTTTATATATATATATATATATATATATATATATATATATATATATATATATATATATATATATATATATATATATATATATATATATGTCCAAAGCATAAGCGTCGACACGTGAAGATAGAAACAATTAAAAAATTTTGAAAAGCTATGCGAAACAGTTTAAAATAAAAAAAAAAATGTTTAAAAAAAGAAAAACAACAAATTATTTTCTAGGAAAAAAAAAACACTGAAAATCCAACTGTAACAAAGTTTCAATTCTTCTCTGTAAAAATTCATATATTATAAATAAATATCACTATAGTAAATATGAGGTGCCTTACTTTTACAATTCTCTTTTTAGTCTATATAATTATTTTTTGTACAGAATCTTTCTAAGAATTTTTTTACATACCTACACACACACACACACACACATATATATATATATATATATATATATATATATATATATATATATATATATATGTTAATGAATATACGTGATATCCAATGTCGATAGCACGACTCGAAGTTTCATGCAGTTTTTGCAATTTTATCATATATAAATGTATTTTTATATATATATATATATATATATATATAGAGAGAGAGAGAGAGAGAGAGAGAGAGAGAGAGAGAGAGAGCAAGGTGAATGTTGTGCCTTGTGGCCGTGTTCTGGCCGTATTCATAACTGATATACTTTCTAATTTCATTATTTTTATAGTGGAAGCGTTTACAATAAAGAAAAAAAGAAAACACCAACTCTTGATAATATCAATTATGATCATGCCCACAACGTGCTGACCGTGTTCGGAAATTAAAATATTCATATATATATATATATATATATATATATATATATATATATATATAATTTACATATTCAGCTAAACAAAAGAAAAATCTCTGATAATGGCTAATAGAATAACCGAAAGCGCTCGGTCATTTAGATAGATTTTACGCAGTTTATGTCCAGAAAAGAAATCACTTTTACGAACGCATGTAAATAAATAAAATGTTATGTAATAAAATGCATAATCACAGTGCCTTATCAACCATCTTCAATGAAACCTGTATAGATAGATAGATAGATAGATAGATAGATAGATAGATAGATAGATAGATAGATAGATAGATAGATAGAATGGGAAAGACAGATTATCAATACATTCCATTTTCATGTATGTACACAAATATACCAGCATATATGTATATATTTAGCTTAAGCGTGCGATTGATCGAGTTGGACACGATGACACAGAAAAGCAAGTTACCAAGAGCTATGCTTAATGCTAAATGTACAAAACTGAAATTAAAACAACAAAATAATTACGACTTTGTAAGAAAAGGTGCAACTAAACCAAAAAATATGCATTGACGGAAGAAAAAATCATCGAACATTACCTTCTCGAAACCACACGGTTAAATCAGATAAAATATTCTCCCTAACTCCTATACTGTCATTGTCTTTACTGCAAGCTGACGCCATGTAAGATAATTCCCAATAGATAACTAACAGAATTAACTCTTTGAAACTTTCGCTTACTGTTATTCTTTAGTTTCACCAGTTCAAACCTTTACAACTAGAGTACGCCATGATGCTTCCACGCAGTCGAATCGTCTGCATTCTTTGTATACCAAATCTAAGGATGAAGTGCCATTCAGACTGCATTTTTTTTCACCCAAGTACTGCTACTTGATGAAACCGACTCCTATGTGGATGCTTTCCCGAACACTACAATCTTAACTGCTATATGTTAAAGCTCAATAGTTATCTTGTTTTTATAATAAGAGCCACCCAATAAACGATTCAAGTCATTGGTAGTAGACTGTTAGTGAATGTAAAAAGGTGGGTGGAAGGAGATGGGTTGAATCGTTTTCTACAGCTTATCAACCCTTTGCAGGTTATTTAAAGCAAGAAAGTATTTTTAGATTCTAAGTTTTTTTTTAGATAATAATTATTTTAGTGATACTAGTCTTACTAATTAACCCACTGCTGAGTGGAAAAGAGGTGAGTCCATACTTTTTCCAAGTGTATTTGCGCGTATGTGAATATAACGAACTCAAACGGAATTGGAACTCAGCGCTCCTATTAACAATTCCGAACCATTATCCATTACACCACCCGCACAAGCAAGCTTACAGCACCTGGTATTCCCCAGCGGTCACCCATCTAAGCACTGACCGGGCTCGACGTTACTTAACTTCAATGATTGTACGGGAACCGGTGTTCCAACATAATGTGCTCGTAAGCCTTGCGACATTGTCTCTATGCAAAAAGGACTGTAGAGTTGAAAATGAATCATCCTCTACAAAACTGTGTAAACCATTTTGAACTCTATCAAGCCCGAAAAGTGAGCACTGGGCTGCTACAGTCCGGATATGGAAAAATACTCCATATATATATATATATATATTATGTTTTTGTTCTGATCTGACTCTTGTAATGAGAAAGCTTGGTAGAAAGAATCGGGTACTTTCTGGAGCGGTTTTCCCAGTATATTTAGATATGGATCGTATATCTAAATTCCCTCTGACGTCTGAGATGAACTTGTGTTCCAACATACGTTCAAGGCAACGAGACTCATAGAGTGTGCAATCGTTCACCATCCTTTGAGTAAGTGGTAATAGGAAAATGACTTACTGGTTGCTGAAACTGACCTGGCTTAAACTCTCTGATACCTAAACTGTTGAGAGAGAAATATTTTTTCTGTCTGCTCTCTGGCTACTCATATGATTTAAGAATTTAAAAAGATACTCCAGAAATTACGATTTTTGACCCTATCATGATTGGAAATTGAGGATTGGGTAACTATCCTCCTCTCTTCTTTTACTCATATCATACCTCATTCATCATAATAATTTTAACAGTGACTCTCTATCCTGAGTGGCTCTCGAGCTTTGTACTTTGGTAACTATAAAATAAAATAAAATCTGAGAATGTGAAAGTAACCAAGTGACTTTTCCTTCGGTTAAAAAAGTGTCAAAATACATTACAAATTTCTATTCTATTCTTCAGGAATCGTCAGATGTTGAACGGACCAGTTGAAACGTTAACAACATCAAGTACAAGAAAAATCAATGTGTAGTATCTATTCTCCTCATTTTACAAGGGAGAAGGCACACAGTCCCGGGAACTTCAACCCTGCAGCAGCACCTTCTTCACTGCACGAAGAGAGGCGTGGTTGGTGTAATATTGACACCAGTGTGGCAATTCCCGCGTGGACTGGGTAATTTATGTCATTGGCCCACGTATGGGCAGCCCACATAAAAATAAAGACCTTGTGTCACAAACTACCTTAGTGGGAAGATCAGGTAAATATATCCCCGGCCTTCAAGATGGGATCAGTGCGTAGCATCTCTTCTTCACATGTTACTAGAGAAAAAGCTCTGGGTACTGAGGATTTCGACCCTGCAACAGCATTTCTCATTGCACTAAGTGAGACGGAGTCGGTGTAATATTGACACTAGTGTGACAGTGGCCGCGTGGACTGGGAAATTTCTGACATTGACCCACTTAGAGGCAGCCCACATAAAAAAATAATGATCTGCTATCACTTCCTTAGTAGGGAGGTCAAGAAAATAAAATATCAAGAGCAAGAAGAGCTGGACGCTTTTTCATTATACTTTTAAGGACACTTTGCAGCTGTTGAAAGTGTAAATATACATTTAGTGTTTTATTGCGAACTTAGAACTCAAAAGGAATAACACCCTGCATAACATCACTCAAATCTTGGGGTCCCTTGCCAGGCAACTGCTATTTTTCGAAAAAATATAAAGTAATCAAAGTTTTGGGTTACCGAGAAAGAGAATTTGTTTTAAATGGTTTTACACAAAAGGAATAAGAAATTTCTTGACAATCAACCATTGGTTTCACACAAAAGAAATAAGGAAGTTCCCGATAATCAATCAATGTGATCACACAAAAGGCATAAGGAAGTTCCCGATAATCAATCAATGTGATCACACAAAAGGAATAAGGAAGTTCCTGATAATCAAACCAATGGGTTCACGCAAAAGGAATAAGGTAGTTCCCAATAATCAATCAGTGGTTTCACACAAAAGGAATAAGGAAGTTCTAGATAATCAATCAATGGGTTCACACAAAAAGAATAAGGTAGTTCCCAATAATCAATCAGTGGTTTCACACAAAAGGCATAAGGAAGTTCTCGATAATCAATCAATGGTTTTATTTAAGATATAGGTGTAGGATTCCATCTATTTCGTGTATGAAATGAATGCATTTTGCAATATCATGGATACGGATCTATTTACACAACTACATATTTCTTTCGTGATTTATAAAATAAATGCCTTTTCCTTGTAACCTTACCTGCTTATTAATGAAACTGAATATTTCTGGCATAAAATCAATGCATTTTTAAATATCAGGCTACAGATTTACTGACACAAACTACTTATTTTTAAAATAAATATCTTTTCGTCGTTGGGCTATCGGATTATTAATGAAACTACTTATTTATTGTATAAAATGAATGCATATATCAATATCAGGCTAGGTATTTATGGACATAATAATCTATTTGTGTGGAAAAATCAAATTTGTCATCGTTATACTAAGGGCTTATTAATGAAAATTCATATTTATTATATAAAATGTATGTTTTTGCAATATCTGGTTGCATATGTATTAACACAACTATGCATTTTTAATTTGTAAAATAAATACCTTTTCAGAGGCTATCGGCTTGTTAATGATACTACGTATTTCTTGTATAAAATGAATGTTTTTTTATATAAGGCTACAGACTTACTGACACAATTCTGCTTTTGGTTTGAAAAATTAATGCCTTTTCATCATTAGAGTAGGAGCCTATTGATGAAAGTACGTATTTCTTGTAGGTCAAAATCTTATCATTAGGACTAACATCCCTTTCTTTGCTCTTATTTATGCATTAGCTTACTTAATGTCCGGTGTGAATGGCGTTTTGTGTCTATTCCGATTTCATACAATAACAATGTTTTGACGATTGTGTCCTCCGGTTTTCTTCAGGTGTCTACTGATCCGAATAACTTTCAAGCAATTTGGAACTTTATTTAATCGACAAGTGTGAATTATTCTGGTTCCGCTGTCCATGTCTAGGGTTTTCTGTTCAGTATACTACCTGGCCCCGAGATTGAATTCACAATTACTATCTCCCCAAAATTCACGAATCGACGAACTTGGCTATTGTCAGAACAGTACTAAATAAGAAAAAATTGAGATATCCCTAGACAGTAGAATGCAATCACTCTACCACCGTACATTAAATAAAAGGTTCAGTTTAAAATTCTCTAAACGTTATCCAGATCGACAAGCACCTAAAGGTGGCCGGAAGCTAAAGCGGGAGAAATATTGTAAAACAAAGATGTAGACATTCATTAGAATGGATATACGGTACATATGTTGAATCATAAATAATTTCTGTTTTTGGAGAGTCATTTATTATGACAAATGTATCATCCTAACTACTAATCATATGTGACAGTTAAGAATAAATTTTTACTACACTAGCATACTTTAAGTTTTACACTGTAGTGGCAGTGTACACGGTGTTTAATCCACTTAAAACGTTATTATCCGCGACAATGCAAGATCGCATACAGAAAGAACAACACAAGAAAAGAAATTGGAACTCGGTTGGTCTGTTCTACCCAACCCAATTGTTACTTTTTCGATCGCTGCAAAACGATTTGACGTGGAAAACATTCCCTAATGAGAACCAAACACAAAAGTTCGTTGAAAACAGAATTTTACTCAAGTTATTGCAAATAATGATGAATATGTAATTGAATAAAATGCAATTGTACTTCTTTTATTTATTTACTTTTTAAATGAAATTGATAAAAAAAAAACGAATTATTTGTGACATGACCTACGAATTACTTGTCCCAGAATTTCAGTCAGAAAGTCTCTCTAGAAAATAGATTAATGGTTTGGTTTTGTAATCGAGACCACACTAATGGTTTCTGTGTTTGTTCGCATATACTTTATGAACTCCTCGACATAACACATGAGAAAAATCTCTATTCGAGAAGCTTACAACAAACCGACTGTTTTCTTTCTCAAACCTGTGTTCTAACAACAGAACCCTTCCAAAATTGTAAAAAAAAAAAAAGAAAAAACACAATTGCCAAGATGAGTAATAATTTAGTGATTCAGCTATTAAATAAAGTAATGACTAATTTTATAACATCAAAAAATAAAGAAATTTTTTAGAAAACAATAATAAAAAAAATTAACAGTCCGCAACAAAACGTTCTAGACTCAATGATTACGTCACGAATCTCGTAAACTATTAAGGGTCGAGGGGGCGCTACATAGTAGCAGTGGTATGTCTACGGCAAAATAGATCCCGTCTCTCTTCGAACTAGTTTTAAAAATGAGTTTCCCTTCTCCCCCGACTGGCAAGAGAGCCAAGTTAGTTCTGTTATTTAACCCATAGATGAAGGGGGAGAAGAGATGGATACCTTCCCCAAACTGTGAAAGCGAGCATAAGGAAGTCTATCGGAATTCAAACCCGGCTCACTGATTTTATTTTATTTTTTTATTTTTTATTTTTTTTTTGTTGGGCCGATAATTGTAGCACCACCTGTACATCCGGGATGCACTGTAACAAAAGCGAAATGAGAAAAAAAAAAGAAACATAGAATCGATGACGAAAATAAGAACAAAAACCTAAAATATTAACCCCATTTAATGAAAGAGAGAGAGACTGACAGAGAGAGGATAAAGAGAGAGAGAGATGGACAGAGAGATGGAAATAGAGAATGACAAAGAGTAAGGAAAAATCCAAAAACACCTACTTACGTTTGCAAAGGGGATCCCGTTAGAGAAACCATCTACGCGAAGGACCGGGGCCTTGCGTGCACTTACAAGCTGACAGCGTGCGCTTCTATTCTCTGAATGGAGCGCGGCTGAATTCACGCACGTGCTAACGTGTACACGCTGGTCACGTGACGACTCCGACGGCGACCTGATGTCAGCGACAGTCATTTTTGTGTGTGTGTGTGTGTTGTTTTGTTTCTTTTCTTTTCTTTCCTTGTTTTTTTTTATTGTTCCTTGTTTCGATAGCGACCGTCGTTATACAGTTTTTCTTACTCTAGCCGCAACTCCACAGCCACCTCCCACCACCCCCATGACCCTGACAAATAAGACGAAGGCGGCGGGAGATGGGGAGAAACAGGAGGAGGATATCATTTCCCTCACGTCCAGCGAATTCTTTTGCTCTTCACGCGATTTCTGACAAACAAGAGAGAAACGTTTTATTTTGTTTTTTTACCAATTCTGGTTTCCATTTTCGTCTTTTATTTCTCAATGCAAGTGGTTACTCGCTGATCGTCATCTGCCTTTAGTGCATTTGAACGCACGTGAAAGAAAGAAAGAAAGAAACTATATGTAAATGTTTATGTGTTGTGTGTGATATTGGTTCGTGTCTAGCTTATGTGCAATCACAAACTCAAATTTGGGGTGGCCTCTTTTTTATCTGTGAGAAATTCTACCAACATTCAAAGATATTTGTTGACTTTAACAAATCCTGGATGGTGTAAATTAAATATATTTCTGCAACTGCGACATTACTTACCGACATCTAAAGGAAAAAAAACGCAGAATTCCAAACCATGGCGAAGGCAACGAGAAGTTCAATTCTCTATCTTACCCCCAAAATATCATGGCAATTCACAGATATTGAAACAAAAAGAAAACTATGGAAGAACATGATCGCCCACGTCCTGAAGAGATATAATATTCTTAAAAAATATATCGTAGACTGTTATGAAAATTAATAACGAAACGGAAAGAATGTTTTTTCGTGTAACGTGTTTCATCATTAAGGACTTCATCGGATTAAAGTGATGTTTCCGGTGATGTAACTACACATGCGCAAGAAGGAAAGGGAACACGGACATTTTTAAACTTTTAAATTTATTTTTTAATTTCTTATTTTTCTGTGTATATTAGTTTAGCCAATTTCGTTTAGTTTCTTTTTGTATATATTTTTATAACTTTTCTTATTAAATGTCCCACATTGGGATAATAAATCTGCCAAGAAAGGTAAAATGTTTAAAGAGCCTGGACGCAAAATTTATTACGGGTGTTCTAGCGATTAGGGCACTTTCTATACACTTTCGTCTTAGTAAATTGTTTTCTCATTTAATTAAAATAGCATTTTTTAATCAAAATAATGGTCATGTTCATTACGGTGAGAAATTAATGCGTTGTTTAAAGATTTCAAGATTTTTCAGCATCCCCTTCAATTCGTGCACATGTGGTATGTGTAGTTACATCATTGGAAACATCTCTTTAACCTGATGAAGTCCTAAACAACGAAACGCGTCACGTAAAAAATAAAAAAATCCGCTTTGCTATTAATTTCTTTAACATTGTTCTGGTATATAAAAATGTATATATCTTCTTCTCCCATATCGTAGACTGTAAAATTATAAATCTCTTCAAAATTGATTATGGTACTCAAATGTGTGCAAAGAATTATTATAAGTTCTTAAAAAAATACTCTTTTTTCTTTTCTTTTTTCTTTTTTTTTTTTGAGTAGTACAAGTCAAGTTAAATAGTATAAGCATATAAAACAACTTTTTTTTTTACATTCAATAAAGTCCTTACGCATCTTACCGAAAAAATTTCAAACACACTAAATTAATAGAACCAGCCTCCCAAAATAAATTAAACAAATAGAAAACTATGTTATCAATCATTAAAAGTAATCTATGAGAAAGTAAAAAAAAAAAAAGTATTTATCTTTGGGAAGCAATAATAATTGCTAAGAAAAAATATTAAAATGGAAACAGTAAAAATGTTAACAAGATCAACAGAAAGAAAAATGTTGAACGTTATGTTGAAGGTTAATGTTTAAGAGCCTATATTAATATGAAAATTGATAACATAATAATTTATTCGGTTA
>OZ038485.1:86709679-86719679 GCA_964036315.1 Acanthosepion esculentum
ACAATATCAATGGCGCTATACGGATGGCTAGGATCGGTTTAAGCCCCCTCAATTTTTGATGAAACTGAAAACTAAACCGAACACTGAATTTGCCTTCTTGGTTTCAATCTATGACGGTGCTCTTAAGCAGAGCTGTGCCATTTGTCTAAAGTAATTTTCAAAATAAATACCGAGATGTAAGTTCCATTCGAACAGCTTCTTCCACGAACCGCTACTTTGTGGAACCGACTCCCAAGAGGATGCTTTCTCGATCACTACAATCTTAACCTGTTCATGTCTAGGGTTAACCGTTATCTTCTCCACATCTCCCCAATCTATGACGGTGCTCTGTAACAGTAAACCACGAGTGATAAATGAATAAACAATACATTGAAAAAACATGTAAGCTAGGAAAAGAACATAAAAACTGATTTGTCAACGGTAATGAATGTAGAGCTATATTGGATGGACCTGATAGGTACGCGAGAGTTTGGGCGGAAATCATCAACCAATAGAAAGCAACGGTGAAAGGCGGAGTAATATTTGGGAGGGGGCTCATATTATAGGATGTATAATTATAGATCCCTTCAAAGTCGATGATGGTGTCGAAATAAATTCAAAAAATAATAAAAAAATTCTTGAACAAAACGCTTTCCAAGTGATACAGGTGAAAGTCAAGTAGCTTAAAGATAAGTAACTCGTCGGTACGACCTTAATTGTCAACTTAGGGATTTCGGTTGCGCATAGATAAGAAGACACGAGGCGCTACTCTGTATGTTCCCACGCTTTCCATCTAACTGGGAATAATTAGTTCTCGTCCACTGTCCAATATGAAATATCTTTTTGCACGACTCCATTGCAGTTCAGACTGGTCCGTGAGATTCTGCCCTTGAACACATCCAAATTCCTGTTCATCGTCATCTTGGCAGGGGTGGCTCCCAAAGGGGAAACTGTTATTTAATTGCAGGGCCACATACGGTTTTGAAATCAGAATTGTCCTTCTCTTAGACTTGTTTGACAAATACGACTAGAAACATAGTCTACCCTGCTATTTAACCCATAGGTGGGGGAGAAAATGTGGATTTATATCTTTTCTAAATATAACAAAATTGACTGGAATTCGAACTCGGCTCACCGATTTTATATTCCGAGACGTTGTTCATTGCTCCACTCGTATATTCCAATGCTAAAGAGTATATTCATGTAAGACAATAGTTATGTATATTCTGAAAAAACGACTATTACCATTTTTGATAAAAAAACTAATTTGAAATACACCAAATTAACAGAATGCTCTTACCGGTCTTTTCAGATAAATAATAATAGCAAACCTATGGTTCATCATTAAAGGAAATTAATATGAGTCTATTAAATGATATTTAAGACAAAAATATCCCTAGAAAGCAATAAAAACTGCTGGAAGTAGTGTTCAAACTAAAAGAGTAGAAAAGCTAACAAAACTGACAGCTCAAATATTGAAGGTTATAGAATAGAGGTGGGCAAACTACGGTCCGCGGGCCACATCCGGTCCGTTAGTCTTTTTAATCCGGCTCGCCGAAGATTGACAGAATTATGACTGCATTCATCTGACCTTGTCCTGTAATGTCTAGCATCCCACTAGGTGACACATTTCTCTTATTTCCAAGCGCCACGGAACGGCTGCGCCGCCGTCACCGGAGCTGATCGCTGCCACTAATGTCACGTTTCAGTAGCGTGCCAGCCCGTCTGTCAATTTTTAAAAGTCAATGTGGCCCCTGAGTCAAAAAGTTCGCCCACCCCTATTATAGAATGTCAAGGGGCCCACATGAACAGGTGAATAATAAAATAATAATTTATTCTGGCATATGAAAAATTGTCGAAATCAGTTATATGGCTTATATCTTTTGAATTTGTTTAGTAAAATAATTTATAATTTATATATATTGCTTCCATAATAAAATTTGACACTCCACTAAAACAAATCACATCAATATTATTATTGAAGTTACAGCAGTGGCCAGACGTTTAAGAATACATAACATTTTTTCTTTAAATAAAACATAAAAATCTCAATAATATACAAATACAAGTACTCGCTTCAATACATCTATCAGGTTATCCCATAAGTTCTGTTCGAATTTTGTATAAAGAAAACAAGTGACCAAATGTTACATTTAATTACAGATTCAATCAACAATGTATTTTCCCTGATTATCTATGACTTCCTTCCATCTATTAACAAGATTACTAATTCCATTACTGTAAAATTCTTTTGGTTTTGATTCGAAGAACTCACAAATGTCAGTTTTAACTTCTTCCTGTGTTACAAAAGCTGTTTCTTCCAAATGATTCTGTAAGCTACGAAATAAATGGTAGTCTGAAGGAGCAAGGTCGGGAGAATAAGGTGGGTGAGGAATTTTCTCCCAACCAAGTTCTTTGATCTTTTGTGACGTGAATCTTGCTTTGTGTGGTCGCGCATCAACCGTTTTCGATTCACTAGAGCAGGTCTTTTTTTCCTCAAAGCTTGGTTCAAACGCTCTAATTGCTGACAGTATATTTGAGCATTAATTGTTGCATTAGGTGGTAAGAATTCAAAGTGGATTATTCCTTGGCAATCCCACTAGATTTAAAGAAGAACCTTTTGCCCATGAAGTTCCCTTCTCGGCTGTGGCTGGGGTCCTTCCCCTTTACTAAGTCACTGTCTACGACGCTTAACATTTCGATAAAAGATCCATTTTTCGTCGCCAGTCACAAGTCTATCCAAAAAAGGTGAAACAAGTTGGCGAGAATGTAGAGAAGAGCAGATGTCAACTCGGGATTTGAGGTTGTTTTCTGACAATTCATGAGACGCCCATTTTCCAAGTTTAGGAACTTTTCCAAGTTGTTGAAGATGACGATGAACAGTTGTATGGTTTGAACTGAGAACCACTGCCAATTCCTCAACTGATAAAGCAGGATTTTCTTCAAGGGCTGCTTCAAGAAGCTTTTCATCAAACTCAACTGGACGTCCGGTTCGATCTTCATCTTCAAGGGTGAAATCTCCACCTCTGAATTTTGTAAACCATCTTCTGCAAGTTCTTTCATTCACACATTCCTCTCCATAAACTGAGTGAATGTTTCTAGCCGCTTCGGCTGCTGAGTTTCCTTACTTGAACTCATAAAGCATTATGTGCCTCAAATGATTCTTGGGTACTTCCATGTTAGCAGGGTTTTAATCAAACAAAATTTAATTTTATTGTTCTCTGAAATAAAATTTGATCAGTTTAAATGCATCTAAACATAAAAATAATGTTCAGCTCCATTAGACATTATAAAATACTCTTTAAATTTCGTTCATTTTAACAAAAAGTTAAAATTCGGACAGAACTTATGGGATGACCTAATAATTTATTCAGTCAGTTATGGGCCATGCGTGATACACGCTTAGGCGATCATGTATCTTTCGGTATTTCTTTCTGCAGTAGACCATTTGCCATCCAAGGCTATAGAACCAGGTCTGTCTCGAGGAGAAGAGGATTCATACCTTTCCCAGAGGTTTTAGCACGTAAGTGAATGTAATGGATTCGATTGGAATTCGAACTCGGCTCTCCGATGCCTCAATCCGAGCCGCTGTCCATAACTTCACCGTGCCTCCTCTATCTAATTTATTAAAAGCTCTTTATTTTCTATGAATTTCAATATAAACTACTATTTACCGTCGCACCCTTTTGTCTTGATAATCGTTTCAATACGTCTAGGCATGCTGGCTATGAGTCTCTGACAATAATCCAGATGTCCTTTGATAGCGTCCACACGGGAAAGTGCATTAATTATCTGGTCGTTTGCCTACAGTCATATTATTCTTCATGTAATCCCACAAATTTGCTTTGGGATTGAGGTCAGTGCTGTTATCAGGCTATGTCATCGTAGTGATATTTACCTTGCACTTTGTCCGTTTTGTGGCATGAGGCACCATCATGTATAAATATGCTGAAAATATGTGCATGTGAAGCTCTAGTTCATCCTGCAATAGCTCCACATACTTTTAACCATTCATTGTTGTTCCATGGCTCAGGATATATATATATAAACATATAGTATGTCCGCTATATATATATATATATATATATATATATATATATATATATATATATATATATATATATATATATTGAATAATTTAGACATTATATCTGCTGATTTTTAATAAAATCCGTTCATACTCACGAATAACCTTCCGTGTATTGATGTCAAAGGATGAGAGAAATGTGCTATAGCTGTTTAAATTTCTTTTATTTTCATTTCCCAAGTACTTTCGATCTTTTTCCTAGATCATCTTCAGGAGTGCATGTGGTACAAAACTATATGTTGTTCATTAGTATAAGTATTTATACAAAGTTTTGCGTTGTTATCCATTACCGTAATTTTTTCATTATGCTTTTAAATGCAAAACGGTTAACAATGTGCCGAGTGTTCGTTAGAGCGTGAAAAAATTATCCATTATGGATTTTTTTTTTCCTCTATGTTATAATGTCATGGTTTTTAAAAATTGTCATGTCATTTTTAACGTTCTAATGAACGCTCGGCTCCTTATTCATAACAACACAACAAACACATCTTATACAGTCGAACATAAAGAGAAAGTAATAACTCCTTAAAACAAACCTCCTAGAAAATGGCTAAACAAGTGCACGAAAAAGCTTTAATTCAGTTAGTTTTTAATTTAGTTTAGATAGCAGATAAGGGGACGCTTCGTTTTGATAAGGAGTCTGGGTCGGTGACAAGGAGATGGTATGTTCTGTTATAATAAATACATTGAGCTCTCTGTGTGGGTTCGATGGAAAAATTGTCGTCTAAATTACGCAAAAATGAAAATAACACTGACATATCATTTTAACAGATATATTTACCAAAATTACACAAAAATATCATGGCTATATTTGCCCCTTTTTAACGTACAAAAACTTACAGAAAACTACTGTTTAGAACAACTTCATATCTTTCAAATTAGCTAAAACTCTTTTTACAGTGCTTGAGTATCATTTAATATTGCTTCTGAATGCAGTCTGTTCACATTAACCTAATCTAAAATGATTCAATATTATTTGAAAGTAGACGAGGCAGTATCTTTTTGTCAGGTGGTCTTGAACTTTTGGGTTTACGACCATATCACGTTGAAACATACGATCACCTATCAACGTCGAGCCTGCTCAATAGCTAGATGAGTGACCGCTTGGGAATACCAGGTGTTGTAAGCTTGGCTGTACAGGTGGTGTAATCGTTAACGGCTCGGAATTGAAAATGGAGAGCCGAGTTCCAATTTCCGTTTTGGGAAAGTTAATACTCCACCTCTTCTCCCCCAACTATGGGTTAATTAGTAGGACTTGTATCAGTAAATCACTATCATCTCCCAAAAAATTCTTACAATCTAAAAATATTTTTTGGCTTTAAATAACCTGCAAAAGTTGATAAGCCTTAAGAAACAACTCAATCTCAAACTTTTAATCAAGACTGAAAAATTTTAACATTTGATCATTAAATTAATTTAAATCGAATAAAACAGTTAATTTAAATTAATTAGAAAATATTTAAATTAATTTAAATTAATACCAGTTTTATTGTGAAAACTGCCTTGTATATCAAAATCCCATAGTCTATTTATCATTTGAATAACGATTATAAACAATGAGTAATTTTATTATATATATTAAAGTTCGAAGAAGTCAGGCGATCTGCTGCCTGACTCTGCTTGTCGACCTCTCTGCCTCCTGACAGGGAGGAACTCAGACAAGGTTATGCCGAAGGGCAGAGTTTTGTCTGGGGAGATAGACAGCTACCAGACCCCGTGTATACGGGTCTACGAGAAATTTGTGCCCGAGCGTACGCGTTTGGAAAGCCCCATATTAAACTAGTCTTGTTGGAGCTCGGGTAAATACCGAGTTTTTTTTTTTTACTTTAAAAAATTGTATTTTTGTCCTGCATTTATTTTCTAATCACATGCCGGATCATAACCAATGTCATAGGGCAAGTGAAAATAGAATAAATTTATACTTAATTAAACAAAAAACAACTATTTAAAAAAATCTTAAATGGACACAGCTCTTTGCAGAATATGATCTGTGCTTGTAAGAACTATTTTGGGGATTTTCTGGAGAGTTCATGTACCAGGGATTTTGTGTTGGTTTGTTCTTGGGATCCTTTCTTAATAAGCTCCAAACCACAACAGGAACAGTTTTAGTTTTAAAACGCCATATTTATTCTATTTTCATCACCATGTTTTTGTATTTGCTCAGTTTTTCAAAAAAGCTTCGCTGAGATGCTTTTGTCACTTGGCAAGCTCATGTCAATCTGTGTGCAAACTTTTTTTTTCAGTCTTTGATAATGATATCTGGACGATTTTCTCGTATTGATTGATCTGTGTTGATAGAAATATTTCCAGAGGATGGTAACATCTGATCCCTCAACTACAGATACAGGATGATATTCATACCAGTTTGCAGCTGTTTTTATTTCATAAATGATGACAGACGTTCCAGTACAGATACTGGCCTACCCTGTCATGACGGTGTTTGTATTCATTGTTGGTGAGTATTGAGCATCCTGAGAGAAGAAAATTATTATTATTAATTTTATTATTATCATTATTATTATTATTATTATTATTATTATTATTATTATTATTATTATTACTATTATTATTATTATTATTTCCTTTGATCTATGTTGTATACACATTTCCTATCCGGTCCCAACCAGATATATGAGGATAGGAATGTCACGTGACATTTTCCGCTGAACATTTTTGTAATAAAAATGAAACAACCTAAGACCACACACATTTTCCTTAGATAAAGTCCTACGTAAGGTATGAGCTGTACTTGTGAGAACATGTATTTTGCATTTTTTGTAGCGCATGGGCTATCAGAAATCCCTTCAATGATTCTATCAGAACTAATAAAAACCCCGGGTCACAACCACAACTGGAATTACTGACACCATCTTGTGCTACATTTTTTTTTTTTTTAGTTTTTCACTTCAAGATCCTTGCATTTTAATAGATTTTTTGAAGATGTTCAGGAACTGCAATTTCAATTAAAAAAAAACATTCTGTTTTTGTGGTCTTTGACAACTATCTCTGGGCGATTAGCATCAATTGTTCTGTCTGTGTGTGTTGTAAAGTCCCGTAAAATTGTTACGGGTCCTATGTCCGCAACCGGGTTTGGGTAGTGTTCATACCAATTTCTTGCAGTTTCCTTCCCATAAAAGGCTTACGGCCACATCACGTTGAAACACCAGTTCCTGTACAGTCACCGAAGTTAAGCAACATCGGGCGTGGTCAGTACCTAGATGAGTAACAACTTGGGAATACCAGGTGCTGTAAGATTGGATGTATGGGTGATGGATAATGGCTCGGAATCGTTAATCGGCGAGCCGAGTTCCAGTTCCCGTTGTGATCATTATATTCACTTACGTGCAAATACTCTTGGGAAATGTATGAATCCACCTCTTCTCCGCCCCAGCTATGGGTTAATTAGTAAGATTTGTTTCACTAAACCATTATTATCTAAAAAAAAAATGTAAAAGAAATTCTTACAATCTAAAAATATTTTCTTGTTTTAAATAACCTGCAAAGGGTTGATAAGCCGTAAAAACGAATTAATCTATAAATAACAAGTTCCCGTAAATGTTTTACAGTTATTGGTACATTTTGTCGTATATTATTATTATCTATAGTTATCTGTTCAGTTCAATCCCGTCCTGACACCAAGGTGATAGCAATATAATAAATATATGCATTCTGTTTTATATACTAATTACATTTTCTTTACGTCAATATTGCTCGACTTTTGCTCAGCAACCTTGATATATTCGAGAAAGATATCAGAATAATCAAGAGCCTATACTGGCAGCAAACAGCATGCATACGCATAGGGAATGAGTTCAGTAAAGATACAAAAATAGAAAGGGGCTTAAGGCAAGGAAGCCTCTATTCACCCGACCTGTTCAACCTGTACAGCGAGGCAATTCTGAGAGCGTTGGAAACCCTACCGGGATTTAGCATTGGCGGTCACAATCTTAACAACATAAGATACACAGTACTGATAGCAGACACGGAAAAGAAATTATAAAATCTCCTACAGAATGAAACGACGGAAAGTGAGAAAAATGGGACTAAGCATAAACTACAAGAAGACAGAATGCATGGTCATCAGTAAGAGGATGAGCCCGAAATGCGATTTGCCGGTCGGGAAAACTAGAATCAAGCAGACGCGGAAGTTTAAATATCTGGGAAGCGTCTTGACAGAGGACGGTAAGTGCAACACTGAGATCTGTAGGCGTATTGGGATGGCCAAGGACACATTCCAGCAGAATATTGCGAGACAGGAGGATTTCTTTGGTAACAAAGGAAAGAATACTAAGCTGTTACGTGACATCTGTCCTTCTTTACGGCGGCGAATGTTGGACGATTTTCTCAAAGATGAAGAAGAGGCTGGAGGCGACGGAGATGTGGTTCTACAGAAGGGTGCTAAGGATATCATGGACCGAGCGTGTAAGCAACGTTGAATTCTTAGAGAGGTTGCAAACAAGGAGGAGGCTTATACTTAACATCAGGAAGAGGCAGCTGAAGTTTCTGGGGCACATAATGAGGAAGGAGGGCCTGGAGAATCTGATACTCACGGGTCGAATAGA
This sequence comes from Acanthosepion esculentum, assembly GCA_964036315.1. Classification (NCBI taxonomy): domain Eukaryota; kingdom Metazoa; phylum Mollusca; class Cephalopoda; order Sepiida; family Sepiidae; genus Acanthosepion; species Acanthosepion esculentum. Next base: position 86,718,308 of record OZ038485.1, read on the forward strand.
GGGAAAGAGAGACAAAGGAAAGCAATGCGTGACATACCTGGCGGGCTTAAGGAAGTGGATTACAGGACTGGGTCTGAGGGAGAAAGCAAAGGGAAGGAACTTGTTGAGAGCTGCAAGCGATAGACGGTGGGTGGAGAACTATGATCGCTTACATCCTGAAAGGACATGGCGCATAAAAAGAAGAGCAAAAGGCTTGGAAATATGAGCTACTAAGGGCCGTATTAATGTTTTTTACTGTACATATCTTTATCAAACCCAGTTCTCCAATAACTATAGGTAAAACAATATTTTTAAGGTGCCGCATTATTTAAATTTTAATTTTAAGATACTTGTATTTATTTATTTTGTCATATTCTTTCACCGATATATTTTTTATCTATGAAAATGCATATTTTTAGTCTTTCATCATTATGTCCAGTCTATTAACGTATATATATATATATATATATATATATATATATATATATATATACACACACACACACATTCAACGTAGATTCTACATTCAAAACCATCACTTGATAAGACACCAGAAGTGTTGAAACAAAATGGCTATTTTTGTAGTGATTTTATCATATGTTTATGTTATAATTTTCGAATAAATAATTATATTTGCTCTACTCGGTATTGATCACTCTTTTAAGAATAGTATTTGTTGGTTATTGGAATTTATTCCGTATTCTACATCCGCGTCCTGGTTAAGATGATAAACTACATCCGCGTCCTGGGTAAGACGATGAACTAAATCCAACAGCAAGAGCCTCTGATCAGGAGGTTTCGAGGAGCATGGAACCACCTCTTAATTGCTGGTGTTCCAAGGTCCACCGTGACCCAGGGTGGTAGCACCTGTTAGGGTCCCATCTATAGGCGAATAGTTAACACCCAAACTGGAGTCAAAACACTATAAAAGTGTAAAAATTGGTTTTGATACCATCAATACATTTTTGTAAAAATATTACCAGCATTGAATTTTTGAAGGAAAAATATATTACCAGCTTTACATTTTTGGGAAAAGATATTAGCAGCAACACATTTTTGAAAAAAATATTGCTAGCAGTAAAAATCTTGTCGGCATTAAATAACCCATTGAGGTTGATAAGCCGTAAAACAAAACAAACCAAACCAGGAGAGTAACTTACTACTCCTTCTCCGGTTAACCTTTTCCGCTCACACGAAAGGGAAAGATTATATCGAATCAATTGCTAGGTCTGCTGTTAGGAAAGTTGGTTTTCTGTGTCGCGATACATTCTGGAGAGAAAAATTATCTATCTTACATATTTATAAGTTTACCAATCGTTCATGCATAGACTATTGCTGCCGCATATCGTCCTATGCTCCTGCTATATATTTAGAGATCCTTCATAAAATCCAA